>OX419341.1:52500-107500 GCA_948470475.1 Galaxea fascicularis | reverse complement strand
TAAACAACAAGGGTTTATTTGTTGTCTACCTATAGCTAGATCACCTCGTAGTCTCTGTCCTGAAGAGTTTCCTGGGCCATTTCGGTAACTGCATCGCGGTAAATACTTGCATTGACTCGCTGTAGAGCAATGTGCAGGCACTCCGTTCGCGGGAAATAGCATATTGTTCGGTTTTGCCAGGGTACCGAGAAGTGCGTCAAATTCACAGACTGTTGGTAGTCCCACAGGGCGTTTTGAATCTGCACCAGGATACTCGACCCGTTTGAAAGCGAGGTTTTCCGACAAAAAATCAGAAATTCTGATTTTTTGCTCATAAATCTCGCTTTGATGTCGCGGTCGGAAACTAGGAACCAAGAGTAGCGCGCGCCTTTCAAAAGTACCGCTTGTGGTCGCTTGTGATTCTTCGGGCCCAGATGTATTCAAGAGGCGATTGCAAATTTTTCGGGGCCATATTTTCTTTCCTCTTTTTGTTATCTAACCAAATTGGAATATATGTTGTGCCGCGTAGCACTATAAACACGTACAAGTGGTGGAACAGAGAGTTAACTCTGAAGTGTAAATTAAAGTGCTAACAGAAACCCATGAAAACCCACTGGACGTAATCCCTAGTAAAGGGTATCAGGGAACCACACGAGGCAAAGAAAAAATTCTTATGACCTCGGTGGGAATCGAACCCACGACCTCCGGATTAGATCTATCGTTGCTAAGCTGACTCAGCTACGAGGTCGGACAAAGAAAGTAGGGGAAGATTAAGGTGGTGAATCGCGGCGAAGAGAAAGTCAAGGGTACATATATATGTTGTGCCGCGTAGCACTATAAACACGTACAAGTGGTGGAACAGGGAATTAACTCTGAAGTGTAAATTAAAGTGCTAACAGAAACCCATGAAAAACCCCGTGGGCGTTATCCCTAGTAAAGGGCATCAGGGAACCACACGAGGCAAAGAAGAAATTCTTATGACCTCGGTGGGAATCGAACCCACGACCTCCGGATTAGATTCGACTAAGCTACGAGGTCGAACAGAGAAAGTCGGGGACGATTAAGGTGGTGAATCGCAGCGAAGAGAAAGTAAGGGTACATATATATGTTGTGCCGCGTAGCACTATAAACACGTACAAGTGGTGGAACAGAGAATTAACTCTGAAGTGTAAATTAAAGTGCTAACATTTCTCTGTCCGACCTCGTAGCTTAGTCATGTTTTTGCCGAACAACTGTTAAGCAAAAGCGTAAAAGTGACTAAATTACTCGCTGAACATGTCAACAGATGAAATTTACAGCAAGGAAAAAACATTCTGGTGGTAAAACGTAGAATGTTGAGCTTGTACCAACACCTCGTTTGCTTTGTCAACAATTTTATTGTTTTTTTTCATCGTGTTTCCTGTAGTGTCGTCTTTGTGTTAGTTTCGCTACGTAGTAACTAATGAGAAGGTTTTGGTTAGTGTTAGATTTTAGTTTTAAAATAGTCTCGCTTGTTTTGCTATTGTCGCGTTAGTTGTCTTGGGTGTGAAACACGATTTTCTTTTTAGCCTGTGGCTGTGTAGAGCCTTACTCCATGTATCTCAAATTTAAGCGAGTCTTACTGATCATTTTCCGGCTCCTTGTGCTCCTGTTTCGCGACTCGCGTTGTAATTTTCATCTCCATGATCGCAGCACAGATAAGAATTTTATCATCAAAACTTCACCACTGAACGTTGAAAACAAATTTTCTTTTATCATTTGAATTAAATGAAGTCAATCCTGAGTAGATGCGGTCTTGGGTAAACGCGAATTTCAGGTCAAAAAGATTTTTTTAGCTACCGCGAAGAAAGCCCCCCAGTCGCCATTTCCCAACTCGCGCGTTGAAAAGGTGTCGAACTGGTCAGAGCCACCTTAAGTCAGATCTCCAAAGCTGACCACGCAAGCTTCACGATTCTCCTAAATCCAGTGCGGAAAATCTATCAAAGATTCGGTATTTTCTCTCTATTTTTCCTTGGACAGCACAAAGCGTTCCGTAGCCCTAATCCGAGAGGTAAAACACTAACATCATGTGGAAAGCAATTCGCAGTTATACCCCAAAAATCTGCTTCCCAGAGAATATTTTCAAAGGACAGAAACCTTAACGCAAACAATTCTGTCAGACATGAAGACATATGAAAATTACAATAAATTGTGTGTGATATGAAGCACCCAAGGTCCCAGTAACGTGCATTTCTGGACGTTCGAGCGAAGCGAAGCAAAACATGACATATTTCTTGTATTTTCCCGGTAAAATAAGCTCAAAAACACCCACACCCGTTGACGTGGGCACAAATAAATAACTACTCACACAGTTCGCTCACTGTGTTCTAACTTGGCCTTGTCTGTAAACTGACAAGTACAAGCTGCAACAGCCTCAGTGAAGCTGTGATTACGGGCATGCGTAGACGTACATATTGGTCACCAGTCTCTCGGAAAGCGAGTTTCTAACGAACGTTCTCGTTTTTGAACTGTTGAAAATGGAGGAGTTATTAGCTCAGGATTACGTGCGAATTCCTAAACAAATGATCGTAGAGCTTCTCAGAGCCGAAAATGGCCTACCAGCTCTCGTAGATTTACCTCCAACTGTCCGTCCCGCGGTTGAGAATTGCAGCTCAAAGATACGGCAAATCGCAGAAACAGCGGGACTGAGGATTGATGAACAAGTCAACACAGCCGTATCAGCTAGTCAAGGTACTTGCACCTGTTGACCACGATAACCTTGCATCAAGACTTAATGCTCAGTTCTCGGTGTAGCAACAACAAAACCAGAGGCCTTAGCTAAAGCAGACGAATGATATCGGTAGTGATTTGATTTACACGACTCGTTTAAATTAATAAAGGGGATAGTTTGTGAAGAAACTGTGGCGCTGCGTCCGTGGGGAAGTGGTGCACAAAAATTTGGTATTATCAACAGAGTTGGTAGTGTAAATTGACCACCGTACTGGGATCCTAAAAGCTAACTTTTGATTGACGTTATGTCTGCGTTATGTGCTGCCATTGCTGAAGTTCGTGCGTGGCCTATCTCTCATAAACTAAAATTCAATGACACCAAAACTGAATTTATCATTATTTGTACTCGCCAACAGCTAGCTAAAGTGGAAATATCTTCTGTGAAAGTGGGGACAGCTGACATAGCACCCCTGACCAGCATCAGGAACCTTGGTGCCTGGTTTGATGATAAAATGTCTATAAATGATCACATCAATAAGACCTGTAGTAAAGCCTTCAGAGGACTTTACAACATTAGACAAATCAGAAAATTTCTTTCAACGGACACTACCAAAATATTAGTCCACGCCTTTGTAACATCGCAATTGGATTATTGTAACTCGCTACTGTTTGGCCTACCTGCATATCAACAAGAACGTCTTCAGAAGGTGCTTAATGCAGCTGCACGAGTCATATGCTTTATTCCCAAGTACGACCATATTACATCACCGCTTGTAAAATTACACCGGCTTCCAGTGAAGCAGAGAATTGAGTTCAAAATTGCTCTATTAGTGTTTAAAGCAGTAAATGGCTTGTCTCCTGTGTACCTGACTAATTTACTTCAGATTCAGCCAACACGGAGATATAATCTTAGATCCGATGATAAAGAACTATTGTTCATACCAAGATCTAAATCAAAATCAGGTGACCGTGCTTTTACTGTAGCCGGACCAATAATATGGAACGATTTACCACTTGACATTAGACTATCAGCAAAGTTGGAGACTTTAAAAAAAAATCTTAAGACCTATCTTTTCAAAAAGGCTTACTATTGATCAGGTTGTATATGTATTTTCTTTTCTTTTATGTAGTTAGATATATACACATATTTTATGAATTTTAGATATGTATACACATCTTACGAATTTTTATTGTGAAACGCTTTAGAATATTCTATAGTTTAAGCGCTATATAAATTTATATATTATTATTATTATTATTATTATTATTATTGACGTTCTAAGCGAGTGATTTTTGTACGATCACTTCACGTCTTTTATACTATTTCCAAAACGTTCTATAACCTTTCACTGTAACTGAGTATGGCAAAACACAAACACGTTTTTTAAGCGTTTTGGGTTCGGAAACTGAGGAACAAATTAAATTAGCGAAATTCAAAATTCGCTTTGACTTGTAGCTTTGAAAAAGTGATTCAGGGGCTCACATTTAGAGATCGTGAAAAATTCGACAACTCATTTTATTTCAAACTTCTTGGTAAAGTTTGACATTCAGAGCCCGGTTGTTCGAAAGCCGCTGAGTTTTTTTCAGCCTTCTTTATGCAATTGCATAAATTGCGTTCACAACTGCGAGGATCATTCTTCATTGGTTGTGCAATCTAGGTTCAGCGCGCCGGAAAGCTGTTTGCTGGTGATTGGCTCTATCGGTCACTGGGCAAAAACCGGTTAAATGGAATAATAATCATAATCATCTAATAAATAATAAAGTTGAATATACATAGTGTCTCCATAGCTTTAGCGGCAAATAAAAATGTATAGAAGGAGCTCTTCTTGTCCATGGATTCCAGATTACGCTATACTCAATTTAACAGTACGTAACATCTTTCCCAATCTAGGTAATTTACTCAAATGGGATGTGAGATCTATATGTATAGAATAATTAACAATTAGACCCGGTCAATAGCCCATGAGGCAAAGCCGAATGGGCTATTGACCTGTGGCCCTTGAGGGCGCGGAAGGGTCTAATTGTTTTAGTATCACCCAACTAGCCGCACTGAAAAAGCAATAATAAAGTTAGCAAACGCGAGTTGAAGAAATATTTATTTGGGAATAGAACGAAAGAAAGCGTCACGCTCGATTGCTACTCGAGGACTATTACTAATAATCCTCTAGCAGCGTAGCCAATCAAAATGCAGGATTTGCATTAGTCCACTAGCCGAGTGATACTAATAGCAATTATTATTATTATCATCATTCAAAAAGATTTTCACCACGCAATCCCTGTAAAAATTTAACTGCACTTTCCACAAAAACCCTTAAAATTAAAATTCGAGATTCCATAAAAGAAATAGAAGGAGCTTGCTATTAATTCTAAGGAAACTAATTATCTAATTATTAACAAATTATCACAGGACAAAGAGACAGGGACGATGAGGAAAATGATGTCCCCGAGGTTAACTTTGACGAAGACCATCAAGATAATGATGATGACGATGAAGAGATTGAAGATTCGCCCGCTGTCGTAGAACAACGCGGAGCCAAGCGGAGGCTTGTAAACCGTCGGACACGGCGCGTCCAAAGTAAATTGCGCGGACGAAATCCTCCAAGAGGGATCTCAAACAGCCAACAGCCGGCTTCTCCTGACGCTAGAGAAACTGAAGGCAATCGCGTACAGGATGCAGATGATGCTGCTGTTGGAAACGCAGATCAGCCTACTGCTGGAAACAGGGATTTGAAGTACCTGTTAGCGCAACTTCGCACTTGCAGAGGTGATGCGCAAAAAGCGAGATCTTTTCTCAGATATCTCAGCGGTTGCAGCTTCAATGCTGAGCAAACACCTGATGGAATCATCAGATTCTCAGACGAGGAGGCTGTCCAGCTGTCTGCGTATGTGGCGGCAGTGAATAGACATCAGGGTGACGTCGCGGACTTGGCCGAACCAAGGGTGAGGAAAACTTGTTATGTGTCTGCTTAAGAAATTGTTTGCAAACCCATGGTTTAAAAGGCGCAAAAAAGGAAAATCCACTGCTGTTCATTCTCGCTGTACGCACAGAAACGCATCGAAACAAACTATCTTTTAACCAATTTTACGTTCTCTTGGACGTCGTGATAGTGAGTTCTCCTATTGCACACTGGAACAATGTAAAGACGATAAGGAATCGTTCCTGTTTGTACTGCCTTCGACGACAGCACTTTAGTCACGGTCAAATAATACTATGCATATCATTGTTGCCTTACATAGGTTGTCGACAAGTTACGCTTGGCCCTTCAGCAGAAATTCCAGCTGACCTTGCAACAAACGGCAGAAGTGGGAAAACTGCTGTGGGCAGCGATGAAAGCCGCACCATTTCAGGGGGAAGACCAAGACGAAGAGGATGACGACGCTGAAAATCCCAGGCGACGACCCCAGATAACGGAATTGCTAGACCAGCGGGTTAACGTCGGCGTGTCCTCTTCTTCTATGAGTGAAGCAATGGCCGTGCACCGGAATCTGCAAGAATTCCCAATTCTGGCGGTTTCCAACGAACCCATCAGTCATCTTGCCAATAAGGATGTGCAGAGGGCGTTAAAGACCTTGCCAGACGAGATTCACCGGGAGTGCCATGTTGGGCAGGAGATACACGACGCTTACCTGGCTCAGAGTGCGTACGAGGCGTCTGTTCCAGAGGAGGGTCGGTTCACTGCAGTCTCAGCACCCATTAATGTTGAAACTGTCGTGGTAAATGATGGTGATGGAATCATCCTAGGAGTAGACCCTGCGAGCGAAAGGCCTTTGCAACAAGCCAGCTACACCAGATTGAACCGGATTGACGCCCCGGAATTGTTCGCAGTGCACTATGTCAGGAATGAAGACACGGGCGAAGTTCTGGAACAATTTAAAGGCCACGCGTCGCTACTCGGAGTTCAGTTTTTCCTGGACTTGTTTGTGCGCAAAGGTGCAGCACAGTTTTGCTACCAGCTGCCACGAGATGGAAAGAGGGAGCCGAAAGATTGCTATGGCAGACCACTGAAGGAATACTGGTTCCAGTTTCTGACAGCTCCTTCAGAACGCGAGCTGGGTATTCTGGATGCAGTCATCCAGAATTGTGGGAACCTCGACGCAGAGGAAAAGTCGGTTCTGATGTCATCCTTTGACCCCAGGCTTGCAAGCGCGGAAAGGCCCTTCTATCTCAGTCTCAACGCCTTGCTCGTTGTCAGCGGCCATTCCTACGTTTTTACAAGATTTTGCCATGACAAGCGAATGCTGAAACTTCAGAGGATAGCGAAAGAAAACCAGATTGGACCTCTGTACTGTGGCTTGACCAGAAACCATGTCATTGGAGTTCAAGTCGACACCTCTGAGGATGTAGTCCTTTCACGGTTCGCCTCTGTTGATCTCGACGGTTTACGACTAGAAGGTTATCCTGAGTGGGTTAACCAAGGAAACCGTAGGGTTGGTCTGCTGCCTTGGCACGAGAGGGCCCTGAAAAAGCAGGTGCATACTTGCACCAGACAACAGGCCCAACAACACCTAACAGCACATTACAATGCTAGCAGTCCAGCCCACGGATGCTTCATTGAGGTGGACAGGTAGGCTAACAAGCTTAGGAGCCCCCTAAAAATAAAAACGAGGAAGCCCTTTAGTGTGAAGTTTGTTACTGTTTCATTATAAATCAATTTTCACTGCGCGACTGATGAAAAACCTTGGCTAAATGTTATTTCTAAATTGGTGTTAATTACCTCTCTAGTAACTGGGGAAAACGCAGTTTCTAGAGACTGCGGTGTTACGTCGATGAGCAGTGGTTAATACAGGTTTGCATCTGCGTTTGCGGCCTATTTACCTTATCAACTTAGTTGATAAAAGCAACTGCTGCTCATTAAAGACGGGTAAACGTTACACCGTTTATTTAAGCGAGAGACCACAAATTGCTATGGTTTATAAGCTGATAAACCACGAGAGATGTTGGAAGAACACGAAATGAATTGGTAAATGTCTAGTCGCGGGCGAGTGATTTACGAATTCTTCGCCTGTTCTTTCTTCCATAGAAATTTCTGTCCTATTGCTTTTATATAATAATTTAGAAAACGCGCGAAATTTCCATGAGTTTACTGGCACAATAAACCATAGCTGATTGACCAATCAGAGCGCGCGCATTGATTTGGTTATTATACAAATGTAATTATCTCATTCTATATTTTTTAACAGGAACAGCCTAAGAAAACAGTATTTGCCTTTACGTACAGCTGAAGGCCATCTTCAGGTACGACAGAGCAAATGTGTTGGTATTGGTGGGCAATCTACCGGTGACGGATTGTTCACCGTAAAGCCAATCGCTGCTGGCACTTTCATCTGCTCGTATGCACCTACAGCGATCGTGCGCCGCCACAATGACAGACGATCAGGTGATTACCTTATAACTGTCGAGGGACCGGGCTTTCCCGTGGATTTGGATGGCGCAGAAAACCAGTATGAAACCGGTTTGGGTAGGATTTGCAACGATGGTGCCTTCCCATTCGCCTTACTAAGATCAAAGTTTGGCAGGTTGGTACAGGAACGAGTCAACTGCGTGTTTGCGAAACGAAGGGGAGATGTTTGGATCAAAGCGAAGCGAGACATCGCAGCAAACGAGGAACTGTTGCTTTGCTACACAGATGACCTCTCTTACTGGAAAGCAATTTTTTCCGATCAGCAGTTGGAACGCATGAAAGAAGTGCTTCGGCAATGCCCACCCACACTTAGGGATGCTGAGGAAGCCATTCGCGCACTATCTATTTAGGTGGTGAGAGTTTGTGATTTCTGATTGTGTGATAGTATTGTCAGTATTTTCAGACATTATCCGAGCTGTGTTGCTCTGGGTACACTGCCTGGAAGTCTCTGTCTGAGATTTGGCAGAAGAGCTCTTTTGCTCTGCTTATGTAACTGCCTGGAGATCTTGTGATTTGGCAGAAAGTTCTGTGACCCTCACAGAATTTAGTTGAGTGAAAAATTTTTTGGTCTCATATCGCATCCTTCAAAGTAAGACACTCGTTTTTCCTACTTCTACTTTGAAATGCTATAAGAGAACAAGGTTTTCATTCGGCTTGACTCGTCTGTGTTAAATACTGACAGTTTTTAACTCCGCCTAAATGCTCATGCAATGCGCATTTAGTCTGTCCCCAGCCAGATAAAAGGAGGAGGGAAAACTGGCAGTGAATAAAAATTTAATTTTAGGAGGTTAGGATTTAGGGATGTAACTTACTTTGGTGAATATGAATAAGTTAACCTGATTTGAACCGGAACAGCTAATTTGCTCTCACGTGATAACTCCAAATATAAGCTTAATTCTGCTTTAACCGCAAACCGAGATCACAAGGAAATAAAATGATGGTCATTCGACGCTTACCGTACTCCAGTTCTTCTACGCGACAGGAATCTCTCCTAGGTAGGTGTAGTTTTAGCCTGATATAGGAGATTGTTTGTTCTACGCATGAAATAAGGCGCCATCTTGAAAGCAGAAATAGGCCTGGGAACTAGATCGAGATGCAAACTGGGATTGAACGCGCTAATTTCAACTGTCGATATTTCGATTCGGTACCATTTCGAATCTGTGTGAACTAGAACATATCCCAGTTCGAATCTGTTGCAATGAGGTAAGCTTACAATTCGAATACTGGCAGAGCTCTCGTTTATATCAAGCTAATAATTATTATTTCTTTTCAGCGAACAAGAACAACTTGAAACCACGGCGAAAAGGGGTAAATTACTTGACATTTTCCTCAACGTATAATGCAAGAATAACCATAGGTGGTTTGTAGCTTAAAATAACAACTTGTTTTTTTTTATTAAGCTGATGCTTATTTTTCTCTGTAGCCTGCATTCCAGTAACAGGATCGCTGGCGACGACAGGTTTGTGTCAACTCCAGTGTGCCATAACAGAACAAAGCACGGTTAAGGCTTTTCAACAGTTTATAGTTTTTTAAATCGGATCACTGACTACTGGAACAACTCAATGTTAGCAATTAAGTTATGTTGCATTAAGCATAGTAGTACGTACCAAAGACGGGCGTCTTAATTGGATTATCTGTTAAAATAATAATAATAATAATAATAATAATAATAATAGTTTATTAAAACTCTCTTGCAGTAAAAGAACTGAATTATCGAGTACATTTTACAATCTTAAGGCAACTATTATCTAAAGTATAGTAATTTACAGTTATAACAATGATAATAACAATTAAATCACTTAAAATATTTAAATGTAGAAAAGTCCTCGGCTCTCTTTGTCCTACAGACCTGAATGTCCCGGAAAAGATAGCGCTACTACCATTTTCGAGCTACCTTGAACGGCAAACTTTTTTCCGCGTTATCACACGCTCAAAACATTCAAGTTTTTCTAGACAAACTGTCACAGTTTTTAGCATAATCATGTCAAATCTTGCCGGCTCCCCCTCAATTTGAACACTATTGTTGAATTCACATTTTAATTTACTTTTTAATCTCATTTCACGGCCATGAATTAATTAAGACAACAACTATGTAATTATTTTTCCTATTTACAGAACAACAACAACAACAAGAAATAGACAAGAAGTTGGATGATGGTGAGTCAGTACTACTTGATTTCATTACCATTTTATTAAAAAAAATTGTTGACTTAAATGTAAAATGTACGCCGAGTAAAATGAAAAGTTGGAATTTATTGCAAATCTTTTTAAGGGGACGAACTAATTTTCAGGGGGTAGGGGGTTATTTAACAAACGCCAATGATTGATCTTCAATCTAATTGAATACTCAAGCCGTTACGATTAACTAATCTGAATTTATTTCTAATGAACAGCAGCCAAGAAGGCAAACCAACGTCAGTGAATTCACTATTAAATTGCATAATTTCAGGCACACTTGAAGTAATTAGGAATCCCAACCAAAGAACCATTGTAAAATACAAATTGGCGTTATCGCTACTGTTTCAAGTTTATTCCCGTTCTTTCAAATTGTACAGTACCCACGGCATGCAGAACTGATCAGTGGTTTGAATCATTAAACCTAATGCTTTGTAACGCTTCCGTGCTGTCTTCCGAGTACAGTTGTTTCAATAATTCTCAGTACTTTACGCCCATTTCAAACGTCCTGCTACTGTCGTGCTTAGCTGATTCTACTGCAGCACGACTCAAAGACGACTTTTAGAATTCATTTCACGGCCATGAATTAACTAAGACTACGTAATCATTTTTCCTATTTACAGGAAAGACTGTGGATGATGGTGAGTCAGTACTACTTGATTTGATTATCATTTCAGTAAAAAAATTTGTTGACTTAAATGTAAAATGTACGTTTACAAAAGTCAATGATTGATCTTCAATCTAATTGTATACTCAAGCCGTTACGATTAACTAATCTGAATTTATTTCTAATGAACAGCAGCCAAGAAGGCAAACCAACGTCAGTGAATTCACTATTAAATTGCACAATTTTAGGCACACTTGAAGTAATTAGGAATCCCAACCAAAGAACCATTGTAAAATACAAATTGGCGTTATCGCTACTGTTTCAAGTTTATTCCCGTTCTTTCAAATTGTACAGTACCCACGGCATGCAGAACTGATCAGTGGTTTGAATCATTAAACCTAATGCTTTGTAACGCTTCCGTGCTGTCTTCCGAGTACAGTTGTTTCAATAATTCTCAGTACTTTACGCCCATTTCAAACGTCCTGCTACTGTCGTGCTTAGCTGATTCTACTGCAGCACGACTCAAAGACGACTTTTAGAATTCATTTCACGGCCATGAATTAACTAAGACTACGTAATCATTTTTCCTATTTACAGGAAAGACTGTGGATGATGGTGAGTCAGTACTACTTGATTTGATTATCATTTCAGTAAAAAAATTTGTTGACTTAAATGTAAAATGTACGTTTACAAAAGCCAATGATTGATCTTCAATCTAATTGTATACTCAAGCCGTTACGATTAACTAATCTGAATTTATTTCTAATGAACAGCAGCCAAGAAGGCAAACCAACGTCAGTGAATTCACTATTAAATTGCACAATTTTAGGCACACTTGAAGTAATTAGGAATCCCAACCAAAGAACCATTGTAAAATACAAATTGGCGTTATCGCTACTGTTTCAAGTTTATTCCCGTTCTTTCAAATTGTACAGTACCCACGGCATGCAGAACTGATCAGTGGTTTGAATCATTAAACCTAATGCTTTGTAACGCTTCCGTGCTGTCTTCCGAGTACAGTTGTTTCAATAATTCTCAGTACTTTACGCCCATTTCAAACGTCCTGCTACTGTCGTGCTTAGCTGATTCTACTGCAGCACGACTCAAAGACGACTTTTAGAATTCATTTCACGGCCATGAATTAACTAAGACTACGTAATCATTTTTCCTATTTACAGGAAAGACTGTGGATGATGGTGAGTCAGTACTACTTGATTTGATTATCATTTCAGTAAAAAAATTTGTTGACTTAAATGTAAAATGTACGTTTACAAAAGTCAATGATTGATCTTCAATCTAATTGTATACTCAAGCCGTTACGATTAACTAATCTGAATTTATTTCTAATGAACAGCAGCCAAGAAGGCAAACCAACGTCAGTGAATTCACTATTAAATTGCACAATTTTAGGCACACTTGAAGTAATTAGGAATCCCAACCAAAGAACCATTGTAAAATACAAATTGGCGTTATCGCTACTGTTTCAAGTTTATTCCCGTTCTTTCAAATTGTACAGTACCCACGGCATGCAGAACTGATCAGTGGTTTGAATCATTAAACCTAATGCTTTGTAACGCTTCCGTGCTGTCTTCCGAGTACAGTTGTTTCAATAATTCTCAGTACTTTACGCCCATTTCAAACGTCCTGCTACTGTCGTGCTTAGCTGATTCTACTGCAGCACGACTCAAAGACGACTTTTAGAATTCATTTCACGGCCATGAATTAACTAAGACTACGTAATCATTTTTCCTATTTACAGGAAAGACTGTGGATGATGGTGAGTCAGTACTACTTGATTTGATTATCATTTCAGTAAAAAAATTTGTTGACTTAAATGTAAAATGTACGTTTACAAAAGCCAATGATTGATCTTCAATCTAATTGTATACTCAAGCCGTTACGATTAACTAATCTGAATTTATTTCTAATGAACAGCAGCCAAGAAGGCAAACCAACGTCAGTGAATTCACTATTAAATTGCACAATTTTAGGCACACTTGAAGTAATTAGGAATCCCAACCAAAGAACCATTGTAAAATACAAATTGGCGTTATCGCTACTGTTTCAAGTTTATTCCCGTTCTTTCAAATTGTACAGTACCCACGGCATGCAGAACTGATCAGTGGTTTGAATCATTAAACCTAATGCTTTGTAACGCTTCCGTGCTGTCTTCCGAGTACAGTTGTTTCAATAATTCTCAGTACTTTACGCCCATTTCAAACGTCCTGCTACTGTCGTGCTTAGCTGATTCTACTGCAGCACGACTCAAAGACGACTTTTAGAATTCATTTCACGGCCATGAATTAACTAAGACTACGTAATCATTTTTCCTATTTACAGGAAAGACTGTGGATGATGGTGAGTCAGTACTACTTGATTTGATTATCATTTCAGTAAAAAAATTTGTTGACTTAAATGTAAAATGTACGTTTACAAAAGCCAATGATTGATCTTCAATCTAATTGTATACTCAAGCCGTTACGATTAACTAATCTGAATTTATTTCTAATGAACAGCAACCAAGAAGGCAAACCAACGTCAGTGAATTCACTATTAAATTGCACAATTTTAGGCACACTTGAAGTAATTAGGAATCCCAACCAAAGAACCATTGTAAAATACAAATTGGCGTTATCGCTACTGTTTCAAGTTTATTCCCGTTCTTTCAAATTGTACAGTACCCACGGCATGCAGAACTGATCAGTGGTTTGAATCATTAAACCTAATGCTTTGTAACGCTTCCGTGCTGTCTTCCGAGTACAGTTGTTTCAATAATTCTCAGTACTTTACGCCCATTTCAAACGTCCTGCTACTGTCGTGCTTAGCTGATTCTACTGCAGCACGACTCAAAGACGACTTTTAGAATTCATTTCACGGCCATGAATTAACTAAGACTACGTAATCATTTTTCCTATTTACAGGAAAGACTGTGGATGATGGTGAGTCAGTACTACTTGATTTGATTATCATTTCAGTAAAAAAATTTGTTGACTTAAATGTAAAATGTACGTTTACAAAAGCCAATGATTGATCTTCAATCTAATTGTATACTCAAGCCGTTACGATTAACTAATCTGAATTTATTTCTAATGAACAGCAGCCAAGAAGGCAAACCAACGTCAGTGAATTCACTATTAAATTGCACAATTTTAGGCACACTTGAAGTAATTAGGAATCCCAACCAAAGAACCATTGTAAAATACAAATTGGCGTTATCGCTACTGTTTCAAGTTTATTCCCGTTCTTTCAAATTGTACAGTACCCACGGCATGCAGAACTGATCAGTGGTTTGAATCATTAAACCTAATGCTTTGTAACGCTTCCGTGCTGTCTTCCGAGTACAGTTGTTTCAATAATTCTCAGTACTTTACGCCCATTTCAAACGTCCTGCTACTGTCGTGCTTAGCTGATTCTACTGCAGCACGACTCAAAGACGACTTTTAGAATTCATTTCACGGCCATGAATTAACTAAGACTACGTAATCATTTTTCCTATTTACAGGAAAGACTGTGGATGATGGTGAGTCAGTACTACTTGATTTGATTATCATTTCAGTAAAAAAATTTGTTGACTTAAATGTAAAATGTACGTTTACAAAAGCCAATGATTGATCTTCAATCTAATTGTATACTCAAGCCGTTACGATTAACTAATCTGAATTTATTTCTAATTAACAGGAGACAAGTACTCAAAGAAAAGTAAGTGAATTTAATTAAAAGCTGTTGCTGTAAACATGCGTCAAACCATAACAAACCATTTAACCATTTTTAAACTAAGATCGCCATACAACAAGAGGCAGCAAAAGCTAATACCTTTCACCTTATTTTCAGGATGCTGGAACTGTAAACGCACTGGCCATATTAGGAGCCAGTGCAAAGGAGAGAAAGTTAAGGGGAGGGGGGAGATACCAAAGGGCAGGGGGGGAATCCAAAAGGGAAGGGGAGGAGGGAGGGGACAGAGGGCCCAAAGGGGCCTAAAGGACAGGGTGGAAATATCAAAGGGGGGGTTTACCATAAGGGGTGGAAATGTAAATATAATTTTTAAATAAAAAATAATTAAATAAATAAATAATTTTTAATAAAAGCTCTATTAAGCCCCAATTCAGATAAGATATATGATATATCAATACAATAAAAATTCACAGAAGGACTACGAAGCTAAAGCAAAACTAGTTCATAAAACAAAATTTCCTGCTTACATTCATGCATACATACACAACGGCATGCAGAGAATAACGATTCATTTCAAATCTTAAAAGATTAAACAGGGAAACTTAATAGAGCTTTTTATGCTGTCTTAAATAAGCTTTGTTTTAAAATAGGAGAGGGGAGGGGTGTTGCAATAGGCAGCGCGTTTAACAATCAACCATAAACCAATATGGTTGATACTCATCCTATATATGATTTGCAATATGTTCTTAAATAAAAGCTCTATTAAGCCCAATTCAGATAAGATATATGATATACCAATACAATAAAAATTCAAACAAGGACCAAAAAGCTACAGCAAAAGTACTTAGTAAAACAAAATTTCCTGCTTACATAGATACATACACAACTGCATGCAGAGAATAACGACTCATTTCAAATCTTAAAAGATTAAAGATAGAAAATTAATAGAGCTTTTTATGGTGTCTTAAATAAGCTTTGGTTTAAAATTGGAGAGGGGGGTGTTACAATAGGCAGTGGGTTTAACAATAAAGGGGAGATATGTCCAGAAATGCCCGCTAACGAGATTCGTGCTCTGTATGATAGACATCACAAAGTGTCTCCTAGCCCTAATCCTCACCATAAAGCAGGCAATTCTGTCACACATGAAGACATATGGAAATTACAATTAATTGTCTGTAAGATGAAGTACCCAAAGTCCCAGTTAGGTGCATTTCTGGACATAAGTGTATTTATTGTCCCTACACATTTAACTATGTAGCTATGTAGGACTTCCCCAAGAAATGCATGAACTGTTTTGAACGATTGTAAAGTGTATTATATCACAGAATTAAAAAGCCGCTTGTTTGTTAATAAAGATCTGAATCATTTCTGACTACAAAACATATATATACAACGACAATGCGTAGTCCGGTCACTTGTACTTATCCATCGCGCAAACGAAATTCGCGCCAGCCAGGTGGCGCTGTTGGAATTGGTGAAGGATTCATGAAACGTTCATAGGCGGCCTCCTCTAAATTGTCCAACGAATAAGCGATATACTTAAACCTAAATAAATGCGATCCTTCCGGTACATACGGGAGGACCCTCGTGTTCTCGTTTGCAGGCACGATGTCCCCTCTACAATGTGGACAAGTCATTCCGTTGCTCGTACCGCTAATAAACCATTTCCGAAGACACCCTTCGTGAATCCGCTTCTTACAGCAAGGCAATTCTCTGGATGGATATGGAAGTTCTTCCACACCGTAGCACACTACACACTGCTTGTTCAAAAAGTTTGAAAGACGGACCTGGTCCCTGCTTCGATTTCTCCGTTTCGGCTGGCTTGCCATTTCTTAACTTTATAGCTCTAAAAAAAAAAAAGAATTCTGGTTTCAAGATAAACATTAAACATCTTTAGAAAAAAACACTTCAATCATAAGAGCCGTTAAATCAATCAATGTTTCAATAATGATTAATCTGTGTCTTAATGATCATTCAGTCAATTCATGGCTCCACAGGCAGTCAGCTCTAATCAATAAATAATTTGTCAGGGATAGGCTCAATACTATTGCATGGTGCCCAGTCATCAATTACCGAGACACTGGCACACATGCACACCGAAACTTCAGAAAAGCACTGAAATCAGCAATTCAAAACCCAAATTTCCTAAATAAAAAAAAATTGACTAAGGCAAAGTCTGCAGACTCAGCCTCAGAGCCAGCTAGCCACTCACTGACTCACTCACTCACTCACTCACTCACTCACTCACTCACTCACTCACTCACTCACAGCCGTTTACGGAATTAACGGCCTGGCATCTAGGCTATAGCTAGGGCTGACAGTCTCCGACTGCTCAAACAAGGCACTCTGCCAAAAAATTAAGGTCTCTCTGACCCAGCTACATCTGTATCAAGCCTCCGTTGCTCCATTCAAATTAACACTGCAGCCTAAATTTGATTTTCTGGAAGATGGGCAGCTATTGTAGCCATCATGCCAGGATTATGACATCAAGGTTTCAATAATAATATTTAATTATTAATCTGTGTCTTAATAATCATTCAGTCAATTCATGGCTCCACAGGCAGTCAGCTCTAATCAATAAATAAATTTCCTAAATAAAAAAAAATTAACCTGTGTCTTAATAATCATTCAGTCAATTCATGGCTGGACAGACAGTCAGCTCTAATCAATAAATAATTTGTCAGGGATAGGCTCAATACTATTGCATGGTGCCCAGTCATCAATTACCGAGACACTGGCACACATGCACACCGAAACTTCAGAAAAGCACTGAAATCAGCAATTCAAAACCCAAATTTCCTAAATAAAAAAAAATTGACTAAGGCAAAGTCTGCAGACTCAGCCTCAGAGCCAGCTAGCCACTCACTGACTCACTCACTCACTCACTCACTCACTCACTCACTCACTCACTCACTCACTCACAGCCGTTTACGGAATTAACGGCCTGGCATCTAGGCTATAGCTAGGGCTGACAGTCTCCGACTGCTCAAACAAGGCACTCTGCCAAAAAATTAAGGTCTCTCTGACCCAGCTACATCTGTATCAAGCCTCCGTTGCTCCATTCAAATTAACACTGCAGCCTAAATTTGATTTTCTGGAAGATGGGCAGCTATTGTAGCCATCATGCCAGGATTATGACATCAAGGTTTCAATAATAATATTTAATTATTAATCTGTGTCTTAATAATCATTCAGTCAATTCATGGCTCCACAGGCAGTCAGCTCTAATCAATAAATAAATTTCCTAAATAAAAAAAAATTAACCTGTGTCTTAATAATCATTCAGTCAATTCATGGCTGGACAGACAGTCAGCTCTAATCAATAAATAATTTGTCAGGGATAGGCTCAATACTATTGCATGGTGCCCAGTCATCAATTACCGAGACACTGGCACACATGCACACCGAAACTTCAGAAAAGCACTGAAATCAGCAATTCAAAACCCAAATTTCCTAAATAAAAAAAAATTGACTAAGGCAAAGTCTGCAGACTCAGCCTCAGAGCCAGCTAGCCACTCACTGACTCACTCACTCACTCACTCACTCACTCACTCACTCACTCACTCACAGCCGTTTACGGAATTAACGGCCTGGCATCTAGGCTATAGCTAGGGCTGACAGTCTCCGACTGCTCAAACAAGGCACTCTGCCAAAAAATTAAGGTCTCTCTGACCCAGCTACATCTGTATCAAGCCTCCGTTGCTCCATTCAAATTAACACTGCAGCCTAAATTTGATTTTCTGGAAGATGGGCAGCTATTGTAGCCATCATGCCAGGATTATGACATCAAGGTTTCAATAATAATATTTAATTATTAATCTGTGTCTTAATAATCATTCAGTCAATTCATGGCTCCACAGGCAGTCAGCTCTAATCAATAAATAAATTTCCTAAATAAAAAAAAATTAACCTGTGTCTTAATAATCATTCAGTCAATTCATGGCTGGACAGACAGTCAGCTCTAATCAATAAATAATTTGTCAGGGATAGGCTCAATACTATTGCATGGTGCCCAGTCATCAATTACCGAGACACTGGCACACATGCACACCGAAACTTCAGAAAAGCACTGAAATCAGCAATTCAAAACCCAAATTTCCTAAATAAAAAAAAATTGACTAAGGCAAAGTCTGCAGACTCAGCCTCAGAGCCAGCTAGCCACTCACTGACTCACTCACTGACTCACTCACTCACTCACTCACTCACTCACTCACAGCCGTTTACGGAATTAACGGCCTGGCATCTAGGCTATAGCTAGGGCTGACAGTCTCCGACTGCTCAAACAAGGCACTCTGCCAAAAAATTAAGGTCTCTCTGACCCAGCTACATCTGTATCAAGCCTCCGTTGCTCCATTCAAATTAACACTGCAGCCTAAATTTGATTTTCTGGAAGATGGGCAGCTATTGTAGCCATCATGCCAGGATTATGACATCAAGGTTTCAATAATAATATTTAATTATTAATCTGTGTCTTAATAATCATTCAGTCAATTCATGGCTCCACAGGCAGTCAGCTCTAATCAATAAATAAATTTCCTAAATAAAAAAAAATTAACCTGTGTCTTAATAATCATTCAGTCAATTCATGGCTCCACAGGCAGTCAGCTCTAATCAATAAATAATTTGTCAGGGATAGGCTCAATACTATTGCATGGTGCCCAGTCATCAATTACCGAGACACTGGCACACATGCACACCGAAACTTCAGAAAAGCACTGAAATCAGCAATTCAAAACCCAAATTTCCTAAATAAAAAAAAATTGACTAAGGCAAAGTCTGCAGACTCAGCCTCAGAGCCAGCTAGCCACTCACTGACTCACTCACTGACTCACTCACTCACTCACTCACTCACTCACTCACAGCCGTTTACGGAATTAACGGCCTGGCATCTAGGCTATAGCTAGGGCTGACAGTCTCCGACTGCTCAAACAAGGCACTCTGCCAAAAAATTAAGGTCTCTCTGACCCAGCTACATCTGTATCAAGCCTCCGTTGCTCCATTCAAATTAACACTGCAGCCTAAATTTGATTTTCTGGAAGATGGGCAGCTATTGTAGCCATCATGCCAGGATTATGACATCAAGGTTTCAATAATAATATTTAATTATTAATCTGTGTCTTAATAATCATTCAGTCAATTCATGGCTCCACAGGCAGTCAGCTCTAATCAATAAATAAATTTCCTAAATAAAAAAAAATTAACCTGTGTCTTAATAATCATTCAGTCAATTCATGGCTGGACAGACAGTCAGCTCTAATCAATAAATAATTTGTCAGGGATAGGCTCAATACTATTGCATGGTGCCCAGTCATCAATTACCGAGACACTGGCACACATGCACACCGAAACTTCAGAAAAGCACTGAAATCAGCAATTCAAAACCCAAATTTCCTAAATAAAAAAAAATTGACTAAGGCAAAGTCTGCAGACTCAGCCTCAGAGCCAGCTAGCCACTCACTGACTCACTCACTGACTCACTCACTCACTCACTCACTCACTCACTCACAGCCGTTTACGGAATTAACGGCCTGGCATCTAGGCTATAGCTAGGGCTGACAGTCTCCGACTGCTCAAACAAGGCACTCTGCCAAAAAATTAAGGTCTCTCTGACCCAGCTACATCTGTATCAAGCCTCCGTTGCTCCATTCAAATTAACACTGCAGCCTAAATTTGATTTTCTGGAAGATGGGCAGCTATTGTAGCCATCATGCCAGGATTATGACATCAAGGTTTCAATAATAATATTTAATTATTAATCTGTGTCTTAATAATCATTCAGTCAATTCATGGCTCCACAGGCAGTCAGCTCTAATCAATAAATAAATTTCCTAAATAAAAAAAAATTAACCTGTGTCTTAATAATCATTCAGTCAATTCATGGCTGGACAGACAGTCAGCTCTAATCAATAAATAATTTGTCAGGGATAGGCTCAATACTATTGCATGGTGCCCAGTCATCAATTACCGAGACACTGGCACACATGCACACCGAAACTTCAGAAAAGCACTGAAATCAGCAATTCAAAACCCAAATTTCCTAAATAAAAAAAAATTGACTAAGGCAAAGTCTGCAGACTCAGCCTCAGAGCCAGCTAGCCACTCACTGACTCACTCACTGACTCACTCACTCACTCACTCACTCACTCACTCACAGCCGTTTACGGAATTAACGGCCTGGCATCTAGGCTATAGCTAGGGCTGACAGTCTCCGACTGCTCAAACAAGGCACTCTGCCAAAAAATTAAGGTCTCTCTGACCCAGCTACATCTGTATCAAGCCTCCGTTGCTCCATTCAAATTAACACTGCAGCCTAAATTTGATTTTCTGGAAGATGGGCAGCTATTGTAGCCATCATGCCAGGATTATGACATCAAGGTTTCAATAATAATATTTAATTATTAATCTGTGTCTTAATAATCATTCAGTCAATTCATGGCTCCACAGGCAGTCAGCTCTAATCAATAAATAAATTTCCTAAATAAAAAAAAATTAACCTGTGTCTTAATAATCATTCAGTCAATTCATGGCTGGACAGACAGTCAGCTCTAATCAATAAATAATTTGTCAGGGATAGGCTCAATACTATTGCATGGTGCCCAGTCATCAATTACCGAGACACTGGCACACATGCACACCGAAACTTCAGAAAAGCACTGAAATCAGCAATTCAAAACCCAAATTTCCTAAATAAAAAAAAATTGACTAAGGCAAAGTCTGCAGACTCAGCCTCAGAGCCAGCTAGCCACTCACTGACTCACTCACTGACTCACTCACTCACTCACTCACTCACTCACTCACAGCCGTTTACGGAATTAACGGCCTGGCATCTAGGCTATAGCTAGGGCTGACAGTCTCCGACTGCTCAAACAAGGCACTCTGCCAAAAAATTAAGGTCTCTCTGACCCAGCTACATCTGTATCAAGCCTCCGTTGCTCCATTCAAATTAACACTGCAGCCTAAATTTGATTTTCTGGAAGATGGGCAGCTATTGTAGCCATCATGCCAGGATTATGACATCAAGGTTTCAATAATAATATTTAATTATTAATCTGTGTCTTAATAATCATTCAGTCAATTCATGGCTCCACAGGCAGTCAGCTCTAATCAATAAATAAATTTCCTAAATAAAAAAAAATTAACCTGTGTCTTAATAATCATTCAGTCAATTCATGGCTGGACAGACAGTCAGCTCTAATCAATAAATAATTTGTCAGGGATAGGCTCAATACTATTGCATGGTGCCCAGTCATCAATTACCGAGACACTGGCACACATGCACACCGAAACTTCAGAAAAGCACTGAAATCAGCAATTCAAAACCCAAATTTCCTAAATAAAAAAAAATTGACTAAGGCAAAGTCTGCAGACTCAGCCTCAGAGCCAGCTAGCCACTCACTGACTCACTCACTGACTCACTCACTCACTCACTCACTCACTCACTCACAGCCGTTTACGGAATTAACGGCCTGGCATCTAGGCTATAGCTAGGGCTGACAGTCTCCGACTGCTCAAACAAGGCACTCTGCCAAAAAATTAAGGTCTCTCTGACCCAGCTACATCTGTATCAAGCCTCCGTTGCTCCATTCAAATTAACACTGCAGCCTAAATTTGATTTTCTGGAAGATGGGCAGCTATTGTAGCCATCATGCCAGGATTATGACATCAAGGTTTCAATAATAATATTTAATTATTAATCTGTGTCTTAATAATCATTCAGTCAATTCATGGCTCCACAGGCAGTCAGCTCTAATCAATAAATAAATTTCCTAAATAAAAAAAAATTAACCTGTGTCTTAATAATCATTCAGTCAATTCATGGCTGGACAGACAGTCAGCTCTAATCAATAAATAATTTGTCAGGGATAGGCTCAATACTATTGCATGGTGCCCAGTCATCAATTACCGAGACACTGGCACACATGCACACCGAAACTTCAGAAAAGCACTGAAATCAGCAATTCAAAACCCAAATTTCCTAAATAAAAAAAAATTGACTAAGGCAAAGTCTGCAGACTCAGCCTCAGAGCCAGCTAGCCACTCACTGACTCACTCACTGACTCACTCACTCACTCACTCACTCACTCACTCACAGCCGTTTACGGAATTAACGGCCTGGCATCTAGGCTATAGCTAGGGCTGACAGTCTCCGACTGCTCAAACAAGGCACTCTGCCAAAAAATTAAGGTCTCTCTGACCCAGCTACATCTGTATCAAGCCTCCGTTGCTCCATTCAAATTAACACTGCAGCCTAAATTTGATTTTCTGGAAGATGGGCAGCTATTGTAGCCATCATGCCAGGATTATGACATCAAGGTTTCAATAATAATATTTAATTATTAATCTGTGTCTTAATAATCATTCAGTCAATTCATGGCTCCACAGGCAGTCAGCTCTAATCAATAAATAAATTTCCTAAATAAAAAAAAATTAACCTGTGTCTTAATAATCATTCAGTCAATTCATGGCTGGACAGACAGTCAGCTCTAATCAATAAATAATTTGTCAGGGATAGGCTCAATACTATTGCATGGTGCCCAGTCATCAATTACCGAGACACTGGCACACATGCACACCGAAACTTCAGAAAAGCACTGAAATCAGCAATTCAAAACCCAAATTTCCTAAATAAAAAAAAATTGACTAAGGCAAAGTCTGCAGACTCAGCCTCAGAGCCAGCTAGCCACTCACTGACTCACTCACTGACTCACTCACTCACTCACTCACTCACTCACTCACAGCCGTTTACGGAATTAACGGCCTGGCATCTAGGCTATAGCTAGGGCTGACAGTCTCCGACTGCTCAAACAAGGCACTCTGCCAAAAAATTAAGGTCTCTCTGACCCAGCTACATCTGTATCAAGCCTCCGTTGCTCCATTCAAATTAACACTGCAGCCTAAATTTGATTTTCTGGAAGATGGGCAGCTATTGTAGCCATCATGCCAGGATTATGACATCAAGGTTTCAATAATAATATTTAATTATTAATCTGTGTCTTAATAATCATTCAGTCAATTCATGGCTCCACAGGCAGTCAGCTCTAATCAATAAATAAATTTCCTAAATAAAAAAAAATTAACCTGTGTCTTAATAATCATTCAGTCAATTCATGGTTGGACAGACAGTCAGCTCTAATCAATAAATAATTTGTCAGGGATAGGCTCAATACTATTGCATGGTGCCCAGTCATCAATTACCGAGACACTGGCACACATGCACACCGAAACTTCAGAAAAGCACTGAAATCAGCAATTCAAAACCCAAATTTCCTAAATAAAAAAAAATTGACTAAGGCAAAGTCTGCAGACTCAGCCTCAGAGCCAGCTAGCCACTCACTGACTCACTCACTGACTCACTCACTCACTCACTCACTCACTCACAGCCGTTTACGGAATTAACGGCCTGGCATCTAGGCTATAGCTAGGGCTGACAGTCTCCGACTGCTCAAACAAGGCACTCTGCCAAAAAATTAAGGTCTCTCTGACCCAGCTACATCTGTATCAAGCCTCCGTTGCTCCATTCAAATTAACACTGCAGCCTAAATTTGATTTTCTGGAAGATGGGCAGCTATTGTAGCCATCATGCCAGGATTATGACATCAAGGTTTCAATAATAATATTTAATTATTAATCTGTGTCTTAATAATCATTCAGTCAATTCATGGCTCCACAGGCAGTCAGCTCTAATCAATAAATAAATTTCCTAAATAAAAAAAAATTAACCTGTGTCTTAATAATCATTCAGTCAATTCATGGCTGGACAGACAGTCAGCTCTAATCAATAAATAATTTGTCAGGGATAGGCTCAATACTATTGCATGGTGCCCAGTCATCAATTACCGAGACACTGGCACACATGCACACCGAAACTTCAGAAAAGCACTGAAATCAGCAATTCAAAACCCAAATTTCCTAAATAAAAAAAAATTGACTAAGGCAAAGTCTGCAGACTCAGCCTCAGAGCCAGCTAGCCACTCACTGACTCACTCACTGACTCACTCACTCACTCACTCACTCACTCACTCACAGCCGTTTACGGAATTAACGGCCTGGCATCTAGGCTATAGCTAGGGCTGACAGTCTCCGACTGCTCAAACAAGGCACTCTGCCAAAAAATTAAGGTCTCTCTGACCCAGCTACATCTGTATCAAGCCTCCGTTGCTCCATTCAAATTAACACTGCAGCCTAAATTTGATTTTCTGGAAGATGGGCAGCTATTGTAGCCATCATGCCAGGATTATGACATCAAGGTTTCAATAATAATATTTAATTATTAATCTGTGTCTTAATAATCATTCAGTCAATTCATGGCTCCACAGGCAGTCAGCTCTAATCAATAAATAAATTTCCTAAATAAAAAAAAATTAACCTGTGTCTTAATAATCATTCAGTCAATTCATGGCTGGACAGACAGTCAGCTCTAATCAATAAATAATTTGTCAGGGATAGGCTCAATACTATTGCATGGTGCCCAGTCATCAATTACCGAGACACTGGCACACATGCACACCGAAACTTCAGAAAAGCACTGAAATCAGCAATTCAAAACCCAAATTTCCTAAATAAAAAAAAATTGACTAAGGCAAAGTCTGCAGACTCAGCCTCAGAGCCAGCTAGCCACTCACTGACTCACTCACTGACTCACTCACTCACTCACTCACTCACTCACTCACAGCCGTTTACGGAATTAACGGCCTGGCATCTAGGCTATAGCTAGGGCTGACAGTCTCCGACTGCTCAAACAAGGCACTCTGCCAAAAAATTAAGGTCTCTCTGACCCAGCTACATCTGTATCAAGCCTCCGTTGCTCCATTCAAATTAACACTGCAGCCTAAATTTGATTTTCTGGAAGATGGGCAGCTATTGTAGCCATCATGCCAGGATTATGACATCAAGGTTTCAATAATAATATTTAATTATTAATCTGTGTCTTAATAATCATTCAGTCAATTCATGGCTCCACAGGCAGTCAGCTCTAATCAATAAATAAATTTCCTAAATAAAAAAAAATTAACCTGTGTCTTAATAATCATTCAGTCAATTCATGGCTGGACAGACAGTCAGCTCTAATCAATAAATAATTTGTCAGGGATAGGCTCAATACTATTGCATGGTGCCCAGTCATCAATTACCGAGACACTGGCACACATGCACACCGAAACTTCAGAAAAGCACTGAAATCAGCAATTCAAAACCCAAATTTCCTAAATAAAAAAAAATTGACTAAGGCAAAGTCTGCAGACTCAGCCTCAGAGCCAGCTAGCCACTCACTGACTCACTCACTGACTCACTCACTCACTCACTCACTCACTCACTCACAGCCGTTTACGGAATTAACGGCCTGGCATCTAGGCTATAGCTAGGGCTGACAGTCTCCGACTGCTCAAACAAGGCACTCTGCCAAAAAATTAAGGTCTCTCTGACCCAGCTACATCTGTATCAAGCCTCCGTTGCTCCATTCAAATTAACACTGCAGCCTAAATTTGATTTTCTGGAAGATGGGCAGCTATTGTAGCCATCATGCCAGGATTATGACATCAAGGTTTCAATAATAATATTTAATTATTAATCTGTGTCTTAATAATCATTCAGTCAATTCATGGCTCCACAGGCAGTCAGCTCTAATCAATAAATAAATTTCCTAAATAAAAAAAAATTAACCTGTGTCTTAATAATCATTCAGTCAATTCATGGTTGGACAGACAGTCAGCTCTAATCAATAAATAATTTGTCAGGGATAGGCTCAATACTATTGCATGGTGCCCAGTCATCAATTACCGAGACACTGGCACACATGCACACCGAAACTTCAGAAAAGCACTGAAATCAGCAATTCAAAACCCAAATTTCCTAAATAAAAAAAAATTGACTAAGGCAAAGTCTGCAGACTCAGCCTCAGAGCCAGCTAGCCACTCACTGACTCACTCACTGACTCACTCACTCACTCACTCACTCACTCACAGCCGTTTACGGAATTAACGGCCTGGCATCTAGGCTATAGCTAGGGCTGACAGTCTCCGACTGCTCAAACAAGGCACTCTGCCAAAAAATTAAGGTCTCTCTGACCCAGCTACATCTGTATCAAGCCTCCGTTGCTCCATTCAAATTAACACTGCAGCCTAAATTTGATTTTCTGGAAGATGGGCAGCTATTGTAGCCATCATGCCAGGATTATGACATCAAGGTTTCAATAATAATATTTAATTATTAATCTGTGTCTTAATAATCATTCAGTCAATTCATGGCTCCACAGGCAGTCAGCTCTAATCAATAAATAAATTTCCTAAATAAAAAAAAATTAACCTGTGTCTTAATAATCATTCAGTCAATTCATGGTTGGACAGACAGTCAGCTCTAATCAATAAATAATTTGTCAGGGATAGGCTCAATACTATTGCATGGTGCCCAGTCATCAATTACCGAGACACTGGCACACATGCACACCGAAACTTCAGAAAAGCACTGAAATCAGCAATTCAAAACCCAAATTTCCTAAATAAAAAAAAAATTGACTAAGGCAAAGTCTGCAGACTCAGCCTCAGAGCCAGCTAGCCACTCACTGACTCACTCACTGACTCACTCACTCACTCACTCACTCACTCACAGCCGTTTACGGAATTAACGGCCTGGCATCTAGGCTATAGCTAGGGCTGACAGTCTCCGACTGCTCAAACAAGGCACTCTGCCAAAAAATTAAGGTCTCTCTGACCCAGCTACATCTGTATCAAGCCTCCGTTGCTCCATTCAAATTAACACTGCAGCCTAAATTTGATTTTCTGGAAGATGGGCAGCTATTGTAGCCATCATGCCAGGATTATGACATCAAGGTTTCAATAATAATATTTAATTATTAATCTGTGTCTTAATAATCATTCAGTCAATTCATGGCTCCACAGGCAGTCAGCTCTAATCAATAAATAAATTTCCTAAATAAAAAAAAATTAACCTGTGTCTTAATAATCATTCAGTCAATTCATGGCTCCACAGGCAGTCAGCTCTAATCAATAAATAATTTGTCAGGGATAGGCTCAATACTATTGCATGGTGCCCAGTCATCAATTACCGAGACACTGGCACACATGCACACCGAAACTTCAGAAAAGCACTGAAATCAGCAATTCAAAACCCAAATTTCCTAAATAAAAAAAAATTGACTAAGGCAAAGTCTGCAGACTCAGCCTCAGAGCCAGCTAGCCACTCACTGACTCACTCACTGACTCACTCACTCACTCACTCACTCACTCACTCACAGCCGTTTACGGAATTAACGGCCTGGCATCTAGGCTATAGCTAGGGCTGACAGTCTCCGACTGCTCAAACAAGGCACTCTGCCAAAAAATTAAGGTCTCTCTGACCCAGCTACATCTGTATCAAGCCTCCGTTGCTCCATTCAAATTAACACTGCAGCCTAAATTTGATTTTCTGGAAGATGGGCAGCTATTGTAGCCATCATGCCAGGATTATGACATCAAGGTTTCAATAATAATATTTAATTATTAATCTGTGTCTTAATAATCATTCAGTCAATTCATGGCTCCACAGGCAGTCAGCTCTAATCAATAAATAAATTTCCTAAATAAAAAAAAATTAACCTGTGTCTTAATAATCATTCAGTCAATTCATGGCTGGACAGACAGTCAGCTCTAATCAATAAATAATTTGTCAGGGATAGGCTCAATACTATTGCATGGTGCCCAGTCATCAATTACCGAGACACTGGCACACATGCACACCGAAACTTCAGAAAAGCACTGAAATCAGCAATTCAAAACCCAAATTTCCTAAATAAAAAAAAATTGACTAAGGCAAAGTCTGCAGACTCAGCCTCAGAGCCAGCTAGTCACTCACTGACTCACTCACTCACTCACTCACTCACTCACTCACTCACTCACTCACTCACAGCCGTTTACGGAATTAACGGCCTGGCATCTAGGCTATAGCTAGGGCTGACAGTCTCCGACTGCTCAAACAAGGCACTCTGCCAAAAAATTAAGGTCTCTCTGACCCAGCTACATCTGTATCAAGCCTCCGTTGCTCCATTCAAATTAACACTGCAGCCTAAATTTGATTTTCTGGAAGATGGGCAGCTATTGTAGCCATCATGCCAGGATTATGACATCAAGGTTTCAATAATAATATTTAATTATTAATCTGTGTCTTAATAATCATTCAGTCAATTCATGGCTCCACAGGCAGTCAGCTCTAATCAATAAATAAATTTCCTAAATAAAAAAAAATTAACCTGTGTCTTAATAATCATTCAGTCAATTCATGGCTGGACAGACAGTCAGCTCTAATCAATAAATAATTTGTCAGGGATAGGCTCAATACTATTGCATGGTGCCCAGTCATCAATTACCGAGACACTGGCACACATGCACACCGAAACTTCAGAAAAGCACTGAAATCAGCAATTCAAAACCCAAATTTCCTAAATAAAAAAAAATTGACTAAGGCAAAGTCTGCAGACTCAGCCTCAGAGCCAGCTAGCCACTCACTGACTCACTCACTCACTCACTCACTCACTCACAGCCGTTTACGGAATTAACGGCCTGGCATCTAGGCTATAGCTAGGGCTGACAGTCTCCGACTGCTCAAACAAGGCACTCTGCCAAAAAATTAAGGTCTCTCTGACCCAGCTACATCTGTATCAAGCCTCCGTTGCTCCATTCAAATTAACACTGCAGCCTAAATTTGATTTTCTGGAAGATGGGCAGCTATTGTAGCCATCATGCCAGGATTATGACATCAAGGTTTCAATAATAATATTTAATTATTAATCTGTGTCTTAATAATCATTCAGTCAATTCATGGCTCCACAGGCAGTCAGCTCTAATCAATAAATAAATTTCCTAAATAAAAAAAAATTAACCTGTGTCTTAATAATCATTCAGTCAATTCATGGCTGGACAGACAGTCAGCTCTAATCAATAAATAATTTGTCAGGGATAGGCTCAATACTATTGCATGGTGCCCAGTCATCAATTACCGAGACACTGGCACACATGCACACCGAAACTTCAGAAAAGCACTGAAATCAGCAATTCAAAACCCAAATTTCCTAAATAAAAAAAAATTGACTAAGGCAAAGTCTGCAGACTCAGCCTCAGAGCCAGCTAGCCACTCACTGACTCACTCACTGACTCACTCACTCACTCACTCACTCACTCACTCACAGCCGTTTACGGAATTAACGGCCTGGCATCTAGGCTATAGCTAGGGCTGACAGTCTCCGACTGCTCAAACAAGGCACTCTGCCAAAAAATTAAGGTCTCTCTGACCCAGCTACATCTGTATCAAGCCTCCGTTGCTCCATTCAAATTAACACTGCAGCCTAAATTTGATTTTCTGGAAGATGGGCAGCTATTGTAGCCATCATGCCAGGATTATGACATCAAGGTTTCAATAATAATATTTAATTATTAATCTGTGTCTTAATAATCATTCAGTCAATTCATGGCTCCACAGGCAGTCAGCTCTAATCAATAAATAAATTTCCTAAATAAAAAAAAATTAACCTGTGTCTTAATAATCATTCAGTCAATTCATGGCTGGACAGACAGTCAGCTCTAATCAATAAATAATTTGTCAGGGATAGGCTCAATACTATTGCATGGTGCCCAGTCATCAATTACCGAGACACTGGCACACATGCACACCGAAACTTCAGAAAAGCACTGAAATCAGCAATTCAAAACCCAAATTTCCTAAATAAAAAAAAATTGACTAAGGCAAAGTCTGCAGACTCAGCCTCAGAGCCAGCTAGCCACTCACTGACTCACTCACTGACTCACTCACTCACTCACTCACTCACTCACTCACAGCCGTTTACGGAATTAACGGCCTGGCATCTAGGCTATAGCTAGGGCTGACAGTCTCCGACTGCTCAAACAAGGCACTCTGCCAAAAAATTAAGGTCTCTCTGACCCAGCTACATCTGTATCAAGCCTCCGTTGCTCCATTCAAATTAACACTGCAGCCTAAATTTGATTTTCTGGAAGATGGGCAGCTATTGTAGCCATCATGCCAGGATTATGACATCAAGGTTTCAATAATAATATTTAATTATTAATCTGTGTCTTAATAATCATTCAGTCAATTCATGGCTCCACAGGCAGTCAGCTCTAATCAATAAATAAATTTCCTAAATAAAAAAAAATTAACCTGTGTCTTAATAATCATTCAGTCAATTCATGGCTGGACAGACAGTCAGCTCTAATCAATAAATAATTTGTCAGGGATAGGCTCAATACTATTGCATGGTGCCCAGTCATCAATTACCGAGACACTGGCACACATGCACACCGAAACTTCAGAAAAGCACTGAAATCAGCAATTCAAAACCCAAATTTCCTAAATAAAAAAAAATTGACTAAGGCAAAGTCTGCAGACTCAGCCTCAGAGCCAGCTAGCCACTCACTGACTCACTCACTGACTCACTCACTCACTCACTCACTCACTCACTCACAGCCGTTTACGGAATTAACGGCCTGGCATCTAGGCTATAGCTAGGGCTGACAGTCTCCGACTGCTCAAACAAGGCACTCTGCCAAAAAATTAAGGTCTCTCTGACCCAGCTACATCTGTATCAAGCCTCCGTTGCTCCATTCAAATTAACACTGCAGCCTAAATTTGATTTTCTGGAAGATGGGCAGCTATTGTAGCCATCATGCCAGGATTATGACATCAAGGTTTCAATAATAATATTTAATTATTAATCTGTGTCTTAATAATCATTCAGTCAATTCATGGCTCCACAGGCAGTCAGCTCTAATCAATAAATAAATTTCCTAAATAAAAAAAAATTAACCTGTGTCTTAATAATCATTCAGTCAATTCATGGCTGGACAGACAGTCAGCTCTAATCAATAAATAATTTGTCAGGGATAGGCTCAATACTATTGCATGGTGCCCAGTCATCAATTACCGAGACACTGGCACACATGCACACCGAAACTTCAGAAAAGCACTGAAATCAGCAATTCAAAACCCAAATTTCCTAAATAAAAAAAAATTGACTAAGGCAAAGTCTGCAGACTCAGCCTCAGAGCCAGCTAGCCACTCACTGACTCACTCACTGACTCACTCACTCACTCACTCACTCACTCACTCACAGCCGTTTACGGAATTAACGGCCTGGCATCTAGGCTATAGCTAGGGCTGACAGTCTCCGACTGCTCAAACAAGGCACTCTGCCAAAAAATTAAGGTCTCTCTGACCCAGCTACATCTGTATCAAGCCTCCGTTGCTCCATTCAAATTAACACTGCAGCCTAAATTTGATTTTCTGGAAGATGGGCAGCTATTGTAGCCATCATGCCAGGATTATGACATCAAGGTTTCAATAATAATATTTAATTATTAATCTGTGTCTTAATAATCATTCAGTCAATTCATGGCTCCACAGGCAGTCAGCTCTAATCAATAAATAAATTTCCTAAATAAAAAAAAATTAACCTGTGTCTTAATAATCATTCAGTCAATTCATGGCTGGACAGACAGTCAGCTCTAATCAATAAATAATTTGTCAGGGATAGGCTCAATACTATTGCATGGTGCCCAGTCATCAATTACCGAGACACTGGCACACATGCACACCGAAACTTCAGAAAAGCACTGAAATCAGCAATTCAAAACCCAAATTTCCTAAATAAAAAAAAATTGACTAAGGCAAAGTCTGCAGACTCAGCCTCAGAGCCAGCTAGCCACTCACTGACTCACTCACTGACTCACTCACTCACTCACTCACTCACTCACTCACAGCCGTTTACGGAATTAACGGCCTGGCATCTAGGCTATAGCTAGGGCTGACAGTCTCCGACTGCTCAAACAAGGCACTCTGCCAAAAAATTAAGGTCTCTCTGACCCAGCTACATCTGTATCAAGCCTCCGTTGCTCCATTCAAATTAACACTGCAGCCTAAATTTGATTTTCTGGAAGATGGGCAGCTATTGTAGCCATCATGCCAGGATTATGACATCAAGGTTTCAATAATAATATTTAATTATTAATCTGTGTCTTAATAATCATTCAGTCAATTCATGGCTCCACAGGCAGTCAGCTCTAATCAATAAATAAATTTCCTAAATAAAAAAAAATTAACCTGTGTCTTAATAATCATTCAGTCAATTCATGGCTGGACAGACAGTCAGCTCTAATCAATAAATAATTTGTCAGGGATAGGCTCAATACTATTGCATGGTGCCCAGTCATCAATTACCGAGACACTGGCACACATGCACACCGAAACTTCAGAAAAGCACTGAAATCAGCAATTCAAAACCCAAATTTCCTAAATAAAAAAAAATTGACTAAGGCAAAGTCTGCAGACTCAGCCTCAGAGCCAGCTAGCCACTCACTGACTCACTCACTGACTCACTCACTCACTCACTCACTCACTCACTCACAGCCGTTTACGGAATTAACGGCCTGGCATCTAGGCTATAGCTAGGGCTGACAGTCTCCGACTGCTCAAACAAGGCACTCTGCCAAAAAATTAAGGTCTCTCTGACCCAGCTACATCTGTATCAAGCCTCCGTTGCTCCATTCAAATTAACACTGCAGCCTAAATTTGATTTTCTGGAAGATGGGCAGCTATTGTAGCCATCATGCCAGGATTATGACATCAAGGTTTCAATAATAATATTTAATTATTAATCTGTGTCTTAATAATCATTCAGTCAATTCATGGCTCCACAGGCAGTCAGCTCTAATCAATAAATAAATTTCCTAAATAAAAAAAAATTAACCTGTGTCTTAATAATCATTCAGTCAATTCATGGCTGGACAGACAGTCAGCTCTAATCAATAAATAATTTGTCAGGGATAGGCTCAATACTATTGCATGGTGCCCAGTCATCAATTACCGAGACACTGGCACACATGCACACCGAAACTTCAGAAAAGCACTGAAATCAGCAATTCAAAACCCAAATTTCCTAAATAAAAAAAAATTGACTAAGGCAAAGTCTGCAGACTCAGCCTCAGAGCCAGCTAGCCACTCACTGACTCACTCACTGACTCACTCACTCACTCACTCACTCACTCACTCACAGCCGTTTACGGAATTAACGGCCTGGCATCTAGGCTATAGCTAGGGCTGACAGTCTCCGACTGCTCAAACAAGGCACTCTGCCAAAAAATTAAGGTCTCTCTGACCCAGCTACATCTGTATCAAGCCTCCGTTGCTCCATTCAAATTAACACTGCAGCCTAAATTTGATTTTCTGGAAGATGGGCAGCTATTGTAGCCATCATGCCAGGATTATGACATCAAGGTTTCAATAATAATATTTAATTATTAATCTGTGTCTTAATAATCATTCAGTCAATTCATGGCTCCACAGGCAGTCAGCTCTAATCAATAAATAAATTTCCTAAATAAAAAAAAATTAACCTGTGTCTTAATAATCATTCAGTCAATTCATGGTTGGACAGACAGTCAGCTCTAATCAATAAATAATTTGTCAGGGATAGGCTCAATACTATTGCATGGTGCCCAGTCATCAATTACCGAGACACTGGCACACATGCACACCGAAACTTCAGAAAAGCACTGAAATCAGCAATTCAAAACCCAAATTTCCTAAATAAAAAAAAATTGACTAAGGCAAAGTCTGCAGACTCAGCCTCAGAGCCAGCTAGCCACTCACTGACTCACTCACTGACTCACTCACTCACTCACTCACTCACTCACAGCCGTTTACGGAATTAACGGCCTGGCATCTAGGCTATAGCTAGGGCTGACAGTCTCCGACTGCTCAAACAAGGCACTCTGCCAAAAAATTAAGGTCTCTCTGACCCAGCTACATCTGTATCAAGCCTCCGTTGCTCCATTCAAATTAACACTGCAGCCTAAATTTGATTTTCTGGAAGATGGGCAGCTATTGTAGCCATCATGCCAGGATTATGACATCAAGGTTTCAATAATAATATTTAATTATTAATCTGTGTCTTAATAATCATTCAGTCAATTCATGGCTCCACAGGCAGTCAGCTCTAATCAATAAATAAATTTCCTAAATAAAAAAAAATTAACCTGTGTCTTAATAATCATTCAGTCAATTCATGGCTGGACAGACAGTCAGCTCTAATCAATAAATAATTTGTCAGGGATAGGCTCAATACTATTGCATGGTGCCCAGTCATCAATTACCGAGACACTGGCACACATGCACACCGAAACTTCAGAAAAGCACTGAAATCAGCAATTCAAAACCCAAATTTCCTAAATAAAAAAAAATTGACTAAGGCAAAGTCTGCAGACTCAGCCTCAGAGCCAGCTAGCCACTCACTGACTCACTCACTGACTCACTCACTCACTCACTCACTCACTCACTCACAGCCGTTTACGGAATTAACGGCCTGGCATCTAGGCTATAGCTAGGGCTGACAGTCTCCGACTGCTCAAACAAGGCACTCTGCCAAAAAATTAAGGTCTCTCTGACCCAGCTACATCTGTATCAAGCCTCCGTTGCTCCATTCAAATTAACACTGCAGCCTAAATTTGATTTTCTGGAAGATGGGCAGCTATTGTAGCCATCATGCCAGGATTATGACATCAAGGTTTCAATAATAATATTTAATTATTAATCTGTGTCTTAATAATCATTCAGTCAATTCATGGCTCCACAGGCAGTCAGCTCTAATCAATAAATAAATTTCCTAAATAAAAAAAAATTAACCTGTGTCTTAATAATCATTCAGTCAATTCATGGCTGGACAGACAGTCAGCTCTAATCAATAAATAATTTGTCAGGGATAGGCTCAATACTATTGCATGGTGCCCAGTCATCAATTACCGAGACACTGGCACACATGCACACCGAAACTTCAGAAAAGCACTGAAATCAGCAATTCAAAACCCAAATTTCCTAAATAAAAAAAAATTGACTAAGGCAAAGTCTGCAGACTCAGCCTCAGAGCCAGCTAGCCACTCACTGACTCACTCACTGACTCACTCACTCACTCACTCACTCACTCACTCACAGCCGTTTACGGAATTAACGGCCTGGCATCTAGGCTATAGCTAGGGCTGACAGTCTCCGACTGCTCAAACAAGGCACTCTGCCAAAAAATTAAGGTCTCTCTGACCCAGCTACATCTGTATCAAGCCTCCGTTGCTCCATTCAAATTAACACTGCAGCCTAAATTTGATTTTCTGGAAGATGGGCAGCTATTGTAGCCATCATGCCAGGATTATGACATCAAGGTTTCAATAATAATATTTAATTATTAATCTGTGTCTTAATAATCATTCAGTCAATTCATGGCTCCACAGGCAGTCAGCTCTAATCAATAAATAAATTTCCTAAATAAAAAAAAATTAACCTGTGTCTTAATAATCATTCAGTCAATTCATGGCTGGACAGACAGTCAGCTCTAATCAATAAATAATTTGTCAGGGATAGGCTCAATACTATTGCATGGTGCCCAGTCATCAATTACCGAGACACTGGCACACATGCACACCGAAACTTCAGAAAAGCACTGAAATCAGCAATTCAAAACCCAAATTTCCTAAATAAAAAAAAATTGACTAAGGCAAAGTCTGCAGACTCAGCCTCAGAGCCAGCTAGCCACTCACTGACTCACTCACTGACTCACTCACTCACTCACTCACTCACTCACTCACAGCCGTTTACGGAATTAACGGCCTGGCATCTAGGCTATAGCTAGGGCTGACAGTCTCCGACTGCTCAAACAAGGCACTCTGCCAAAAAATTAAGGTCTCTCTGACCCAGCTACATCTGTATCAAGCCTCCGTTGCTCCATTCAAATTAACACTGCAGCCTAAATTTGATTTTCTGGAAGATGGGCAGCTATTGTAGCCATCATGCCAGGATTATGACATCAAGGTTTCAATAATAATATTTAATTATTAATCTGTGTCTTAATAATCATTCAGTCAATTCATGGCTCCACAGGCAGTCAGCTCTAATCAATAAATAAATTTCCTAAATAAAAAAAAATTAACCTGTGTCTTAATAATCATTCAGTCAATTCATGGTTGGACAGACAGTCAGCTCTAATCAATAAATAATTTGTCAGGGATAGGCTCAATACTATTGCATGGTGCCCAGTCATCAATTACCGAGACACTGGCACACATGCACACCGAAACTTCAGAAAAGCACTGAAATCAGCAATTCAAAACCCAAATTTCCTAAATAAAAAAAAATTGACTAAGGCAAAGTCTGCAGACTCAGCCTCAGAGCCAGCTAGCCACTCACTGACTCACTCACTGACTCACTCACTCACTCACTCACTCACTCACAGCCGTTTACGGAATTAACGGCCTGGCATCTAGGCTATAGCTAGGGCTGACAGTCTCCGACTGCTCAAACAAGGCACTCTGCCAAAAAATTAAGGTCTCTCTGACCCAGCTACATCTGTATCAAGCCTCCGTTGCTCCATTCAAATTAACACTGCAGCCTAAATTTGATTTTCTGGAAGATGGGCAGCTATTGTAGCCATCATGCCAGGATTATGACATCAAGGTTTCAATAATAATATTTAATTATTAATCTGTGTCTTAATAATCATTCAGTCAATTCATGGCTCCACAGGCAGTCAGCTCTAATCAATAAATAAATTTCCTAAATAAAAAAAAATTAACCTGTGTCTTAATAATCATTCAGTCAATTCATGGTTGGACAGACAGTCAGCTCTAATCAATAAATAATTTGTCAGGGATAGGCTCAATACTATTGCATGGTGCCCAGTCATCAATTACCGAGACACTGGCACACATGCACACCGAAACTTCAGAAAAGCACTGAAATCAGCAATTCAAAACCCAAATTTCCTAAATAAAAAAAAAATTGACTAAGGCAAAGTCTGCAGACTCAGCCTCAGAGCCAGCTAGCCACTCACTGACTCACTCACTGACTCACTCACTCACTCACTCACTCACTCACAGCCGTTTACGGAATTAACGGCCTGGCATCTAGGCTATAGCTAGGGCTGACAGTCTCCGACTGCTCAAACAAGGCACTCTGCCAAAAAATTAAGGTCTCTCTGACCCAGCTACATCTGTATCAAGCCTCCGTTGCTCCATTCAAATTAACACTGCAGCCTAAATTTGATTTTCTGGAAGATGGGCAGCTATTGTAGCCATCATGCCAGGATTATGACATCAAGGTTTCAATAATAATATTTAATTATTAATCTGTGTCTTAATAATCATTCAGTCAATTCATGGCTCCACAGGCAGTCAGCTCTAATCAATAAATAAATTTCCTAAATAAAAAAAAATTAACCTGTGTCTTAATAATCATTCAGTCAATTCATGGCTCCACAGGCAGTCAGCTCTAATCAATAAATAATTTGTCAGGGATAGGCTCAATACTATTGCATGGTGCCCAGTCATCAATTACCGAGACACTGGCACACATGCACACCGAAACTTCAGAAAAGCACTGAAATCAGCAATTCAAAACCCAAATTTCCTAAATAAAAAAAAATTGACTAAGGCAAAGTCTGCAGACTCAGCCTCAGAGCCAGCTAGCCACTCACTGACTCACTCACTGACTCACTCACTCACTCACTCACTCACTCACTCACAGCCGTTTACGGAATTAACGGCCTGGCATCTAGGCTATAGCTAGGGCTGACAGTCTCCGACTGCTCAAACAAGGCACTCTGCCAAAAAATTAAGGTCTCTCTGACCCAGCTACATCTGTATCAAGCCTCCGTTGCTCCATTCAAATTAACACTGCAGCCTAAATTTGATTTTCTGGAAGATGGGCAGCTATTGTAGCCATCATGCCAGGATTATGACATCAAGGTTTCAATAATAATATTTAATTATTAATCTGTGTCTTAATAATCATTCAGTCAATTCATGGCTCCACAGGCAGTCAGCTCTAATCAATAAATAAATTTCCTAAATAAAAAAAAATTAACCTGTGTCTTAATAATCATTCAGTCAATTCATGGCTGGACAGACAGTCAGCTCTAATCAATAAATAATTTGTCAGGGATAGGCTCAATACTATTGCATGGTGCCCAGTCATCAATTACCGAGACACTGGCACACATGCACACCGAAACTTCAGAAAAGCACTGAAATCAGCAATTCAAAACCCAAATTTCCTAAATAAAAAAAAATTGACTAAGGCAAAGTCTGCAGACTCAGCCTCAGAGCCAGCTAGCCACTCACTGACTCACTCACTGACTCACTCACTCACTCACTCACTCACTCACTCACAGCCGTTTACGGAATTAACGGCCTGGCATCTAGGCTATAGCTAGGGCTGACAGTCTCCGACTGCTCAAACAAGGCACTCTGCCAAAAAATTAAGGTCTCTCTGACCCAGCTACATCTGTATCAAGCCTCCGTTGCTCCATTCAAATTAACACTGCAGCCTAAATTTGATTTTCTGGAAGATGGGCAGCTATTGTAGCCATCATGCCAGGATTATGACATCAAGGTTTCAATAATAATATTTAATTATTAATCTGTGTCTTAATAATCATTCAGTCAATTCATGGCTCCACAGGCAGTCAGCTCTAATCAATAAATAAATTTCCTAAATAAAAAAAAATTAACCTGTGTCTTAATAATCATTCAGTCAATTCATGGCTCCACAGGCAGTCAGCTCTAATCAATAAATAATTTGTCAGGGATAGGCTCAATACTATTGCATGGTGCCCAGTCATCAATTACCGAGACACTGGCACACATGCACACCGAAACTTCAGAAAAGCACTGAAATCAGCAATTCAAAACCCAAATTTCCTAAATAAAAAAAAATTGACTAAGGCAAAGTCTGCAGACTCAGCCTCAGAGCCAGCTAGCCACTCACTGACTCACTCACTGACTCACTCACTCACTCACTCACTCACTCACTCACAGCCGTTTACGGAATTAACGGCCTGGCATCTAGGCTATAGCTAGGGCTGACAGTCTCCGACTGCTCAAACAAGGCACTCTGCCAAAAAATTAAGGTCTCTCTGACCCAGCTACATCTGTATCAAGCCTCCGTTGCTCCATTCAAATTAACACTGCAGCCTAAATTTGATTTTCTGGAAGATGGGCAGCTATTGTAGCCATCATGCCAGGATTATGACATCAAGGTTTCAATAATAATATTTAATTATTAATCTGTGTCTTAATAATCATTCAGTCAATTCATGGCTCCACAGGCAGTCAGCTCTAATCAATAAATAAATTTCCTAAATAAAAAAAAATTAACCTGTGTCTTAATAATCATTCAGTCAATTCATGGCTGGACAGACAGTCAGCTCTAATCAATAAATAATTTGTCAGGGATAGGCTCAATACTATTGCATGGTGCCCAGTCATCAATTACCGAGACACTGGCACACATGCACACCGAAACTTCAGAAAAGCACTGAAATCAGCAATTCAAAACCCAAATTTCCTAAATAAAAAAAAATTGACTAAGGCAAAGTCTGCAGACTCAGCCTCAGAGCCAGCTAGCCACTCACTGACTCACTCACTCACTCACTCACTCACTCACTCACTCACAGCCGTTTACGGAATTAACGGCCTGGCATCTAGGCTATAGCTAGGGCTGACAGTCTCCGACTGCTCAAACAAGGCACTCTGCCAAAAAATTAAGGTCTCTCTGACCCAGCTACATCTGTATCAAGCCTCCGTTGCTCCATTCAAATTAACACTGCAGCCTAAATTTGATTTTCTGGAAGATGGGCAGCTATTGTAGCCATCATGCCAGGATTATGACATCAAGGTTTCAATAATAATATTTAATTATTAATCTGTGTCTTAATAATCATTCAGTCAATTCATGGCTCCACAGGCAGTCAGCTCTAATCAATAAATAATTTGTCATGGATAGGCTCAATACTATTGCATGGTGCCCAGTCATCAATTACCGAGACACTGGCACACATGCACACCGAAACTTCAGAAAAGCACTGAAATCAGCAATTCAAAACCCAAATTTCCTAAATAAAAAAAAATTAACCTGTGTCTTAATAATCATTCAGTCAATTCATGGCTGGACAGACAGTCAGCTCTAATCAATAAATAATTTGTCATGGATAGGCTCAATACTATTGCATGGCAGTGAGCTCTTACTGACAGTATTAGAGTGCAACGGTCCATCTGCTTGGAGAGCCCTGTTATCAGTAGGCGCCGGAGGGTAACCCCCAATAGGAAGCCGTTAATAACGAACACAGTGCGCCTAGCTCTCAAATCGTGTGGACTGACTGATCACTGACTGACTCACTGAAGGAATTATTTATATATTTCTGGCTAATTTTTTTTTTTTGGCACTCTTCATCACATGTTGCATTATAGCCTTCTTGATGAACCTCTCTCCCTACTTTGAGGGAGGGGGGTTGGGGTTCAGAGAGATGGGCAAAAGACTGTCACAATGCTATTTAATTTATAGTGGTAGTGGTAGTAGCAGCAGCAGTAGCAGTAGTGGTACAGTCGAGATCTGTTCAAAATTTCAAAAGTTACTTTGCAAGAATATGTGCACTAGCTGTTCGCTATCATTTCCAATGTTACACTGAAAGCTTAAAAGTAAGAAGCACCCCTCTGTTTTTGAGGAATTAAAAATAAGAGCCATGGTATCATTGTGCAAATGGAAATACAACTACCGTTGAATGAGCTAGCGGTGGACACTAAAAATACACGCAAAAAGGCCAGCTCTGATCGTAAGCCTGCAGACAGCCTGCTGCTACTGTAATGGACGTATTTGCGGTCGGGGATGCAAAGGTCAAAACGGCTGGGAATTGAATTAACGTACCTGTTTGGCGTCGATTTGTTGGTGGCGATGAGTTCACAATTTACCCCAGGTCGCTCTGGCACGAACGTTCAGTCAACAACACGCGTTCATCAAATAGTGAACGTGATCACTTGAGCTGCATTCTCTTGTGATTTAATCAGCGGTATCTTTAGTAAACAGCTTGGCGATCCTTGGCGATGGCGTTACGTGGTGTAACAAAAATAACAGTAGTTTCTTTTTCGGCCCCGCTAAACGTCAGAAGCGTTGGCCGTGGGCTCTGATTCCTCGCCGCCGATCTCTACAGGGTTTTTAGCCGCGGAAATTTGCGGTACAGCGAACATGTGGTACTTGTTTACGTCTCTATGGTAATTAGCCACGCGGTTTTAAAGACAAATGTATGGGGGATTTCTAGCGCTGAAGGAAATTAACGCATGGCTCTTATTTTTAATTCCTCAAAAACAGGGGGGTACTCTAACTTTTAAGGTTTCAGTGTAACGCAAAATAACTTTGAGACAAAATTCATCAATTTAACTTCCATAATTTTCAATGTGGTTTGGCGTCATGTATTGCCACGCGACCTGTTAAGGCTATTTTTAGTTCAAAACGGAACCACTTTCAATTGCTCTCTGGCGGTTGCAATAAGTATTACAGTGTTCAAAATAGCAGATACTTCATTTCTGTGGCCGGGCCTCTTAAGTTAATTTTCTAAATTAGCAAGCAATGTGAAACTGGTTCAAGGCCGTCCATTTACGCTGTCGATAAAATGTTCAACGAAGCCCAGCCACGTACAGAAGGGAGACATTTTTAACAGTTTCATTGAATGACGGTTGTTATAAACTGGTGCCATTTTTCATTCTTTTTTTTTTTTTTTCACGTTAAGTGGCCGTAACACGTACGTCGCGTGACGTAATTTGCGTATCGTGATACACGGAATAGCCCTTTGCAGAAACGTGAGGGGACTGGGATAGAGTGTGGTTGTTTTTAGTTTGTTTGAAAAACTAAGATATTCAAATGAAAGATCAACTAATTTTGAGTCTTAAGCAAGAATAGAAGTATTATTTAGTGGAGGAAAATGGCAAAATGATAGCTCTTCAAATACAGTAAAAACCCGCAAGTAAGTACCTACATTTTTAGGAGTTAGCCTAAACAGGTTCTTATATATAAAATGGTACTTAACAAAATTTTAGGCTATTTAGGTTCTTAAAATAGGTTCTTATTCTTGGAGAAAAACACGCCTGCATAACAAGTTGGTAATTGTCCTATATTTTAATTTTATTCACCACACCACCCCCCCCCCCCACCCCCACAAAGATGGAAATAATATAAATTTGTATATTTACATCTAATTATATGCTTTGCCAAGCTGTACTAAGCTTTAACTGTAACATTTAAAAAAAGAATATTAAAAACGGGTAAATACAGTAGTGTGGATCTACGCTTGCTTAGTATGCTTTGTAACTACATATTTTGCACTCATTTTTCCTAAAAAAAAATCATGTTTTACGGCGATGGCAATCTGGTTTTTCTTCAATTATGATTACAGTAAATAATTTCAGTGTACCTGTAATGTACTATATGATTTTGGAAAATAAGAACCTATTTTAATTTTCTTGGGCTAAATAGGTTCTTGTTTATAGGGGGTATAAATGACAAATTTTAGGCTAACAGGTTCTTAATTTTTAGTTTCTTACTTGTGGGTTTTTACTGTTTCACCTAGAATAGAGAGTTTGTATGGATTGGGTAGACAGGCCAAAAAGTTGTAAGGGTTTGTATGGAATTTTGCAACTGTTGCAAGACGCTCATTTGGACGTACAATTTTCAGCTGAAAACTCTCCAACTTGACTGGGTAGCTTTTCATTCAGTAACATTTCAGTTGAAATGTTTAGATTTTCAATGTAGTCAATATAAGAAACTCGCCCCAGTCCTCTCACGTTTCTGCAATGGGCTATTACATATCATTTCCAAGACTACGATTTTGCTCGTCATCCCCCAATTTTTGAGGGCAATTTGAGAGATGGCCCTTGCCTTAATTTTCTTGAGTGCCGCTCATGGGTCATCACAATGCGATCTTTCTTTGTTGAAGGCAAAGCCCCCCGACTGCGACTAACTTCGGTGTGAAAGGAACAATGCGCACACATTGAACATCGCCACCAAAATTGTTTATTCGTTAGAGTAAAAAATACAAACAAACAGCAACAAAACCAAACAGAAAAACAGTCCAGCTCTCTCTTGGGAAGGTACACGGTTAAATTATTACTGCTGCTACTGAAATTCATTGAAATAAAATGAACTGAAATAAAATGGCGCGCACTAACAACTAACTTTAAAAACCACTGCTTTTGCCTACGAATTAGAGTATTTATAGTAAATAATGGAAAAACTACTCTGAAGTGAACAGGAATCATATGCTAAAACACATTATATACATTATATACAACGCGATCATCGCGCTCACTTCTACTAGGACCCGATCTCAGTTGAATTATTTCAGTTGCGCATCGCGCGCGCACACGAAATTCGCGACAGCCAGTTGGCGCTGTTGGAATTGGCGAAGGATTCATAAAACGTTCATAGGCGGCCTCCTCTAATGTGTCCAACGAATAAGCGATATACTTGAACCTAAATACATGCGACCCTTCCGGTAAATACGTATACGGGAGGATCCTCGCGTTCTCGTTTGCAGGCACGATGTCCCCTCTACAATGTGGACAAGTCATTCCGTTGCTCGTACCGCTAATGAACCATTACCGACTCGTTCTCAGTTGAATTATATATAATCTTTATGCATCGCCCAAACCAAATTCGCGCCAGCCAGGTGGCGCTGTTGGAATTGGCGAAGGATTCATAAAACGTTCATAGGCGGCCTCCTCTAATGCATCCAACGAATAAGCGATATACTTGAACCTAAATACATGCGACCCTTCCGGTAAATACGTATACGGGAGGATCCTCGCGTTCTCGTTTGCAGGCACGATGTCCCCTCTACAATGTGGACAAGTCATTCCGTTGCTCGTACCGCTAATGAACCATTTCCGAAGACAACCCTCGTGAATCCGCTTCTTACAGCAAGGCAATTCGCTAGATGGATATGGAAGTTCTTCCACACCGTAGCACACTACACACTGCTTCTTCAAAAAGTTTGAAAGACGGACCTGGGGCGCTTTCCATTTACACGGTAAACCCGGAAATTCTGGTTGGAAAATCAAATGGTACATACCATTCCATATGGAACGTTTCAGAAAGAATGGACCATTGGCTCAATCAATGCACTTTTTCTGTTCTTTCTTAGCTTCCCAACTGATACTAGTACATTTTGTGGCTTATCCATTTTGTATTTGAACAAGCTGCAGCCTTGAATATTTAAACCTAAAATTTCCACCCGGATGGATCCTGTAAATGGAAAGCGCCCCTGGTCCCTCCTTCGATTTCTCCGTTTCGGCTGGCTTGCCTTTTCTTATCTTTATAGCTCATCACCGACACCGTAGCAAACTACACACTGTTTCTTCAAAAAGTCAGAAAGACGGACCTATACACCGATTGTTCAAAAACTCAAAGTCGGCTCTGGGGCCCGTTTCTCGAAACTCCCGAAACTTTGCGGGCCTATTTTGGGTGCTATAACCTACCTACCTATCTCGAAAACTAAGATATTTTCAGGCATGAAATTTTAAAGGCAAATCTGCTCTTTCGTTACTTGAAATCACAGTAAAAGGCCAGGAATTTGGAATAAGTGGATCGCAGTTTTTTGAAATCATAGTGCCTTTTCGGCCCCGAAACGTTCCGAGAAACGGGCCCCAGCTGGTCCCTCCTGCGATTTCTCTCGTCTGCCACTCTGGCCGTGAAGACTGTACACTGTGATTGGTGCGTTTTGTTAGTCTAATACCTGCACGTGTTAGTTGTTAGTAAAATTAGTCGGTCCGTCGTTTCTTTGTTGTAAACGGTGACTGGTGCGTTTCGATCCGTCTTTTCTCAAATGTCTGTACGTGTGTTGTCGTCGGTCAGTCTGTTGTTTTTGTAAGGTGCGGGAAGTCGTAGGCAACGGTTTCGTAGTGTCTGTTCTAAGTTGGTAAACCAGCTTTTCAGCACCATCCGTTAGTAGTCATTAGTACCGCATGTAACGCATTCAGGTTTGTCTTTGTAAATGGCGTTGAGGTCACCATTTCACGTCGCTCGTTTCTGTTCAGTCAGTCTTACGTACAAGCTTCAGCCGGTCTGACCAATATAGGTGGCCCGGCAGTCGCAGCATTTGATCTTGTAAACTGCTCTTTGTCTGTCTTTTGGTTCGTCTTTCTCCTTAACGTTCGTCAGTGGCTGTCAACTTACTGATTAGATTAGATACTGATTACTGAAAACACTTTGCTCGACTGGATTCCAATCTAGAGTTTGTTTGAGTTTCCAGGAACAACAACAACAACAACAACAAGAGACTGGTTTGGAAACTTATCGCTCGACTGGATTCCAATCGAGAGCTAAAGAATGGTGCCCGTTCCAGTTGCTTGCCAGACAAAGCGTTCTCTCTCATTGTTGTTGTTTTCGTTTTTCTTCTGGCTTTTGCCTAACAAAAACCGTTCTTGCAAGAATCTATAGCATCGAAAGAGCGTTTTTAAAAACCGAAAACCACAAGGAAGGATACTGATTTGGAAACGTATGAATCCCTGACTGGATTCCAATCGAAAAGGGAAGCGGGAGTGGTGGTGTCACCCCAGTACGTACAAATCAGTTCTCGTCTCAAGGTAAGATACTATTGCTGGAAGGTCAGATGCGAGGGAATTGTCTCTTTCCTTTTTCATTGCTTTTGCCAAACACGACAATTCTTGGTGGAATTTAAGTTATTGGAAGGGCGATCTTCTCCTGTCTACCTTCAGCGGCCCTTAAGTTTAATGCTCAACAACACGACTGCAGAGCACCCTAGCAATATTCCAATTTTTCTCCGGACGATCTTGCCACTTTGCAATGTGTTTAGTTACTTCGAAAAAATATAAGAGAATGACAATTCCGCTGCATCTGACCTCTTTACCGAACAGCTGACTCTACGAGAGGAGTTTCGGTCTGGAGACATGGCGCGCAGTTTTTTTCCATCGCGTTCCAATTCGTTACTTCTTTATCATACTAAAGAGTCGTTCCTTGGGCGTTCGAAGCTCGTACGTTCCCTCACATCGATCATAAACCACATCCACCGGATAGATAAGCGCACTAACGTTCTCTTGCCAGACGTCAGACCCTGATTGAAACTCGAAGAAAGTGGGGCGTGTTTCGATCTCTTTTAACCAGGCCAGTCGAGCGGACTTCCCGTCTGCTGCGTACTTAAGAACCTTGGCTAACAACACGTCGGGATCTTTCTCACTGGCATCGGAAGGTACCAGCGCGCATACTTCTCCCGGGCACGGCAAATCGTCCGTTTCGCGGTCACTGCCATCGCCTGGGGAACACGGGGCTTCGTCCAGGATAAAATTGACGGCCGATCTATTGAGGTAGCTCAGTGCTTGCGATCTGCGCTCGCACTCCGTGCGTCGATCGTAAACCTCCTTTTGCATTCTCAAACTGTGTTTGCAAACGCGCGCCAGAGACTCGGCTAGCCTTGTATCGGAGCTTTCTGGCGATGAGCGGAAGTGTTCTACCAGGGAGTGTCTCATTTCGTTTGTGCTACAGGCAAACCCCAAGTACTCTTGAAAGATTTTGGACAAGTACTTCGAGAAGGAACCAGACGACTTGAACGCGCCACCGCGCATGTTAACGAAGAAGTAGTCATGTTTGACTTCAGATAGAAGACGCGGTCTGGAGACCTCCTTGTAGCGCTTAAGGTGATAGCTCACAAACTGATATTCCCCAGTGTCAAATTTCACAACAACAGGACCGTATTTTGCCGCGGTTTTGTAATCACGTTCTATCAACCAGACGGGACCCTCGCTGGAGAAGATGATTGTGTTCTCTCCTTCTGGAAAACCCTTGATCAGTTTGTCAATTTCGCGCTCATGCAATGCCTCCTGAGACAGTCGAAGGGTCCTCAGCTCTCTGGATCGGCCAGGATTCACAGCGAAAAGAAGCAGCATCGTGAAATTCATGTGTACACGCGCACTGTCGACTCCACTGGTCTCCTCGTACTTACAGTGGAGGGTTCGAACGACTTCCTGAAATTGCGGCCATAGCAGTTTGACGGATGGGTTCTTGCTCATGCGACGTTGTGACTTATTCAGCTGGTTCTGCAGTGAGCGAAGATCTGAGACGCTTGCCACTTCCGCGTAATCTTTACGACTGTCTCCTGCATGAATGAACTTTGCAGCGACTAGCAAACTTTGCACATATGCGGCGGCCGTTGAGTTCTGAACGCGCCGTTTTTGCTTGATGTGATTTACGAATCCCTCCACCGACGACAAATCGTCGACCAGGGACAAGGCGGGTCCAAGTTTTAGGCTAGTGGCGCAGTAAGCCAGGTACATGATTACTCTTTCCAAGTGTTTCTGCCAGGAGCTTTCTGACATTTTCGGTGACCGTCTTTTGTGATTGAACTCGGCAAGATAGAAGTCTTTCATCTCACTAAGCGAAGCTATGACATCCTTGAAGGAAGAAATGTCGACATTTCGTTTCTTTAGCAACCGAACGATTTCGAGCTCATAGTGTTGAGAGCCGTCATCGTCATTCGATGCATCGGAACTTTCAGAGGTGGAAGAATCTTCATCCAGTGACTGCCAGTCGTCATCGTCATCGTCATCGTCATCGCCATCGCCATCGCCATCGCCATCGTCATCTCCGCCGGAGCTGTCTTCCCTGGTCGCGGGCTCGTGCATAACGGACCGTTCTGCGGGGCTGGCAGTGTTTCCCAAGATATGGTCAATGGAGAAATTGGAAGCTGTTGCCACTGGACTCATTTGATTAACGGCGCTGCCGAAAGATGCAGCTGGCGAACCGTAGCTCGCCGTCTCTCGACTGAAACCCCTCTCGACCACAGAAAAAGCGCTAACGCCGGCGCCAACGCGCATTCTTAGCTTCCTTTCATTTTGCATGCGAGATTCGTGATAAGCTTGGAGAACGCTCAAGTCTCGTTTAGATATGAGTGAAATTACCCTAAAACTAGCTAATTGAGGCCTCGATCTTCTAATACAGTCCTGAATGTCGCTAGGGCATTGGACAAGAGTCAATCCCAAGTTTCGCATGCGTGATTTGATAGTTTGTCTAGGGATGCCAGCAAACACTTTGTCGCATACTTCCATGAAAGCGTGGTACGTCCAGCCCTGGTCATCGCAAACTGAGAAGAGTGCATCGTCACCTTTTCTAGCAGCAGTAGGAGAGGAGCCTCTATTCGTCTGATGATAAACACAAAACACAACAAAATCAGCGAGAAATAGTAGCAATTAATATAAATGATGACCCTAATCCCAACGCTGAAGAGAAGTCAATATGCTTTTCTGATGGTTTTGTTTAGAAGATGAAGGCCTTGATTGATTGATTGATTGATTTTTTATTGAAATTTTGAATACTTTACAGAGTTACCAGACCCGCAGGTGGCGTAGCTAATCTAGGCGGGCCCGGAAATAAGGAAAAAACAAAGACTGCTTAAAATTATATTGGTAGGAATGTGAAGTTGAGATAAAAAAGAATAATGTTAAAAAAAAAGAGAAGAAAAGTTGAACAAGGAGCTGATTTAAGTACCAAATGAAAGCAAAGGAATGCGCTGCCATCTTTAGCACTATTACTTCTTCCTGATGCGCTCCAAAAAATGTTCTCGCTGACAAGTCGAATTACAGCTACATATAAATTGCAACACTTAATGCAGATTCAGTATTGCAGAACAAATATCAAACGGATTGTAATGCGTTTTGAACAAAAAACTAAAAGGTCCTTTTCTAAAGCAATACAAAGGACAACAAGTGACCTAAAAAATCATCAATCGGAAATGATTAAGCGCAACAAAAAACTTAATTTCTACTCTTCATTCCAAATGGATGCAACTCCTTCTAAATTAACTAGACCTTATTACAAACAGGAAACATTGGCGGGTAGTAGCAAAATTAAGAGCAGGTAATCACAATCTTAGAATCGAAAGAGGAGGACATTCCACTCCCAAAGTACCCGAAACACATGAGAACAAGCGCGTTCGGACTCAAATCATTTCCCTTGCCTTTTCCTAATTATTTGATTACACGTACAAAAACATCAAGTACAAGGGATGAGTATTTCTGACGAAGGATGAAATTCTCCGCACTAACACGCAAGGAAATGTATGACATTTGAGTGGGGAGAACTGGCAACTGATTTTAACCAATCCTTTTTGAACCGGGTCGATTTTGTGGCGAACAAATTCTCGCTCGCGTCTCTGACTTGTTTTCGTTCATCACGAGGTCAACTCATTTAAATTCAATAAACTACTTGAGCCAACAGTGACAGATTACCATTGAAGTCGCTAAGAAGTTAACAGTTCAAACGCGCAAGCATTTAGTTCGACTACTCGGAGGAAACTGGCCTTTATTGCACGCAAATTATTTAACAAAACAAATTCATCGGCTGAGCAAAGGTGGGATCGAGGTTCCCTGAAACCACTGGCGCACGAATTTTTCTAATACAGGCAGCTTTGAAATTCGAACTTTTTTTTCAGATTTCGAGGAAGGAAGTGAAGAAGGGTGACCATTTTCGAGAAAAATATTTCAGTGGACCATGTTCTTTGTAAGAGAGGTTGCTGTAGATGCTGTCAAGCTGATTCAGTCGTCAAAATCAGTAAGATCAGTCTGCGAAATGTTCTTTCTCGTGGAAAAATGTACCAAAGGGATCGTTCTGATTCGTTCCAGAATTTCAAAAGAAATATTTCAATGGATTAATGTCTATGGGCCTTGGCGTTTTACAGACGATCCGATCTAATATTTTCCCGTTGCTAACGAAGATTATCAGGTGTCTGTTAAGCCTCCTCACCGGAGTTTGATGAAAGCAGATCCCAGCTTTTGCGACGTTCGTTAATGAGAGGAAACTTAATTCCAACGCTGAGAGTTTTAAATTCAACGCCGAAGACTTTTATAGCAGAGCCGCCGGGAAATGTTCAGCTCAATCCTTTAAATGCCTACGCGGTCTCGTCTTGAAACTCAGTATCTACACTCAACTCACCGATTTATCCAGAGCAGATGATGACGGTGGTTCTGAAATCCTTTCCCATCCTTTCCGCGCTCTTTGCTGAAGAAAACAAAGTGAAAAATCCAACATTAAAATCACGAAGATTCTTCCTTTGCTGTGTCCCTGTATCTTATGTTCAAATATATTGGTGTGCCTGTGTCATTTTTCCGGTGTGCTCCTGTATTAGAAAAATTCGTGGGCCAGTGGTTTCAGGGAACCTCGAACCCACCTTTGCTCAGCCGATGAATTTGTTTTGTTAAATAATTTGTGTGCAATAAAGGCCAGTTTCAAAAGGAATATTTCAATGGATTAATGTCTATGGGCCTTGGCGTTTTACAGACGATCCGTTCTAATATTTTCCCGTTGCTAACGAAGATTATCAGGTGTCTGTTAAGCCTCCTCACCGGAGTTTGATGAAAGCAGATCCCAGCTTTTGCAACGTTCGTTAATGAGAGGAAACTTAATTCCAACGCTGAGAGTTTTAAATTCAACACCGAAGACTTTTATAGCAGAGCCGCCGGGAAATGTTCAGCTCAATCCTTTAAATGCCTAACGCGGTCTCGTCTTGAAACTCAGTATCTACACTCAACTCACCGATTTATCCAGAGCAGATGATGACGGCGGTTCTGAAATCCTTTCCCATCCTTTCCGCGCTCTTTGCTGAAGAAAACAAAGTGAAAAATCCAACATTAAAATCACGAAGATTCTTCCTTGCTGTCTCCCTGTATCTTATGTTCAAATATATTGGTGTGCCTGTGTCATTTTTCCTGTATTAGAAAAAGTCGTGCGCCAGTGGTTTCAGGGAACCTCGAACCCACCTTTGCTCAGCCGATGAATTTGTTTTGTTAAATAATCTGTGTGCAATAAAGGGCAGTTTCAAAAGGAATATTTCAATGGATTAATGTCTATCGGCCTTGGCGTTTTACAGACGATCCGTTCTAATATTTTCCCGTTGCTAACGAAGATTATCAGGTGTCTGTTAAGCCTCCTCACCGGAGTTTGATGGAAGCAGATCCCAGCTTTTGCAACGTTCGTTAATGAGAGGAAACTTAATTCCAACGCTGAGAGTTTTAAATTCAACACCGAAGACTTTTATAGCAGAGCCGCCGGGAAATGTTCAGCTCAATCCTTTAAATGCCTAACGCGGTCTCGTCTTGAAACTCAGTATCTACACTCAACTCACCGATTTATCCAGAGCAGATGCCGACGGCGGTTCTGAAATCCTTTCCCATCCTTTCCGCGCTCTTTTCTGAAGAAAACAAAGTGAAAAATCCAACATTAAAATCACGAAGATTCTTCCTTGCTTTAAAGTGACCCCAATATTAGCAGTAACGCTCAATCTTTTTGAGACAGAAATCAGGTTACTCGTACATAAATCAGTCACTCTTCTTACAGGCCAGTGACAATACGTCACTCGATAAACTCTTTGACACAGACCCTTTAGGAAAAAAATATGTTATTTTCCTAACGCCTATGAGAGGAAACTTAATTCCAACACTGAGGGTTCAATTCAACACCGAAGACTCTTCTAACAGAGCCGCCAGGAAATGTTCTGCTCAATACTTTAACTGCCGGCCTCGTTTTGAAACAGTACTTACACTCAACTCACCGATTCAACCAGAGCGGATGCCAGCGAAGGACTGGAAATCCTCTCCCATCCTTTCTGCTCTCTTTTCTGAAGAAAAACGAAGTGAAAAAGACATCACGAAGTGTAAGCGACCCCAATTAGCAGTAACGCCCAATCTTTTTGAGACAGAAATCAAGTTACTCGCAGACTATCAGTCACTCTTCTGACAGGCCGCGAATGACAATCCGTCACTTGACAGACTCTTTGACACAGATCTTTTTGAAAAAAAATGATATGTTATTTTCCTAACGCCGAGAGTTTTATGTTCAAGACCTGACAGTTCCATAGCAAATCCACCGATGTCAACTAGCCTCACTCAACTATTTCAGTTTCGAGTCGAGCGCGGACATTGAACTTCAAGAAGCAGTTTTTACACCTACTCACCGAATCTTTTACTACCGACTTCGACGAAAGGTCAAAATTCTGGTCTTTTTCTCCGAAACGCGCTTTTTTCTGAAAGAAAGAAAGAAAGAAAGAAAAAATGTCGATACGTAATGCTGTGGATCACGCAGTAATAAGTAGAATGCCCAAGTGATGTTATACCACGGCAAAAACCGCCACTGAGGTTTGGAAAAATCTGTTCTTTCTCTCGTTCAAAGGCGAATATTGTTGAACGAAAAGTGTGCAACATGACATGGTTCAGGCTTAAATTGAAAACGACTTACTTTAAAGTAAACGCCTCCAAACGACGCAGACTGAAATGCAAAAAAAAAAAGGTTTAGTCAGTACTTGCCTCCTATTTCAAGTCGCTTTGCTTTTGTACTAGTTTGCGACGAGTGATGATAAGCGTACATTTTGCAAATCAGAACCCGAGAAACGTTGCGTCATTTCTTGCGCAAAGTCTGCCCTCTCTCTAAAACTTTCCGGGCCAACTATCTTCTCTTTTTTGCAAAGCTTTCCACTTGAGATTTGAGGAGAAGAAACCAAGTTTGTGCAAACCATATTACTGGATTGGAATTTAAGGTCCAAGTGCAACGCCAGACTGACCTTTAAATAGGGCGTTAACTGGGGTGAAAAACTGAGAAAAAAAGAGCGTGTATTAAAAATGACCCTCTCTTACCGGAGGCGAGTCTAGGTTCACGTCCTCGTCAGAAACGTCAGAATATTGCCCGATAGCACCGGCTGCAGCCATAACTAAAATGAGACTGAAAGAAAATATCTTTTACTGTGTAATAAAAAGGCATGTGGGACGTTCTTGTTGAAAGTGGTGCTTTGGCCGCGCCCCCACCGCTACTGAGCTTTGTCCGGTTGGGATTGGCCCGGTGCCACAAAGCGAATGACTTCTTGCGTTGAAGCTACGGCCTTCACATTTAAGGATAAACGCGTCAAAAATCGAGGCCGGTTTGTAAAGTCGGCCAAATTTGTTTCCTTCTATCGCTTTCGCGTAGACGTCACTTTTTGCAAAATTACTACTGATCGGTCCGATTAAACGCTTAAACGATCAAAATATTTCCCCTTTTCAATCCAGACGACAGAATGCCACCATTTACTTCACGGTTCAAGCAATCGAGGAAGTACTCTTGGCGAGAAGAGAAACAGCAAAACCCTACCAAACTTCCAACACCGCTTGCAAAGAAATGGGACTCACCTGAACACGGACCTGAGACACGCTCCCTGGGCAAGTTAAACGCTTACTGAATAATTAGCGTGCACTTTCACACCTAATTAGTACGTGTTTTCTGGGCGTGTGAAACTTGACAGCTCAGTTCTAACAGGCACATACCGACTGCGTCCACCAAAAGCACATCTGTTTTAAACAAATCGATCCCAAGAACGACAAAGCAAACAAATTGGCTTTCGAAGCACCTCAAAACTAAAAAAAACACCGAACACCGCGAAAACCTCTTTCCTTGTCTGTTTTTGTTTCGGAAAAAAGTTCAACAGGCGAAGGAAATGAAATTAAGCGATCATAACAGGACACTCAACTCACCAATTAATTGCTCTTTAATTACGTGTCGTAGGCGCCTCAGTTATCTTTGAAATCCACCTGTTTTAAAGACTGTCAAACAAGAACAGAATGGACCCCTTGTCCTTTTGAAAAACACAGAAGGATCCCTTCGACAGTTTGACAGCTTTCGAAGCAACTCAAGGGAAATACGTGGTTGTATGAAAGTCACAAAAGGCTGTCCATTTCATGGCCTGTTAGAAGAGCCCGCAGTAAAATCTTCCGCAAAACCTAAAAAGGCAAGAACAGAGATTAAAAATGGCTAAAAATGAGCCGTCGGTTAGAACAGATCACGAGAACAATGGCTCATTGACATTCCCCCACACATAGATGGTATTGCAAAGGAATTCGAAGAAATGCTAGTAACGAGGACACCTTTTATCAGTCTGGCAATCTGAGAACCGGAGAAATCACGCCCCTCGCAAGTTAAAGAATCTTTTTACCTAAAATGTTTGTTCACTCGATCGAATAACAATTCTTAAAGCCATTTCATTTTCTGTCAACAAGGTGATTCTAACTTAAATCACAACTGCGAATTACTGTCGTTGCTGCCATTCCAAAAATAAAGTTGTCAATGTTAGAGAGAGTCTCTAGCGAGTTAAATTCTCCTTCCACTACTTTTGAACATTCAGGAAGATTACCTGTTCCAGATAGCAAGACAATAATTTTAACGATCCCCGGGTGAATAGATGTTTTCCGTGCGGCGATTAGGTCGACAGTCGGTGCGTAATGAAACCTAGGGTGGCCTCATTTTGCTCCATTCTCACTGGCTCAGTTGTTTGAACGCAAGGGAGAATTGACAAATTGTTGACAAAGGTAGACGTGGAGAAGACGTAGCATTATTTTGTCAATACTTTTGCGACATAATGGCAAAATCGTTTATCAACGAATTCTCTCAGAGCCCCTTTATAGTCTGGCGTGATGCAACAGACCAGGGGCCCGTTTCTCGAAAGTCCCGGTAACGTAACGGGCCTGCAAACCATATTTTGAACTCAAAATCTCAATAAATGTAGGGTTTGTTCTGACCTCTAGTGTATTCCATTTTGTTTCTTTAGCTGATAACTTTACTATATAATTTTCAAACATTTTGAAAC
>OX419341.1:0-50000 GCA_948470475.1 Galaxea fascicularis | reverse complement strand
AGAGAGTTAACTCTGAAGTGTAAATTAAAGTGCTAACAGAAACCCATGAAAACCCACTGGACGTAATCCCTAGTAAAGGGTATCAGGGAACCACACGAGGCAAAGAAAAAATTCTTATGACCTCGGTGGGAATCGAACCCACGACCTCCGGATTAGATCTATCGTTGCTAAGCTGACTCAGCTACGAGGTCGGACAAAGAAAGTAGGGGAAGATTAAGGTGGTGAATCGCGGCGAAGAGAAAGTCAAGGGTACATATATATGTTGTGCCGCGTAGCACTATAAACACGTACAAGTGGTGGAACAGGGAATTAACTCTGAAGTGTAAATTAAAGTGCTAACAGAAACCCATGAAAAACCCCGTGGGCGTTATCCCTAGTAAAGGGCATCAGGGAACCACACGAGGCAAAGAAGAAATTCTTATGACCTCGGTGGGAATCGAACCCACGACCTCCGGATTAGATTCGACTAAGCTACGAGGTCGAACAGAGAAAGTCGGGGACGATTAAGGTGGTGAATCGCAGCGAAGAGAAAGTAAGGGTACATATATATGTTGTGCCGCGTAGCACTATAAACACGTACAAGTGGTGGAACAGAGAATTAACTCTGAAGTGTAAATTAAAGTGCTAACATTTCTCTGTCCGACCTCGTAGCTTAGTCATGTTTTTGCCGAACAACTGTTAAGCAAAAGCGTAAAAGTGACTAAATTACTCGCTGAACATGTCAACAGATGAAATTTACAGCAAGGAAAAAACATTCTGGTGGTAAAACGTAGAATGTTGAGCTTGTACCAACACCTCGTTTGCTTTGTCAACAATTTTATTGTTTTTTTTCATCGTGTTTCCTGTAGTGTCGTCTTTGTGTTAGTTTCGCTACGTAGTAACTAATGAGAAGGTTTTGGTTAGTGTTAGATTTTAGTTTTAAAATAGTCTCGCTTGTTTTGCTATTGTCGCGTTAGTTGTCTTGGGTGTGAAACACGATTTTCTTTTTAGCCTGTGGCTGTGTAGAGCCTTACTCCATGTATCTCAAATTTAAGCGAGTCTTACTGATCATTTTCCGGCTCCTTGTGCTCCTGTTTCGCGACTCGCGTTGTAATTTTCATCTCCATGATCGCAGCACAGATAAGAATTTTATCATCAAAACTTCACCACTGAACGTTGAAAACAAATTTTCTTTTATCATTTGAATTAAATGAAGTCAATCCTGAGTAGATGCGGTCTTGGGTAAACGCGAATTTCAGGTCAAAAAGATTTTTTTAGCTACCGCGAAGAAAGCCCCCCAGTCGCCATTTCCCAACTCGCGCGTTGAAAAGGTGTCGAACTGGTCAGAGCCACCTTAAGTCAGATCTCCAAAGCTGACCACGCAAGCTTCACGATTCTCCTAAATCCAGTGCGGAAAATCTATCAAAGATTCGGTATTTTCTCTCTATTTTTCCTTGGACAGCACAAAGCGTTCCGTAGCCCTAATCCGAGAGGTAAAACACTAACATCATGTGGAAAGCAATTCGCAGTTATACCCCAAAAATCTGCTTCCCAGAGAATATTTTCAAAGGACAGAAACCTTAACGCAAACAATTCTGTCAGACATGAAGACATATGAAAATTACAATAAATTGTGTGTGATATGAAGCACCCAAGGTCCCAGTAACGTGCATTTCTGGACGTTCGAGCGAAGCGAAGCAAAACATGACATATTTCTTGTATTTTCCCGGTAAAATAAGCTCAAAAACACCCACACCCGTTGACGTGGGCACAAATAAATAACTACTCACACAGTTCGCTCACTGTGTTCTAACTTGGCCTTGTCTGTAAACTGACAAGTACAAGCTGCAACAGCCTCAGTGAAGCTGTGATTACGGGCATGCGTAGACGTACATATTGGTCACCAGTCTCTCGGAAAGCGAGTTTCTAACGAACGTTCTCGTTTTTGAACTGTTGAAAATGGAGGAGTTATTAGCTCAGGATTACGTGCGAATTCCTAAACAAATGATCGTAGAGCTTCTCAGAGCCGAAAATGGCCTACCAGCTCTCGTAGATTTACCTCCAACTGTCCGTCCCGCGGTTGAGAATTGCAGCTCAAAGATACGGCAAATCGCAGAAACAGCGGGACTGAGGATTGATGAACAAGTCAACACAGCCGTATCAGCTAGTCAAGGTACTTGCACCTGTTGACCACGATAACCTTGCATCAAGACTTCTTAATGCTCAGTTCTCGGTGTAGCAACAACAAAACCAGAGGCCTTAGCTAAAGCAGACGAATGATATCGGTAGTGATTTGATTTACACGACTCGTTTAAATTAATAAAGGGGATAGTTTGTGAAGAAACTGTGGCGCTGCGTCCGTGGGGAAGTGGTGCACAAAAATTTGGTATTATCAACAGAGTTGGTAGTGTAAATTGACCACCGTACTGGGATCCTAAAAGCTAACTTTTGATTGACGTTATGTCTGCGTTATGTGCTGCCATTGCTGAAGTTCGTGCGTGGCCTATCTCTCATAAACTAAAATTCAATGACACCAAAACTGAATTTATCATTATTTGTACTCGCCAACAGCTAGCTAAAGTGGAAATATCTTCTGTGAAAGTGGGGACAGCTGACATAGCACCCCTGACCAGCATCAGGAACCTTGGTGCCTGGTTTGATGATAAAATGTCTATAAATGATCACATCAATAAGACCTGTAGTAAAGCCTTCAGAGGACTTTACAACATTAGACAAATCAGAAAATTTCTTTCAACGGACACTACCAAAATATTAGTCCACGCCTTTGTAACATCGCAATTGGATTATTGTAACTCGCTACTGTTTGGCCTACCTGCATATCAACAAGAACGTCTTCAGAAGGTGCTTAATGCAGCTGCACGAGTCATATGCTTTATTCCCAAGTACGACCATATTACATCACCGCTTGTAAAATTACACCGGCTTCCAGTGAAGCAGAGAATTGAGTTCAAAATTGCTCTATTAGTGTTTAAAGCAGTAAATGGCTTGTCTCCTGTGTACCTGACTAATTTACTTCAGATTCAGCCAACACGGAGATATAATCTTAGATCCGATGATAAAGAACTATTGTTCATACCAAGATCTAAATCAAAATCAGGTGACCGTGCTTTTACTGTAGCCGGACCAATAATATGGAACGATTTACCACTTGACATTAGACTATCAGCAAAGTTGGAGACTTTAAAAAAAAATCTTAAGACCTATCTTTTCAAAAAGGCTTACTATTGATCAGGTTGTATATGTATTTTCTTTTCTTTTATGTAGTTAGATATATACACATATTTTATGAATTTTAGATATGTATACACATCTTACGAATTTTTATTGTGAAACGCTTTAGAATATTCTATAGTTTAAGCGCTATATAAATTTATATATTATTATTATTATTATTATTATTATTGACGTTCTAAGCGAGTGATTTTTGTACGATCACTTCACGTCTTTTATACTATTTCCAAAACGTTCTATAACCTTTCACTGTAACTGAGTATGGCAAAACACAAACACGTTTTTTAAGCGTTTTGGGTTCGGAAACTGAGGAACAAATTAAATTAGCGAAATTCAAAATTCGCTTTGACTTGTAGCTTTGAAAAAGTGATTCAGGGGCTCACATTTAGAGATCGTGAAAAATTCGACAACTCATTTTATTTCAAACTTCTTGGTAAAGTTTGACATTCAGAGCCCGGTTGTTCGAAAGCCGCTGAGTTTTTTTCAGCCTTCTTTATGCAATTGCATAAATTGCGTTCACAACTGCGAGGATCATTCTTCATTGGTTGTGCAATCTAGGTTCAGCGCGCCGGAAAGCTGTTTGCTGGTGATTGGCTCTATCGGTCACTGGGCAAAAACCGGTTAAATGGAATAATAATCATAATCATCTAATAAATAATAAAGTTGAATATACATAGTGTCTCCATAGCTTTAGCGGCAAATAAAAATGTATAGAAGGAGCTCTTCTTGTCCATGGATTCCAGATTACGCTATACTCAATTTAACAGTACGTAACATCTTTCCCAATCTAGGTAATTTACTCAAATGGGATGTGAGATCTATATGTATAGAATAATTAACAATTAGACCCGGTCAATAGCCCATGAGGCAAAGCCGAATGGGCTATTGACCTGTGGCCCTTGAGGGCGCGGAAGGGTCTAATTGTTTTAGTATCACCCAACTAGCCGCACTGAAAAAGCAATAATAAAGTTAGCAAACGCGAGTTGAAGAAATATTTATTTGGGAATAGAACGAAAGAAAGCGTCACGCTCGATTGCTACTCGAGGACTATTACTAATAATCCTCTAGCAGCGTAGCCAATCAAAATGCAGGATTTGCATTAGTCCACTAGCCGAGTGATACTAATAGCAATTATTATTATTATCATCATTCAAAAAGATTTTCACCACGCAATCCCTGTAAAAATTTAACTGCACTTTCCACAAAAACCCTTAAAATTAAAATTCGAGATTCCATAAAAGAAATAGAAGGAGCTTGCTATTAATTCTAAGGAAACTAATTATCTAATTATTAACAAATTATCACAGGACAAAGAGACAGGGACGATGAGGAAAATGATGTCCCCGAGGTTAACTTTGACGAAGACCATCAAGATAATGATGATGACGATGAAGAGATTGAAGATTCGCCCGCTGTCGTAGAACAACGCGGAGCCAAGCGGAGGCTTGTAAACCGTCGGACACGGCGCGTCCAAAGTAAATTGCGCGGACGAAATCCTCCAAGAGGGATCTCAAACAGCCAACAGCCGGCTTCTCCTGACGCTAGAGAAACTGAAGGCAATCGCGTACAGGATGCAGATGATGCTGCTGTTGGAAACGCAGATCAGCCTACTGCTGGAAACAGGGATTTGAAGTACCTGTTAGCGCAACTTCGCACTTGCAGAGGTGATGCGCAAAAAGCGAGATCTTTTCTCAGATATCTCAGCGGTTGCAGCTTCAATGCTGAGCAAACACCTGATGGAATCATCAGATTCTCAGACGAGGAGGCTGTCCAGCTGTCTGCGTATGTGGCGGCAGTGAATAGACATCAGGGTGACGTCGCGGACTTGGCCGAACCAAGGGTGAGGAAAACTTGTTATGTGTCTGCTTAAGAAATTGTTTGCAAACCCATGGTTTAAAAGGCGCAAAAAAGGAAAATCCACTGCTGTTCATTCTCGCTGTACGCACAGAAACGCATCGAAACAAACTATCTTTTAACCAATTTTACGTTCTCTTGGACGTCGTGATAGTGAGTTCTCCTATTGCACACTGGAACAATGTAAAGACGATAAGGAATCGTTCCTGTTTGTACTGCCTTCGACGACAGCACTTTAGTCACGGTCAAATAATACTATGCATATCATTGTTGCCTTACATAGGTTGTCGACAAGTTACGCTTGGCCCTTCAGCAGAAATTCCAGCTGACCTTGCAACAAACGGCAGAAGTGGGAAAACTGCTGTGGGCAGCGATGAAAGCCGCACCATTTCAGGGGGAAGACCAAGACGAAGAGGATGACGACGCTGAAAATCCCAGGCGACGACCCCAGATAACGGAATTGCTAGACCAGCGGGTTAACGTCGGCGTGTCCTCTTCTTCTATGAGTGAAGCAATGGCCGTGCACCGGAATCTGCAAGAATTCCCAATTCTGGCGGTTTCCAACGAACCCATCAGTCATCTTGCCAATAAGGATGTGCAGAGGGCGTTAAAGACCTTGCCAGACGAGATTCACCGGGAGTGCCATGTTGGGCAGGAGATACACGACGCTTACCTGGCTCAGAGTGCGTACGAGGCGTCTGTTCCAGAGGAGGGTCGGTTCACTGCAGTCTCAGCACCCATTAATGTTGAAACTGTCGTGGTAAATGATGGTGATGGAATCATCCTAGGAGTAGACCCTGCGAGCGAAAGGCCTTTGCAACAAGCCAGCTACACCAGATTGAACCGGATTGACGCCCCGGAATTGTTCGCAGTGCACTATGTCAGGAATGAAGACACGGGCGAAGTTCTGGAACAATTTAAAGGCCACGCGTCGCTACTCGGAGTTCAGTTTTTCCTGGACTTGTTTGTGCGCAAAGGTGCAGCACAGTTTTGCTACCAGCTGCCACGAGATGGAAAGAGGGAGCCGAAAGATTGCTATGGCAGACCACTGAAGGAATACTGGTTCCAGTTTCTGACAGCTCCTTCAGAACGCGAGCTGGGTATTCTGGATGCAGTCATCCAGAATTGTGGGAACCTCGACGCAGAGGAAAAGTCGGTTCTGATGTCATCCTTTGACCCCAGGCTTGCAAGCGCGGAAAGGCCCTTCTATCTCAGTCTCAACGCCTTGCTCGTTGTCAGCGGCCATTCCTACGTTTTTACAAGATTTTGCCATGACAAGCGAATGCTGAAACTTCAGAGGATAGCGAAAGAAAACCAGATTGGACCTCTGTACTGTGGCTTGACCAGAAACCATGTCATTGGAGTTCAAGTCGACACCTCTGAGGATGTAGTCCTTTCACGGTTCGCCTCTGTTGATCTCGACGGTTTACGACTAGAAGGTTATCCTGAGTGGGTTAACCAAGGAAACCGTAGGGTTGGTCTGCTGCCTTGGCACGAGAGGGCCCTGAAAAAGCAGGTGCATACTTGCACCAGACAACAGGCCCAACAACACCTAACAGCACATTACAATGCTAGCAGTCCAGCCCACGGATGCTTCATTGAGGTGGACAGGTAGGCTAACAAGCTTAGGAGCCCCCTAAAAATAAAAACGAGGAAGCCCTTTAGTGTGAAGTTTGTTACTGTTTCATTATAAATCAATTTTCACTGCGCGACTGATGAAAAACCTTGGCTAAATGTTATTTCTAAATTGGTGTTAATTACCTCTCTAGTAACTGGGGAAAACGCAGTTTCTAGAGACTGCGGTGTTACGTCGATGAGCAGTGGTTAATACAGGTTTGCATCTGCGTTTGCGGCCTATTTACCTTATCAACTTAGTTGATAAAAGCAACTGCTGCTCATTAAAGACGGGTAAACGTTACACCGTTTATTTAAGCGAGAGACCACAAATTGCTATGGTTTATAAGCTGATAAACCACGAGAGATGTTGGAAGAACACGAAATGAATTGGTAAATGTCTAGTCGCGGGCGAGTGATTTACGAATTCTTCGCCTGTTCTTTCTTCCATAGAAATTTCTGTCCTATTGCTTTTATATAATAATTTAGAAAACGCGCGAAATTTCCATGAGTTTACTGGCACAATAAACCATAGCTGATTGACCAATCAGAGCGCGCGCATTGATTTGGTTATTATACAAATGTAATTATCTCATTCTATATTTTTTAACAGGAACAGCCTAAGAAAACAGTATTTGCCTTTACGTACAGCTGAAGGCCATCTTCAGGTACGACAGAGCAAATGTGTTGGTATTGGTGGGCAATCTACCGGTGACGGATTGTTCACCGTAAAGCCAATCGCTGCTGGCACTTTCATCTGCTCGTATGCACCTACAGCGATCGTGCGCCGCCACAATGACAGACGATCAGGTGATTACCTTATAACTGTCGAGGGACCGGGCTTTCCCGTGGATTTGGATGGCGCAGAAAACCAGTATGAAACCGGTTTGGGTAGGATTTGCAACGATGGTGCCTTCCCATTCGCCTTACTAAGATCAAAGTTTGGCAGGTTGGTACAGGAACGAGTCAACTGCGTGTTTGCGAAACGAAGGGGAGATGTTTGGATCAAAGCGAAGCGAGACATCGCAGCAAACGAGGAACTGTTGCTTTGCTACACAGATGACCTCTCTTACTGGAAAGCAATTTTTTCCGATCAGCAGTTGGAACGCATGAAAGAAGTGCTTCGGCAATGCCCACCCACACTTAGGGATGCTGAGGAAGCCATTCGCGCACTATCTATTTAGGTGGTGAGAGTTTGTGATTTCTGATTGTGTGATAGTATTGTCAGTATTTTCAGACATTATCCGAGCTGTGTTGCTCTGGGTACACTGCCTGGAAGTCTCTGTCTGAGATTTGGCAGAAGAGCTCTTTTGCTCTGCTTATGTAACTGCCTGGAGATCTTGTGATTTGGCAGAAAGTTCTGTGACCCTCACAGAATTTAGTTGAGTGAAAAATTCTTTGGTCTCATATCGCATCCTTCAAAGTAAGACACTCGTTTTTCCTACTTCTACTTTGAAATGCTATAAGAGAACAAGGTTTTCATTCGGCTTGACTCGTCTGTGTTAAATACTGACAGTTTTTAACTCCGCCTAAATGCTCATGCAATGCGCATTTAGTCTGTCCCCAGCCAGATAAAAGGAGGAGGGAAAACTGGCAGTGAATAAAAATTTAATTTTAGGAGGTTAGGATTTAGGGATGTAACTTACTTTGGTGAATATGAATAAGTTAACCTGATTTGAACCGGAACAGCTAATTTGCTCTCACGTGATAACTCCAAATATAAGCTTAATTCTGCTTTAACCGCAAACCGAGATCACAAGGAAATAAAATGATGGTCATTCGACGCTTACCGTACTCCAGTTCTTCTACGCGACAGGAATCTCTCCTAGGTAGGTGTAGTTTTAGCCTGATATAGGAGATTGTTTGTTCTACGCATGAAATAAGGCGCCATCTTGAAAGCAGAAATAGGCCTGGGAACTAGATCGAGATGCAAACTGGGATTGAACGCGCTAATTTCAACTGTCGATATTTCGATTCGGTACCATTTCGAATCTGTGTGAACTAGAACATATCCCAGTTCGAATCTGTTGCAATGAGGTAAGCTTACAATTCGAATACTGGCAGAGCTCTCGTTTATATCAAGCTAATAATTATTATTTCTTTTCAGCGAACAAGAACAACTTGAAACCACGGCGAAAAGGGGTAAATTACTTGACATTTTCCTCAACGTATAATGCAAGAATAACCATAGGTGGTTTGTAGCTTAAAATAACAACTTGTTTTTTTTTATTAAGCTGATGCTTATTTTTCTCTGTAGCCTGCATTCCAGTAACAGGATCGCTGGCGACGACAGGTTTGTGTCAACTCCAGTGTGCCATAACAGAACAAAGCACGGTTAAGGCTTTTCAACAGTTTATAGTTTTTTAAATCGGATCACTGACTACTGGAACAACTCAATGTTAGCAATTAAGTTATGTTGCATTAAGCATAGTAGTACGTACCAAAGACGGGCGTCTTAATTGGATTATCTGTTAAAATAATAATAATAATAATAATAATAATAATAATAATAATAATAATAATAATAGTTTATTAAAACTCTCTTGCAGTAAAAGAACTGAATTATCGAGTACATTTTACAATCTTAAGGCAACTATTATCTAAAGTATAGTAATTTACAGTTATAACAATGATAATAACAATTAAATCACTTAAAATATTTAAATGTAGAAAAGTCCTCGGCTCTCTTTGTCCTACAGACCTGAATGTCCCGGAAAAGATAGCGCTACTACCATTTTCGAGCTACCTTGAACGGCAAACTTTTTTCCGCGTTATCACACGCTCAAAACATTCAAGTTTTTCTAGACAAACTGTCACAGTTTTTAGCATAATCATGTCAAATCTTGCCGGCTCCCCCTCAATTTGAACACTATTGTTGAATTCACATTTTAATTTACTTTTTAATCTCATTTCACGGCCATGAATTAATTAAGACAACAACTATGTAATTATTTTTCCTATTTACAGAACAACAACAACAACAACAAGAAATAGACAAGAAGTTGGATGATGGTGAGTCAGTACTACTTGATTTCATTATCATTTTATTAAAAAAAATTGTTGACTTAAATGTAAAATGTACGCCGAGTAAAATGAAAAGTTGGAATTTATTGCAAATCTTTTTAAGGGGACGAACTAATTTTCAGGGGGTAGGGGGTTATTTAACAAACGCCAATGATTGATCTTCAATCTAATTGAATACTCAAGCCGTTACGATTAACTAATCTGAATTTATTTCTAATGAACAGCAGCCAAGAAGGCAAACCAACGTCAGTGAATTCACTATTAAATTGCATAATTTCAGGCACACTTGAAGTAATTAGGAATCCCAACCAAAGAACCATTGTAAAATACAAATTGGCGTTATCGCTACTGTTTCAAGTTTATTCCCGTTCTTTCAAATTGTACAGTACCCACGGCATGCAGAACTGATCAGTGGTTTGAATCATTAAACCTAATGCTTTGTAACGCTTCCGTGCTGTCTTCCGAGTACAGTTGTTTCAATAATTCTCAGTACTTTACGCCCATTTCAAACGTCCTGCTACTGTCGTGCTTAGCTGATTCTACTGCAGCACGACTCAAAGACGACTTTTAGAATTCATTTCACGGCCATGAATTAACTAAGACTACGTAATCATTTTTCCTATTTACAGGAAAGACTGTGGATGATGGTGAGTCAGTACTACTTGATTTGATTATCATTTCAGTAAAAAAATTTGTTGACTTAAATGTAAAATGTACGTTTACAAAAGCCAATGATTGATCTTCAATCTAATTGTATACTCAAGCCGTTACGATTAACTAATCTGAATTTATTTCTAATGAACAGCAACCAAGAAGGCAAACCAACGTCAGTGAATTCACTATTAAATTGCACAATTTTAGGCACACTTGAAGTAATTAGGAATCCCAACCAAAGAACCATTGTAAAATACAAATTGGCGTTATCGCTACTGTTTCAAGTTTATTCCCGTTCTTTCAAATTGTACAGTACCCACGGCATGCAGAACTGATCAGTGGTTTGAATCATTAAACCTAATGCTTTGTAACGCTTCCGTGCTGTCTTCCGAGTACAGTTGTTTCAATAATTCTCAGTACTTTACGCCCATTTCAAACGTCCTGCTACTGTCGTGCTTAGCTGATTCTACTGCAGCACGACTCAAAGACGACTTTTAGAATTCATTTCACGGCCATGAATTAACTAAGACTACGTAATCATTTTTCCTATTTACAGGAAAGACTGTGGATGATGGTGAGTCAGTACTACTTGATTTGATTATCATTTCAGTAAAAAAATTTGTTGACTTAAATGTAAAATGTACGTTTACAAAAGCCAATGATTGATCTTCAATCTAATTGTATACTCAAGCCGTTACGATTAACTAATCTGAATTTATTTCTAATGAACAGCAGCCAAGAAGGCAAACCAACGTCAGTGAATTCACTATTAAATTGCACAATTTTAGGCACACTTGAAGTAATTAGGAATCCCAACCAAAGAACCATTGTAAAATACAAATTGGCGTTATCGCTACTGTTTCAAGTTTATTCCCGTTCTTTCAAATTGTACAGTACCCACGGCATGCAGAACTGATCAGTGGTTTGAATCATTAAACCTAATGCTTTGTAACGCTTCCGTGCTGTCTTCCGAGTACAGTTGTTTCAATAATTCTCAGTACTTTACGCCCATTTCAAACGTCCTGCTACTGTCGTGCTTAGCTGATTCTACTGCAGCACGACTCAAAGACGACTTTTAGAATTCATTTCACGGCCATGAATTAACTAAGACTACGTAATCATTTTTCCTATTTACAGGAAAGACTGTGGATGATGGTGAGTCAGTACTACTTGATTTGATTATCATTTCAGTAAAAAAATTTGTTGACTTAAATGTAAAATGTACGTTTACAAAAGTCAATGATTGATCTTCAATCTAATTGTATACTCAAGCCGTTACGATTAACTAATCTGAATTTATTTCTAATGAACAGCAGCCAAGAAGGCAAACCAACGTCAGTGAATTCACTATTAAATTGCACAATTTTAGGCACACTTGAAGTAATTAGGAATCCCAACCAAAGAACCATTGTAAAATACAAATTGGCGTTATCGCTACTGTTTCAAGTTTATTCCCGTTCTTTCAAATTGTACAGTACCCACGGCATGCAGAACTGATCAGTGGTTTGAATCATTAAACCTAATGCTTTGTAACGCTTCCGTGCTGTCTTCCGAGTACAGTTGTTTCAATAATTCTCAGTACTTTACGCCCATTTCAAACGTCCTGCTACTGTCGTGCTTAGCTGATTCTACTGCAGCACGACTCAAAGACGACTTTTAGAATTCATTTCACGGCCATGAATTAACTAAGACTACGTAATCATTTTTCCTATTTACAGGAAAGACTGTGGATGATGGTGAGTCAGTACTACTTGATTTGATTATCATTTCAGTAAAAAAATTTGTTGACTTAAATGTAAAATGTACGTTTACAAAAGCCAATGATTGATCTTCAATCTAATTGTATACTCAAGCCGTTACGATTAACTAATCTGAATTTATTTCTAATGAACAGCAGCCAAGAAGGCAAACCAACGTCAGTGAATTCACTATTAAATTGCACAATTTTAGGCACACTTGAAGTAATTAGGAATCCCAACCAAAGAACCATTGTAAAATACAAATTGGCGTTATCGCTACTGTTTCAAGTTTATTCCCGTTCTTTCAAATTGTACAGTACCCACGGCATGCAGAACTGATCAGTGGTTTGAATCATTAAACCTAATGCTTTGTAACGCTTCCGTGCTGTCTTCCGAGTACAGTTGTTTCAATAATTCTCAGTACTTTACGCCCATTTCAAACGTCCTGCTTAGCTGATTCTACTGCAGCACGACTCAAAGACGACTTTTAGAATTCATTTCACGGCCATGAATTAACTAAGACTACGTAATCATTTTTCCTATTTACAGGAAAGACTGTGGATGATGGTGAGTCAGTACTACTTGATTTGATTATCATTTCAGTAAAAAAATTTGTTGACTTAAATGTAAAATGTACGTTTACAAAAGCCAATGATTGATCTTCAATCTAATTGTATACTCAAGCCGTTACGATTAACTAATCTGAATTTATTTCTAATGAACAGCAACCAAGAAGGCAAACCAACGTCAGTGAATTCACTATTAAATTGCACAATTTTAGGCACACTTGAAGTAATTAGGAATCCCAACCAAAGAACCATTGTAAAATACAAATTGGCGTTATCGCTACTGTTTCAAGTTTATTCCCGTTCTTTCAAATTGTACAGTACCCACGGCATGCAGAACTGATCAGTGGTTTGAATCATTAAACCTAATGCTTTGTAACGCTTCCGTGCTGTCTTCCGAGTACAGTTGTTTCAATAATTCTCAGTACTTTACGCCCATTTCAAACGTCCTGCTACTGTCGTGCTTAGCTGATTCTACTGCAGCACGACTCAAAGACGACTTTTAGAATTCATTTCACGGCCATGAATTAACTAAGACTACGTAATCATTTTTCCTATTTACAGGAAAGACTGTGGATGATGGTGAGTCAGTACTACTTGATTTGATTATCATTTCAGTAAAAAAATTTGTTGACTTAAATGTAAAATGTACGTTTACAAAAGCCAATGATTGATCTTCAATCTAATTGTATACTCAAGCCGTTACGATTAACTAATCTGAATTTATTTCTAATGAACAGCAGCCAAGAAGGCAAACCAACGTCAGTGAATTCACTATTAAATTGCACAATTTTAGGCACACTTGAAGTAATTAGGAATCCCAACCAAAGAACCATTGTAAAATACAAATTGGCGTTATCGCTACTGTTTCAAGTTTATTCCCGTTCTTTCAAATTGTACAGTACCCACGGCATGCAGAACTGATCAGTGGTTTGAATCATTAAACCTAATGCTTTGTAACGCTTCCGTGCTGTCTTCCGAGTACAGTTGTTTCAATAATTCTCAGTACTTTACGCCCATTTCAAACGTCCTGCTACTGTCGTGCTTAGCTGATTCTACTGCAGCACGACTCAAAGACGACTTTTAGAATTCATTTCACGGCCATGAATTAACTAAGACTACGTAATCATTTTTCCTATTTACAGGAAAGACTGTGGATGATGGTGAGTCAGTACTACTTGATTTGATTATCATTTCAGTAAAAAAATTTGTTGACTTAAATGTAAAATGTACGTTTACAAAAGTCAATGATTGATCTTCAATCTAATTGTATACTCAAGCCGTTACGATTAACTAATCTGAATTTATTTCTAATGAACAGCAGCCAAGAAGGCAAACCAACGTCAGTGAATTCACTATTAAATTGCACAATTTTAGGCACACTTGAAGTAATTAGGAATCCCAACCAAAGAACCATTGTAAAATACAAATTGGCGTTATCGCTACTGTTTCAAGTTTATTCCCGTTCTTTCAAATTGTACAGTACCCACGGCATGCAGAACTGATCAGTGGTTTGAATCATTAAACCTAATGCTTTGTAACGCTTCCGTGCTGTCTTCCGAGTACAGTTGTTTCAATAATTCTCAGTACTTTACGCCCATTTCAAACGTCCTGCTACTGTCGTGCTTAGCTGATTCTACTGCAGCACGACTCAAAGACGACTTTTAGAATTCATTTCACGGCCATGAATTAACTAAGACTACGTAATCATTTTTCCTATTTACAGGAAAGACTGTGGATGATGGTGAGTCAGTACTACTTGATTTGATTATCATTTCAGTAAAAAAATTTGTTGACTTAAATGTAAAATGTACGTTTACAAAAGCCAATGATTGATCTTCAATCTAATTGTATACTCAAGCCGTTACGATTAACTAATCTGAATTTATTTCTAATGAACAGCAGCCAAGAAGGCAAACCAACGTCAGTGAATTCACTATTAAATTGCACAATTTTAGGCACACTTGAAGTAATTAGGAATCCCAACCAAAGAACCATTGTAAAATACAAATTGGCGTTATCGCTACTGTTTCAAGTTTATTCCCGTTCTTTCAAATTGTACAGTACCCACGGCATGCAGAACTGATCAGTGGTTTGAATCATTAAACCTAATGCTTTGTAACGCTTCCGTGCTGTCTTCCGAGTACAGTTGTTTCAATAATTCTCAGTACTTTACGCCCATTTCAAACGTCCTGCTACTGTCGTGCTTAGCTGATTCTACTGCAGCACGACTCAAAGACGACTTTTAGAATTCATTTCACGGCCATGAATTAACTAAGACTACGTAATCATTTTTCCTATTTACAGGAAAGACTGTGGATGATGGTGAGTCAGTACTACTTGATTTGATTATCATTTCAGTAAAAAAATTTGTTGACTTAAATGTAAAATGTACGTTTACAAAAGTCAATGATTGATCTTCAATCTAATTGTATACTCAAGCCGTTACGATTAACTAATCTGAATTTATTTCTAATGAACAGCAGCCAAGAAGGCAAACCAACGTCAGTGAATTCACTATTAAATTGCACAATTTTAGGCACACTTGAAGTAATTAGGAATCCCAACCAAAGAACCATTGTAAAATACAAATTGGCGTTATCGCTACTGTTTCAAGTTTATTCCCGTTCTTTCAAATTGTACAGTACCCACGGCATGCAGAACTGATCAGTGGTTTGAATCATTAAACCTAATGCTTTGTAACGCTTCCGTGCTGTCTTCCGAGTACAGTTGTTTCAATAATTCTCAGTACTTTACGCCCATTTCAAACGTCCTGCTACTGTCGTGCTTAGCTGATTCTACTGCAGCACGACTCAAAGACGACTTTTAGAATTCATTTCACGGCCATGAATTAACTAAGACTACGTAATCATTTTTCCTATTTACAGGAAAGACTGTGGATGATGGTGAGTCAGTACTACTTGATTTGATTATCATTTCAGTAAAAAAATTTGTTGACTTAAATGTAAAATGTACGTTTACAAAAGCCAATGATTGATCTTCAATCTAATTGTATACTCAAGCCGTTACGATTAACTAATCTGAATTTATTTCTAATGAACAGCAGCCAAGAAGGCAAACCAACGTCAGTGAATTCACTATTAAATTGCACAATTTTAGGCACACTTGAAGTAATTAGGAATCCCAACCAAAGAACCATTGTAAAATACAAATTGGCGTTATCGCTACTGTTTCAAGTTTATTCCCGTTCTTTCAAATTGTACAGTACCCACGGCATGCAGAACTGATCAGTGGTTTGAATCATTAAACCTAATGCTTTGTAACGCTTCCGTGCTGTCTTCCGAGTACAGTTGTTTCAATAATTCTCAGTACTTTACGCCCATTTCAAACGTCCTGCTACTGTCGTGCTTAGCTGATTCTACTGCAGCACGACTCAAAGACGACTTTTAGAATTCATTTCACGGCCATGAATTAACTAAGACTACGTAATCATTTTTCCTATTTACAGGAAAGACTGTGGATGATGGTGAGTCAGTACTACTTGATTTGATTATCATTTCAGTAAAAAAATTTGTTGACTTAAATGTAAAATGTACGTTTACAAAAGCCAATGATTGATCTTCAATCTAATTGTATACTCAAGCCGTTACGATTAACTAATCTGAATTTATTTCTAATTAACAGGAGACAAGTACTCAAAGAAAAGTAAGTGAATTTAATTAAAAGCTGTTGCTGTAAACATGCGTCAAACCATAACAAACCATTTAACCATTTTTAAACTAAGATCGCCATACAACAAGAGGCAGCAAAAGCTAATACCTTTCACCTTATTTTCAGGATGCTGGAACTGTAAACGCACTGGCCATATTAGGAGCCAGTGCAAAGGAGAGAAAGTTAAGGGGAGGGGGGAGATACCAAAGGGCAGGGGGGGAATCCAAAAGGGAAGGGGAGGAGGGAGGGGACAGAGGGCCCAAAGGGGCCTAAAGGACAGGGTGGAAATATCAAAGGGGGGGTTTACCATAAGGGGTGGAAATGTAAATATAATTTTTAAATAAAAAATAATTAAATAAATAAATAATTTTTAATAAAAGCTCTATTAAGCCCCAATTCAGATAAGATATATGATATATCAATACAATAAAAATTCACAGAAGGACTACGAAGCTAAAGCAAAACTAGTTCATAAAACAAAATTTCCTGCTTACATTCATGCATACATACACAACGGCATGCAGAGAATAACGATTCATTTCAAATCTTAAAAGATTAAACAGGGAAACTTAATAGAGCTTTTTATGCTGTCTTAAATAAGCTTTGTTTTAAAATAGGAGAGGGGAGGGGTGTTGCAATAGGCAGCGCGTTTAACAATCAACCATAAACCAATATGGTTGATACTCATCCTATATATGATTTGCAATATGTTCTTAAATAAAAGCTCTATTAAGCCCAATTCAGATAAGATATATGATATACCAATACAATAAAAATTCAAACAAGGACCAAAAAGCTACAGCAAAAGTACTTAGTAAAACAAAATTTCCTGCTTACATAGATACATACACAACTGCATGCAGAGAATAACGACTCATTTCAAATCTTAAAAGATTAAAGATAGAAAATTAATAGAGCTTTTTATGGTGTCTTAAATAAGCTTTGGTTTAAAATTGGAGAGGGGGGTGTTACAATAGGCAGTGGGTTTAACAATAAAGGGGAGATATGTCCAGAAATGCCCGCTAACGAGATTCGTGCTCTGTATGATAGACATCACAAAGTGTCTCCTAGCCCTAATCCTCACCATAAAGCAGGCAATTCTGTCACACATGAAGACATATGGAAATTACAATTAATTGTCTGTAAGATGAAGTACCCAAAGTCCCAGTTAGGTGCATTTCTGGACATAAGTGTATTTATTGTCCCTACACATTTAACTATGTAGCTATGTAGGACTTCCCCAAGAAATGCATGAACTGTTTTGAACGATTGTAAAGTGTATTATATCACAGAATTAAAAAGCCGCTTGTTTGTTAATAAAGATCTGAATCATTTCTGACTACAAAACATATATATACAACGACAATGCGTAGTCCGGTCACTTGTACTTATCCATCGCGCAAACGAAATTCGCGCCAGCCAGGTGGCGCTGTTGGAATTGGTGAAGGATTCATGAAACGTTCATAGGCGGCCTCCTCTAAATTGTCCAACGAATAAGCGATATACTTAAACCTAAATAAATGCGATCCTTCCGGTACATACGGGAGGACCCTCGTGTTCTCGTTTGCAGGCACGATGTCCCCTCTACAATGTGGACAAGTCATTCCGTTGCTCGTACCGCTAATAAACCATTTCCGAAGACACCCTTCGTGAATCCGCTTCTTACAGCAAGGCAATTCTCTGGATGGATATGGAAGTTCTTCCACACCGTAGCACACTACACACTGCTTGTTCAAAAAGTTTGAAAGACGGACCTGGTCCCTGCTTCGATTTCTCCGTTTCGGCTGGCTTGCCATTTCTTAACTTTATAGCTCTAAAAAAAAAAAAGAATTCTGGTTTCAAGATAAACATTAAACATCTTTAGAAAAAAACACTTCAATCATAAGAGCCGTTAAATCAATCAATGTTTCAATAATGATTAATCTGTGTCTTAATGATCATTCAGTCAATTCATGGCTCCACAGGCAGTCAGCTCTAATCAATAAATAATTTGTCATGGATAGGCTCAATACTATAGCATGGCAGTCATCAATTACCGAGACACTGGCACACATGCACACCGAAACTTCAGAAAAGCACTGAAATCAGCAATTCAAAACCCAAATTTCCTCAATAAAAAAAAATTAACTAAGGCAAAGTCTCCAGACTCAGCCTCAGAGCCAGCTAGCCACTCACTCACTCACTGACAGCCGTTTACGGAATTAACGGCTTGGCATCTAGGCTATAGCTAGGGCTGACAGTCTCCGACTGCTCAAACAAGGCACTCTGCCAAAAAATTAAGGTCTCTCTGACCCAGCTACATCTGTATCAAGCCTCCGTTGCTCCATTCAAATTAACACTGCAGCCTAAATTTGATTTTCTGGAAGATGGGCAGCTATTGTAGCCATCATGCCAGGATTATGACATCAAGGTTTCAATAATAATATTTAATTATTAATCTGTGTCTTAATAATCATTCAGTCAATTCATGGCTCCACAGGCAGTCAGCTCTAATCAATAAATAATTTGTCATGGATAGGCTCAATACTATAGCATGGCAGTCATCAATTACCGAGACACTGGCACACATGCACACCGAAACTTCAGAAAAGCACTGAAATCAGCAATTCAAAACCCAAATTTCCTAAAAAAAAAATAATTAATTGAGGCAAAGTCTCCAGACTCAGCCTCAGAGCCAGCTAGCCACTCACTCACTCACTGACAGCCGTTTACGGAATTAACGGCTTGGCATCTAGGCTATAGCTAGGGCTGACAGTCTCCGACTGCTCAAACAAGGCACTCTGCCAAAAAATTAAGGTCTCTCTGACCCAGCTACATCTGTATCAAGCCTCCGTTGCTCCATTCAAATTAACACTGCAGCCTAAATTTGATTTTCTGGAAGATGGGCAGCTATTGTAGCCATCATGCCAGGATTATGACATCAAGGTTTCAATAATAATATTTAATTATTAATCTGTGTCTTAATAATCATTCAGTCAATTCATGGCTCCACAGGCAGTCAGCTCTAATCAATAAATAATTTGTCATGGATAGGCTCAATACTATAGCATGGCAGTCATCAATTACCGAGACACTGGCACACATGCACACCGAAACTTCAGAAAAGCACTGAAATCAGCAATTCAAAACCCAAATTTCCTCAATAAAAAAAAATTAACTAAGGCAAAGTCTCCAGACTCAGCCTCAGAGCCAGCTAGCCACTCACTCACTCACTGACAGCCGTTTACGGAATTAACGGCTTGGCATCTAGGCTATAGCTAGGGCTGACAGTCTCCGACTGCTCAAACAAGGCACTCTGCCAAAAAATTAAGGTCTCTCTGACCCAGCTACATCTGTATCAAGCCTCCGTTGCTCCATTCAAATTAACACTGCAGCCTAAATTTGATTTTCTGGAAGATGGGCAGCTATTGTAGCCATCATGCCAGGATTATGACATCAAGGTTTCAATAATAATATTTAATTATTAATCTGTGTCTTAATAATCATTCAGTCAATTCATGGCTCCACAGGCAGTCAGCTCTAATCAATAAATAATTTGTCATGGATAGGCTCAATACTATTGCATGGCAGTCATCAATTACCGAGACACTGGCACACATGCACACCGAAACTTCAGAAAAGCACTGAAATCAGCAATTCAAAACCCAAATTTCCTCAATAAAAAAAAATTAACTAAGGCAAAGTCTCCAGACTCAGCCTCAGAGCCAGCTAGCCACTCACTCACTCACTCACAGCCGTTTACGGAATTAACGGCTTGGCATCTAGGCTATAGCTAGGGCTGACAGTCTCCGACTGCTCAAACAAGGCACTCTGCCAAAAAATTAAGGTCTCTCTGACCCAGCTACATCTGTATCAAGCCTCCGTTGCTCCATTCAAATTAACACTGCAGCCTAAATTTGATTTTCTGGAAGATGGGCAGCTATTGTAGCCATCATGCCAGGATTATGACATCAAGGTTTCAATAATAATATTTAATTATTAATCTGTGTCTTAATAATCATTCAGTCAATTCATGGCTCCACAGGCAGTCAGCTCTAATCAATAAATAATTTGTCATGGATAGGCTCAATACTATTGCATGGCAGTCATCAATTACCGAGACACTGGCACACATGCACACCGAAACTTCAGAAAAGCACTGAAATCAGCAATTCAAAACCCAAATTTCCTAAATAAAAAAAAATTGACTAAGGCAAAGTCTGCAGACTCAGCCTCAGAGCCAGCTAGCCACTCACTGACTCACTGACTCACTCACTCACTGACTCACTCACTCACTCACAGCCGTTTACGGAATTAACGGCCTGGCATCTAGGCTATAGCTAGGGCTGACAGTCTCCGACTGCTCAAACAAGGCACTCTGCCAAAAAATTAAGGTCTCTCTGACCCAGCTACATCTGTATCAAGCCTCCGTTGCTCCATTCAAATTAACACTGCAGCCTAAATTTGATTTTCTGGAAGATGGGCAGCTATTGTAGCCATCATGCCAGGATTATGACATCAAGGTTTCAATAATAATATTTAATTATTAATCTGTGTCTTAATAATCATTCAGTCAATTCATGGCTCCACAGGCAGTCAGCTCTAATCAATAAATAATTTGTCATGGATAGGCTCAATACTATTGCATGGCAGTCATCAATTACCGAGACACTGGCACACATGCACACCGAAACTTCAGAAAAGCACTGAAATCAGCAATTCAAAACCCAAATTTCCTCAATAAAAAAAAATTAACTAAGGCAAAGTCTCCAGACTCAGCCTCAGAGCCAGCTAGCCACTCACTCACTCACTCACAGCCGTTTACGGAATTAACGGCTTGGCATCTAGGCTATAGCTAGGGCTGACAGTCTCCGACTGCTCAAACAAGGCACTCTGCCAAAAAATTAAGGTCTCTCTGACCCAGCTACATCTGTATCAAGCCTCCGTTGCTCCATTCAAATTAACACTGCAGCCTAAATTTGATTTTCTGGAAGATGGGCAGCTATTGTAGCCATCATGCCAGGATTATGACATCAAGGTTTCAATAATAATATTTAATTATTAATCTGTGTCTTAATAATCATTCAGTCAATTCATGGCTCCACAGGCAGTCAGCTCTAATCAATAAATAATTTGTCATGGATAGGCTCAATACTATTGCATGGCAGTCATCAATTACCGAGACACTGGCACACATGCACACCGAAACTTCAGAAAAGCACTGAAATCAGCAATTCAAAACCCAAATTTCCTAAAAAAAAAATAATTAATTGAGGCAAAGTCTCCAGACTCAGCCTCAGAGCCAGCTAGCCACTCACTCACTCACTGACAGCCGTTTACGGAATTAACGGCTTGGCATCTTGGCTATAGCTAGGGCTGACAGTCTCCGACTGCTCAAACAAGGCACTCTGCCAAAAAATTAAGGTCTCTCTGACCCAGCTACATCTGTATCAAGCCTCCGTTGCTCCATTCAAATTAACACTGCAGCCTAAATTTGATTTTCTGGAAGATGGGCAGCTATTGTAGCCATCATGCCAGGATTATGACATCAAGGTTTCAATAATAATATTTAATTATTAATCTGTGTCTTAATAATCATTCAGTCAATTCATGGCTCCACAGGCAGTCAGCTCTAATCAATAAATAATTTGTCATGGATAGGCTCAATACTATTGCATGGCAGTCATCAATTACCGAGACACTGGCACACATGCACACCGAAACTTCAGAAAAGCACTGAAATCAGCAATTCAAAACCCAAATTTCCTAAAAAAAAAATAATTAATTGAGGCAAAGTCTCCAGACTCAGCCTCAGAGCCAGCTAGCCACTCACTCACTCACTCACTCACAGCCGTTTACGGAATTAACGGCTTGGCATCTTGGCTATAGCTAGGGCTGACAGTCTCCGACTGCTCAAACAAGGCACTCTGCCAAAAAATTAAGGTCTCTCTGACCCAGCTACATCTGTATCAAGCCTCCGTTGCTCCATTCAAATTAACACTGCAGCCTAAATTTGATTTTCTGGAAGATGGGCAGCTATTGTAGCCATCATGCCAGGATTATGACATCAAGGTTTCAATAATAATATTTAATTATTAATCTGTGTCTTAATAATCATTCAGTCAATTCATGGCTCCACAGGCAGTCAGCTCTAATCAATAAATAAATTTCCTAAATAAAAAAAAATTAACCTGTGTCTTAATAATCATTCAGTCAATTCATGGCTGGACAGACAGTCAGCTCTAATCAATAAATAATTTGTCAGGGATAGGCTCAATACTATTGCATGGTGCCCAGTCATCAATTACCGAGACACTGGCACACATGCACACCGAAACTTCAGAAAAGCACTGAAATCAGCAATTCAAAACCCAAATTTCCTAAATAAAAAAAAATTGACTAAGGCAAAGTCTGCAGACTCAGCCTCAGAGCCAGCTAGCCACTCACTGACTCACTGACTCACTCACTCACTGACTCACTCACTCACTCACAGCCGTTTACGGAATTAACGGCCTGGCATCTAGGCTATAGCTAGGGCTGACAGTCTCCGACTGCTCAAACAAGGCACTCTGCCAAAAAATTAAGGTCTCTCTGACCCAGCTACATCTGTATCAAGCCTCCGTTGCTCCATTCAAATTAACACTGCAGCCTAAATTTGATTTTCTGGAAGATGGGCAGCTATTGTAGCCATCATGCCAGGATTATGACATCAAGGTTTCAATAATAATATTTAATTATTAATCTGTGTCTTAATAATCATTCAGTCAATTCATGGCTCCACAGGCAGTCAGCTCTAATCAATAAATAATTTGTCATGGATAGGCTCAATACTATTGCATGGCAGTCATCAATTACCGAGACACTGGCACACATGCACACCGAAACTTCAGAAAAGCACTGAAATCAGCAATTCAAAACCCAAATTTCCTAAAAAAAAAATAATTAATTGAGGCAAAGTCTCCAGACTCAGCCTCAGAGCCAGCTAGCCACTCACTCACTCACTCACAGCCGTTTACGGAATTAACGGCTTGGCATCTTGGCTATAGCTAGGGCTGACAGTCTCCGACTGCTCAAACAAGGCACTCTGCCAAAAAATTAAGGTCTCTCTGACCCAGCTACATCTGTATCAAGCCTCCGTTGCTCCATTCAAATTAACACTGCAGCCTAAATTTGATTTTCTGGAAGATGGGCAGCTATTGTAGCCATCATGCCAGGATTATGACATCAAGGTTTCAATAATAATATTTAATTATTAATCTGTGTCTTAATAATCATTCAGTCAATTCATGGCTCCACAGGCAGTCAGCTCTAATCAATAAATAAATTTCCTAAATAAAAAAAAATTAACCTGTGTCTTAATAATCATTCAGTCAATTCATGGCTGGACAGACAGTCAGCTCTAATCAATAAATAATTTGTCAGGGATAGGCTCAATACTATTGCATGGTGCCCAGTCATCAATTACCGAGACACTGGCACACATGCACACCGAAACTTCAGAAAAGCACTGAAATCAGCAATTCAAAACCCAAATTTCCTAAATAAAAAAAAATTGACTAAGGCAAAGTCTGCAGACTCAGCCTCAGAGCCAGCTAGCCACTCACTGACTCACTCACTCACTCACTCACTGACTCACTCACTCACTCACAGCCGTTTACGGAATTAACGGCCTGGCATCTAGGCTATAGCTAGGGCTGACAGTCTCCGACTGCTCAAACAAGGCACTCTGCCAAAAAATTAAGGTCTCTCTGACCCAGCTACATCTGTATCAAGCCTCCGTTGCTCCATTCAAATTAACACTGCAGCCTAAATTTGATTTTCTGGAAGATGGGCAGCTATTGTAGCCATCATGCCAGGATTATGACATCAAGGTTTCAATAATAATATTTAATTATTAATCTGTGTCTTAATAATCATTCAGTCAATTCATGGCTCCACAGGCAGTCAGCTCTAATCAATAAATAAATTTCCTAAATAAAAAAAAATTAACCTGTGTCTTAATAATCATTCAGTCAATTCATGGCTGGACAGACAGTCAGCTCTAATCAATAAATAATTTGTCAGGGATAGGCTCAATACTATTGCATGGTGCCCAGTCATCAATTACCGAGACACTGGCACACATGCACACCGAAACTTCAGAAAAGCACTGAAATCAGCAATTCAAAACCCAAATTTCCTAAATAAAAAAAAATTGACTAACGCAAAGTCTGCAGACTCAGCCTCAGAGCCAGCTAGCCACTCACTGACTCACTCACTCACTCACAGCCGTTTACGGAATTAACGGCCTGGCATCTAGGCTATAGCTAGGGCTGACAGTCTCCGACTGCTCAAACAAGGCACTCTGCCAAAAAATTAAGGTCTCTCTGACCCAGCTACATCTGTATCAAGCCTCCGTTGCTCCATTCAAATTAACACTGCAGCCTAAATTTGATTTTCTGGAAGATGGGCAGCTATTGTAGCCATCATGCCAGGATTATGACATCAAGGTTTCAATAATAATATTTAATTATTAATCTGTGTCTTAATAATCATTCAGTCAATTCATGGCTCCACAGGCAGTCAGCTCTAATCAATAAATAAATTTCCTAAATAAAAAAAAATTAACCTGTGTCTTAATAATCATTCAGTCAATTCATGGCTGGACAGACAGTCAGCTCTAATCAATAAATAATTTGTCAGGGATAGGCTCAATACTATTGCATGGTGCCCAGTCATCAATTACCGAGACACTGGCACACATGCACACCGAAACTTCAGAAAAGCACTGAAATCAGCAATTCAAAACCCAAATTTCCTAAATAAAAAAAAATTGACTAAGGCAAAGTCTGCAGACTCAGCCTCAGAGCCAGCTAGCCACTCACTGACTCACTGACTCACTCACTCACTGACTCACTCACTCACTCACAGCCGTTTACGGAATTAACGGCCTGGCATCTAGGCTATAGCTAGGGCTGACAGTCTCCGACTGCTCAAACAAGGCACTCTGCCAAAAAATTAAGGTCTCTCTGACCCAGCTACATCTGTATCAAGCCTCCGTTGCTCCATTCAAATTAACACTGCAGCCTAAATTTGATTTTCTGGAAGATGGGCAGCTATTGTAGCCATCATGCCAGGATTATGACATCAAGGTTTCAATAATAATATTTAATTATTAATCTGTGTCTTAATAATCATTCAGTCAATTCATGGCTCCACAGGCAGTCAGCTCTAATCAATAAATAATTTGTCATGGATAGGCTCAATACTATTGCATGGCAGTCATCAATTACCGAGACACTGGCACACATGCACACCGAAACTTCAGAAAAGCACTGAAATCAGCAATTCAAAACCCAAATTTCCTAAAAAAAAAATAATTAATTGAGGCAAAGTCTCCAGACTCAGCCTCAGAGCCAGCTAGCCACTCACTCACTCACTCACAGCCGTTTACGGAATTAACGGCTTGGCATCTTGGCTATAGCTAGGGCTGACAGTCTCCGACTGCTCAAACAAGGCACTCTGCCAAAAAATTAAGGTCTCTCTGACCCAGCTACATCTGTATCAAGCCTCCGTTGCTCCATTCAAATTAACACTGCAGCCTAAATTTGATTTTCTGGAAGATGGGCAGCTATTGTAGCCATCATGCCAGGATTATGACATCAAGGTTTCAATAATAATATTTAATTATTAATCTGTGTCTTAATAATCATTCAGTCAATTCATGGCTCCACAGGCAGTCAGCTCTAATCAATAAATAAATTTCCTAAATAAAAAAAAATTAACCTGTGTCTTAATAATCATTCAGTCAATTCATGGCTGGACAGACAGTCAGCTCTAATCAATAAATAATTTGTCAGGGATAGGCTCAATACTATTGCATGGTGCCCAGTCATCAATTACCGAGACACTGGCACACATGCACACCGAAACTTCAGAAAAGCACTGAAATCAGCAATTCAAAACCCAAATTTCCTAAATAAAAAAAAATTGACTAAGGCAAAGTCTGCAGACTCAGCCTCAGAGCCAGCTAGCCACTCACTGACTCACTGACTCACTCACTCACTGACTCACTCACTCACTCACAGCCGTTTACGGAATTAACGGCCTGGCATCTAGGCTATAGCTAGGGCTGACAGTCTCCGACTGCTCAAACAAGGCACTCTGCCAAAAAATTAAGGTCTCTCTGACCCAGCTACATCTGTATCAAGCCTCCGTTGCTCCATTCAAATTAACACTGCAGCCTAAATTTGATTTTCTGGAAGATGGGCAGCTATTGTAGCCATCATGCCAGGATTATGACATCAAGGTTTCAATAATAATATTTAATTATTAATCTGTGTCTTAATAATCATTCAGTCAATTCATGGCTCCACAGGCAGTCAGCTCTAATCAATAAATAATTTGTCATGGATAGGCTCAATACTATTGCATGGCAGTCATCAATTACCGAGACACTGGCACACATGCACACCGAAACTTCAGAAAAGCACTGAAATCAGCAATTCAAAACCCAAATTTCCTAAAAAAAAAATAATTAATTGAGGCAAAGTCTCCAGACTCAGCCTCAGAGCCAGCTAGCCACTCACTCACTCACTCACAGCCGTTTACGGAATTAACGGCTTGGCATCTTGGCTATAGCTAGGGCTGACAGTCTCCGACTGCTCAAACAAGGCACTCTGCCAAAAAATTAAGGTCTCTCTGACCCAGCTACATCTGTATCAAGCCTCCGTTGCTCCATTCAAATTAACACTGCAGCCTAAATTTGATTTTCTGGAAGATGGGCAGCTATTGTAGCCATCATGCCAGGATTATGACATCAAGGTTTCAATAATAATATTTAATTATTAATCTGTGTCTTAATAATCATTCAGTCAATTCATGGCTCCACAGGCAGTCAGCTCTAATCAATAAATAAATTTCCTAAATAAAAAAAAATTAACCTGTGTCTTAATAATCATTCAGTCAATTCATGGCTGGACAGACAGTCAGCTCTAATCAATAAATAATTTGTCAGGGATAGGCTCAATACTATTGCATGGTGCCCAGTCATCAATTACCGAGACACTGGCACACATGCACACCGAAACTTCAGAAAAGCACTGAAATCAGCAATTCAAAACCCAAATTTCCTAAATAAAAAAAAATTGACTAAGGCAAAGTCTGCAGACTCAGCCTCAGAGCCAGCTAGCCACTCACTGACTCACTCACTGACTCACTGACTCACTCACTCACTGACTCACTCACTCACTCACAGCCGTTTACGGAATTAACGGCCTGGCATCTAGGCTATAGCTAGGGCTGACAGTCTCCGACTGCTCAAACAAGGCACTCTGCCAAAAAATTAAGGTCTCTCTGACCCAGCTACATCTGTATCAAGCCTCCGTTGCTCCATTCAAATTAACACTGCAGCCTAAATTTGATTTTCTGGAAGATGGGCAGCTATTGTAGCCATCATGCCAGGATTATGACATCAAGGTTTCAATAATAATATTTAATTATTAATCTGTGTCTTAATAATCATTCAGTCAATTCATGGCTCCACAGGCAGTCAGCTCTAATCAATAAATAAATTTCCTAAATAAAAAAAAATTAACCTGTGTCTTAATAATCATTCAGTCAATTCATGGCTGGACAGACAGTCAGCTCTAATCAATAAATAATTTGTCAGGGATAGGCTCAATACTATTGCATGGTGCCCAGTCATCAATTACCGAGACACTGGCACACATGTACACCGAAACTTCAGAAAAGCACTGAAATCAGCAATTCAAAACCCAAATTTCCTAAATAAAAAAAAATTGACTAAGGCAAAGTCTGCAGACTCAGCCTCAGAGCCAGCTAGCCACTCACTGACTCACTGACTCACTCACTCACTGACTCACTCACTCACTCACAGCCGTTTACGGAATTAACGGCCTGGCATCTAGGCTATAGCTAGGGCTGACAGTCTCCGACTGCTCAAACAAGGCACTCTGCCAAAAAATTAAGGTCTCTCTGACCCAGCTACATCTGTATCAAGCCTCCGTTGCTCCATTCAAATTAACACTGCAGCCTAAATTTGATTTTCTGGAAGATGGGCAGCTATTGTAGCCATCATGCCAGGATTATGACATCAAGGTTTCAATAATAATATTTAATTATTAATCTGTGTCTTAATAATCATTCAGTCAATTCATGGCTGGACAGACAGTCAGCTCTAATCAATAAATAATTTGTCATGGATAGGCTCAATACTATTGCATGGCAGTCATCAATTACCGAGACACTGGCACACATGCACACCGAAACTTCAGAAAAGCACTGAAATCAGCAATTCAAAACCCAAATTTCCTAAAAAAAAAATAATTAATTGAGGCAAAGTCTCCAGACTCAGCCTCAGAGCCAGCTAGCCACTCACTCACTCACTCACAGCCGTTTACGGAATTAACGGCTTGGCATCTTGGCTATAGCTAGGGCTGACAGTCTCCGACTGCTCAAACAAGGCACTCTGCCAAAAAATTAAGGTCTCTCTGACCCAGCTACATCTGTATCAAGCCTCCGTTGCTCCATTCAAATTAACACTGCAGCCTAAATTTGATTTTCTGGAAGATGGGCAGCTATTGTAGCCATCATGCCAGGATTATGACATCAAGGTTTCAATAATAATATTTAATTATTAATCTGTGTCTTAATAATCATTCAGTCAATTCATGGCTCCACAGGCAGTCAGCTCTAATCAATAAATAATTTGTCATGGATAGGCTCAATACTATTGCATGGCAGTCATCAATTACCGAGACACTGGCACACATGCACACCGAAACTTCAGAAAAGCACTGAAATCAGCAATTCAAAACCCAAATTTCCTAAATAAAAAAAAATTGACTAAGGCAAAGTCTGCAGACTCAGCCTCAGAGCCAGCTAGCCACTCACTGACTCACTCACTGACTCACTGACTCACTCACTCACTGACTCACTCACTCACTCACAGCCGTTTACGGAATTAACGGCCTGGCATCTAGGCTATAGCTAGGGCTGACAGTCTCCGACTGCTCAAACAAGGCACTCTGCCAAAAAATTAAGGTCTCTCTGACCCAGCTACATCTGTATCAAGCCTCCGTTGCTCCATTCAAATTAACACTGCAGCCTAAATTTGATTTTCTGGAAGATGGGCAGCTATTGTAGCCATCATGCCAGGATTATGACATCAAGGTTTCAATAATAATATTTAATTATTAATCTGTGTCTTAATAATCATTCAGTCAATTCATGGCTCCACAGGCAGTCAGCTCTAATCAATAAATAATTTGTCATGGATAGGCTCAATACTATTGCATGGCAGTCATCAATTACCGAGACACTGGCACACATGCACACCGAAACTTCAGAAAAGCACTGAAATCAGCAATTCAAAACCCAAATTTCCTAAAAAAAAAATAATTAATTGAGGCAAAGTCTCCAGACTCAGCCTCAGAGCCAGCTAGCCACTCACTCACTCACTCACAGCCGTTTACGGAATTAACGGCTTGGCATCTTGGCTATAGCTAGGGCTGACAGTCTCCGACTGCTCAAACAAGGCACTCTGCCAAAAAATTAAGGTCTCTCTGACCCAGCTACATCTGTATCAAGCCTCCGTTGCTCCATTCAAATTAACACTGCAGCCTAAATTTGATTTTCTGGAAGATGGGCAGCTATTGTAGCCATCATGCCAGGATTATGACATCAAGGTTTCAATAATAATATTTAATTATTAATCTGTGTCTTAATAATCATTCAGTCAATTCATGGCTCCACAGGCAGTCAGCTCTAATCAATAAATAATTTGTCATGGATAGGCTCAATACTATTGCATGGCAGTCATCAATTACCGAGACACTGGCACACATGCACACCGAAACTTCAGAAAAGCACTGAAATCAGCAATTCAAAACCCAAATTTCCTAAAAAAAAAATAATTAATTGAGGCAAAGTCTCCAGACTCAGCCTCAGAGCCAGCTAGCCACTCACTCACTCACTCACAGCCGTTTACGGAATTAACGGCTTGGCATCTTGGCTATAGCTAGGGCTGACAGTCTCCGACTGCTCAAACAAGGCACTCTGCCAAAAAATTAAGGTCTCTCTGACCCAGCTACATCTGTATCAAGCCTCCGTTGCTCCATTCAAATTAACACTGCAGCCTAAATTTGATTTTCTGGAAGATGGGCAGCTATTGTAGCCATCATGCCAGGATTATGACATCAAGGTTTCAATAATAATATTTAATTATTAATCTGTGTCTTAATAATCATTCAGTCAATTCATGGCTCCACAGGCAGTCAGCTCTAATCAATAAATAAATTTCCTAAATAAAAAAAAATTAACCTGTGTCTTAATAATCATTCAGTCAATTCATGGCTGGACAGACAGTCAGCTCTAATCAATAAATAATTTGTCAGGGATAGGCTCAATACTATTGCATGGTGCCCAGTCATCAATTACCGAGACACTGGCACACATGCACACCGAAACTTCAGAAAAGCACTGAAATCAGCAATTCAAAACCCAAATTTCCTAAATAAAAAAAAATTGACTAAGGCAAAGTCTGCAGACTCAGCCTCAGAGCCAGCTAGCCACTCACTGACTCACTGACTCACTCACTCACTGACTCACTCACTCACTCACAGCCGTTTACGGAATTAACGGCCTGGCATCTAGGCTATAGCTAGGGCTGACAGTCTCCGACTGCTCAAACAAGGCACTCTGCCAAAAAATTAAGGTCTCTCTGACCCAGCTACATCTGTATCAAGCCTCCGTTGCTCCATTCAAATTAACACTGCAGCCTAAATTTGATTTTCTGGAAGATGGGCAGCTATTGTAGCCATCATGCCAGGATTATGACATCAAGGTTTCAATAATAATATTTAATTATTAATCTGTGTCTTAATAATCATTCAGTCAATTCATGGCTCCACAGGCAGTCAGCTCTAATCAATAAATAATTTGTCATGGATAGGCTCAATACTATTGCATGGCAGTCATCAATTACCGAGACACTGGCACACATGCACACCGAAACTTCAGAAAAGCACTGAAATCAGCAATTCAAAACCCAAATTTCCTAAAAAAAAAATAATTAATTGAGGCAAAGTCTCCAGACTCAGCCTCAGAGCCAGCTAGCCACTCACTCACTCACTCACAGCCGTTTACGGAATTAACGGCTTGGCATCTTGGCTATAGCTAGGGCTGACAGTCTCCGACTGCTCAAACAAGGCACTCTGCCAAAAAATTAAGGTCTCTCTGACCCAGCTACATCTGTATCAAGCCTCCGTTGCTCCATTCAAATTAACACTGCAGCCTAAATTTGATTTTCTGGAAGATGGGCAGCTATTGTAGCCATCATGCCAGGATTATGACATCAAGGTTTCAATAATAATATTTAATTATTAATCTGTGTCTTAATAATCATTCAGTCAATTCATGGCTCCACAGGCAGTCAGCTCTAATCAATAAATAAATTTCCTAAATAAAAAAAAATTAACCTGTGTCTTAATAATCATTCAGTCAATTCATGGCTGGACAGACAGTCAGCTCTAATCAATAAATAATTTGTCAGGGATAGGCTCAATACTATTGCATGGTGCCCAGTCATCAATTACCGAGACACTGGCACACATGCACACCGAAACTTCAGAAAAGCACTGAAATCAGCAATTCAAAACCCAAATTTCCTAAATAAAAAAAAATTGACTAAGGCAAAGTCTGCAGACTCAGCCTCAGAGCCAGCTAGCCACTCACTGACTCACTCACTCACTCACTCACTGACTCACTCACTCACTCACAGCCGTTTACGGAATTAACGGCCTGGCATCTAGGCTATAGCTAGGGCTGACAGTCTCCGACTGCTCAAACAAGGCACTCTGCCAAAAAATTAAGGTCTCTCTGACCCAGCTACATCTGTATCAAGCCTCCGTTGCTCCATTCAAATTAACACTGCAGCCTAAATTTGATTTTCTGGAAGATGGGCAGCTATTGTAGCCATCATGCCAGGATTATGACATCAAGGTTTCAATAATAATATTTAATTATTAATCTGTGTCTTAATAATCATTCAGTCAATTCATGGCTCCACAGGCAGTCAGCTCTAATCAATAAATAAATTTCCTAAATAAAAAAAAATTAACCTGTGTCTTAATAATCATTCAGTCAATTCATGGCTGGACAGACAGTCAGCTCTAATCAATAAATAATTTGTCAGGGATAGGCTCAATACTATTGCATGGTGCCCAGTCATCAATTACCGAGACACTGGCACACATGCACACCGAAACTTCAGAAAAGCACTGAAATCAGCAATTCAAAACCCAAATTTCCTAAATAAAAAAAAATTGACTAACGCAAAGTCTGCAGACTCAGCCTCAGAGCCAGCTAGCCACTCACTGACTCACTCACTCACTCACAGCCGTTTACGGAATTAACGGCCTGGCATCTAGGCTATAGCTAGGGCTGACAGTCTCCGACTGCTCAAACAAGGCACTCTGCCAAAAAATTAAGGTCTCTCTGACCCAGCTACATCTGTATCAAGCCTCCGTTGCTCCATTCAAATTAACACTGCAGCCTAAATTTGATTTTCTGGAAGATGGGCAGCTATTGTAGCCATCATGCCAGGATTATGACATCAAGGTTTCAATAATAATATTTAATTATTAATCTGTGTCTTAATAATCATTCAGTCAATTCATGGCTCCACAGGCAGTCAGCTCTAATCAATAAATAAATTTCCTAAATAAAAAAAAATTAACCTGTGTCTTAATAATCATTCAGTCAATTCATGGCTGGACAGACAGTCAGCTCTAATCAATAAATAATTTGTCAGGGATAGGCTCAATACTATTGCATGGTGCCCAGTCATCAATTACCGAGACACTGGCACACATGCACACCGAAACTTCAGAAAAGCACTGAAATCAGCAATTCAAAACCCAAATTTCCTAAATAAAAAAAAATTGACTAAGGCAAAGTCTGCAGACTCAGCCTCAGAGCCAGCTAGCCACTCACTGACTCACTGACTCACTCACTCACTGACTCACTCACTCACTCACAGCCGTTTACGGAATTAACGGCCTGGCATCTAGGCTATAGCTAGGGCTGACAGTCTCCGACTGCTCAAACAAGGCACTCTGCCAAAAAATTAAGGTCTCTCTGACCCAGCTACATCTGTATCAAGCCTCCGTTGCTCCATTCAAATTAACACTGCAGCCTAAATTTGATTTTCTGGAAGATGGGCAGCTATTGTAGCCATCATGCCAGGATTATGACATCAAGGTTTCAATAATAATATTTAATTATTAATCTGTGTCTTAATAATCATTCAGTCAATTCATGGCTCCACAGGCAGTCAGCTCTAATCAATAAATAATTTGTCATGGATAGGCTCAATACTATTGCATGGCAGTCATCAATTACCGAGACACTGGCACACATGCACACCGAAACTTCAGAAAAGCACTGAAATCAGCAATTCAAAACCCAAATTTCCTAAAAAAAAAATAATTAATTGAGGCAAAGTCTCCAGACTCAGCCTCAGAGCCAGCTAGCCACTCACTCACTCACTCACAGCCGTTTACGGAATTAACGGCTTGGCATCTTGGCTATAGCTAGGGCTGACAGTCTCCGACTGCTCAAACAAGGCACTCTGCCAAAAAATTAAGGTCTCTCTGACCCAGCTACATCTGTATCAAGCCTCCGTTGCTCCATTCAAATTAACACTGCAGCCTAAATTTGATTTTCTGGAAGATGGGCAGCTATTGTAGCCATCATGCCAGGATTATGACATCAAGGTTTCAATAATAATATTTAATTATTAATCTGTGTCTTAATAATCATTCAGTCAATTCATGGCTCCACAGGCAGTCAGCTCTAATCAATAAATAAATTTCCTAAATAAAAAAAAATTAACCTGTGTCTTAATAATCATTCAGTCAATTCATGGCTGGACAGACAGTCAGCTCTAATCAATAAATAATTTGTCAGGGATAGGCTCAATACTATTGCATGGTGCCCAGTCATCAATTACCGAGACACTGGCACACATGCACACCGAAACTTCAGAAAAGCACTGAAATCAGCAATTCAAAACCCAAATTTCCTAAATAAAAAAAAATTGACTAAGGCAAAGTCTGCAGACTCAGCCTCAGAGCCAGCTAGCCACTCACTGACTCACTCACTGACTCACTGACTCACTCACTCACTGACTCACTCACTCACTCACAGCCGTTTACGGAATTAACGGCCTGGCATCTAGGCTATAGCTAGGGCTGACAGTCTCCGACTGCTCAAACAAGGCACTCTGCCAAAAAATTAAGGTCTCTCTGACCCAGCTACATCTGTATCAAGCCTCCGTTGCTCCATTCAAATTAACACTGCAGCCTAAATTTGATTTTCTGGAAGATGGGCAGCTATTGTAGCCATCATGCCAGGATTATGACATCAAGGTTTCAATAATAATATTTAATTATTAATCTGTGTCTTAATAATCATTCAGTCAATTCATGGCTCCACAGGCAGTCAGCTCTAATCAATAAATAAATTTCCTAAATAAAAAAAAATTAACCTGTGTCTTAATAATCATTCAGTCAATTCATGGCTGGACAGACAGTCAGCTCTAATCAATAAATAATTTGTCAGGGATAGGCTCAATACTATTGCATGGTGCCCAGTCATCAATTACCGAGACACTGGCACACATGTACACCGAAACTTCAGAAAAGCACTGAAATCAGCAATTCAAAACCCAAATTTCCTAAATAAAAAAAAATTGACTAAGGCAAAGTCTGCAGACTCAGCCTCAGAGCCAGCTAGCCACTCACTGACTCACTGACTCACTCACTCACTGACTCACTCACTCACTCACAGCCGTTTACGGAATTAACGGCCTGGCATCTAGGCTATAGCTAGGGCTGACAGTCTCCGACTGCTCAAACAAGGCACTCTGCCAAAAAATTAAGGTCTCTCTGACCCAGCTACATCTGTATCAAGCCTCCGTTGCTCCATTCAAATTAACACTGCAGCCTAAATTTGATTTTCTGGAAGATGGGCAGCTATTGTAGCCATCATGCCAGGATTATGACATCAAGGTTTCAATAATAATATTTAATTATTAATCTGTGTCTTAATAATCATTCAGTCAATTCATGGCTCCACAGGCAGTCAGCTCTAATCAATAAATAATTTGTCATGGATAGGCTCAATACTATTGCATGGCAGTCATCAATTACCGAGACACTGGCACACATGCACACCGAAACTTCAGAAAAGCACTGAAATCAGCAATTCAAAACCCAAATTTCCTAAAAAAAAAATAATTAATTGAGGCAAAGTCTCCAGACTCAGCCTCAGAGCCAGCTAGCCACTCACTCACTCACTCACAGCCGTTTACGGAATTAACGGCTTGGCATCTTGGCTATAGCTAGGGCTGACAGTCTCCGACTGCTCAAACAAGGCACTCTGCCAAAAAATTAAGGTCTCTCTGACCCAGCTACATCTGTATCAAGCCTCCGTTGCTCCATTCAAATTAACACTGCAGCCTAAATTTGATTTTCTGGAAGATGGGCAGCTATTGTAGCCATCATGCCAGGATTATGACATCAAGGTTTCAATAATAATATTTAATTATTAATCTGTGTCTTAATAATCATTCAGTCAATTCATGGCTCCACAGGCAGTCAGCTCTAATCAATAAATAATTTGTCATGGATAGGCTCAATACTATTGCATGGCAGTCATCAATTACCGAGACACTGGCACACATGCACACCGAAACTTCAGAAAAGCACTGAAATCAGCAATTCAAAACCCAAATTTCCTAAAAAAAAAATAATTAATTGAGGCAAAGTCTCCAGACTCAGCCTCAGAGCCAGCTAGCCACTCACTCACTCACTCACAGCCGTTTACGGAATTAACGGCTTGGCATCTTGGCTATAGCTAGGGCTGACAGTCTCCGACTGCTCAAACAAGGCACTCTGCCAAAAAATTAAGGTCTCTCTGACCCAGCTACATCTGTATCAAGCCTCCGTTGCTCCATTCAAATTAACACTGCAGCCTAAATTTGATTTTCTGGAAGATGGGCAGCTATTGTAGCCATCATGCCAGGATTATGACATCAAGGTTTCAATAATAATATTTAATTATTAATCTGTGTCTTAATAATCATTCAGTCAATTCATGGCTCCACAGGCAGTCAGCTCTAATCAATAAATAATTTGTCATGGATAGGCTCAATACTATTGCATGGCAGTCATCAATTACCGAGACACTGGCACACATGCACACCGAAACTTCAGAAAAGCACTGAAATCAGCAATTCAAAACCCAAATTTCCTAAATAAAAAAAAATTGACTAAGGCAAAGTCTGCAGACTCAGCCTCAGAGCCAGCTAGCCACTCACTGACTCACTGACTCACTCACTCACTGACTCACTCACTCACTCACAGCCGTTTACGGAATTAACGGCCTGGCATCTAGGCTATAGCTAGGGCTGACAGTCTCCGACTGCTCAAACAAGGCACTCTGCCAAAAAATTAAGGTCTCTCTGACCCAGCTACATCTGTATCAAGCCTCCGTTGCTCCATTCAAATTAACACTGCAGCCTAAATTTGATTTTCTGGAAGATGGGCAGCTATTGTAGCCATCATGCCAGGATTATGACATCAAGGTTTCAATAATAATATTTAATTATTAATCTGTGTCTTAATAATCATTCAGTCAATTCATGGCTCCACAGGCAGTCAGCTCTAATCAATAAATAAATTTCCTAAATAAAAAAAAATTAACCTGTGTCTTAATAATCATTCAGTCAATTCATGGCTGGACAGACAGTCAGCTCTAATCAATAAATAATTTGTCAGGGATAGGCTCAATACTATTGCATGGTGCCCAGTCATCAATTACCGAGACACTGGCACACATGCACACCGAAACTTCAGAAAAGCACTGAAATCAGCAATTCAAAACCCAAATTTCCTAAATAAAAAAAAATTGACTAACGCAAAGTCTGCAGACTCAGCCTCAGAGCCAGCTAGCCACTCACTGACTCACTCACTCACTCACAGCCGTTTACGGAATTAACGGCCTGGCATCTAGGCTATAGCTAGGGCTGACAGTCTCCGACTGCTCAAACAAGGCACTCTGCCAAAAAATTAAGGTCTCTCTGACCCAGCTACATCTGTATCAAGCCTCCGTTGCTCCATTCAAATTAACACTGCAGCCTAAATTTGATTTTCTGGAAGATGGGCAGCTATTGTAGCCATCATGCCAGGATTATGACATCAAGGTTTCAATAATAATATTTAATTATTAATCTGTGTCTTAATAATCATTCAGTCAATTCATGGCTCCACAGGCAGTCAGCTCTAATCAATAAATAAATTTCCTAAATAAAAAAAAATTAACCTGTGTCTTAATAATCATTCAGTCAATTCATGGCTGGACAGACAGTCAGCTCTAATCAATAAATAATTTGTCAGGGATAGGCTCAATACTATTGCATGGTGCCCAGTCATCAATTACCGAGACACTGGCACACATGCACACCGAAACTTCAGAAAAGCACTGAAATCAGCAATTCAAAACCCAAATTTCCTAAATAAAAAAAAATTGACTAAGGCAAAGTCTGCAGACTCAGCCTCAGAGCCAGCTAGCCACTCACTGACTCACTGACTCACTCACTCACTGACTCACTCACTCACTCACAGCCGTTTACGGAATTAACGGCCTGGCATCTAGGCTATAGCTAGGGCTGACAGTCTCCGACTGCTCAAACAAGGCACTCTGCCAAAAAATTAAGGTCTCTCTGACCCAGCTACATCTGTATCAAGCCTCCGTTGCTCCATTCAAATTAACACTGCAGCCTAAATTTGATTTTCTGGAAGATGGGCAGCTATTGTAGCCATCATGCCAGGATTATGACATCAAGGTTTCAATAATAATATTTAATTATTAATCTGTGTCTTAATAATCATTCAGTCAATTCATGGCTCCACAGGCAGTCAGCTCTAATCAATAAATAATTTGTCATGGATAGGCTCAATACTATTGCATGGCAGTCATCAATTACCGAGACACTGGCACACATGCACACCGAAACTTCAGAAAAGCACTGAAATCAGCAATTCAAAACCCAAATTTCCTAAAAAAAAAATAATTAATTGAGGCAAAGTCTCCAGACTCAGCCTCAGAGCCAGCTAGCCACTCACTCACTCACTCACAGCCGTTTACGGAATTAACGGCTTGGCATCTTGGCTATAGCTAGGGCTGACAGTCTCCGACTGCTCAAACAAGGCACTCTGCCAAAAAATTAAGGTCTCTCTGACCCAGCTACATCTGTATCAAGCCTCCGTTGCTCCATTCAAATTAACACTGCAGCCTAAATTTGATTTTCTGGAAGATGGGCAGCTATTGTAGCCATCATGCCAGGATTATGACATCAAGGTTTCAATAATAATATTTAATTATTAATCTGTGTCTTAATAATCATTCAGTCAATTCATGGCTCCACAGGCAGTCAGCTCTAATCAATAAATAAATTTCCTAAATAAAAAAAAATTAACCTGTGTCTTAATAATCATTCAGTCAATTCATGGCTGGACAGACAGTCAGCTCTAATCAATAAATAATTTGTCAGGGATAGGCTCAATACTATTGCATGGTGCCCAGTCATCAATTACCGAGACACTGGCACACATGCACACCGAAACTTCAGAAAAGCACTGAAATCAGCAATTCAAAACCCAAATTTCCTAAATAAAAAAAAATTGACTAAGGCAAAGTCTGCAGACTCAGCCTCAGAGCCAGCTAGCCACTCACTGACTCACTCACTGACTCACTGACTCACTCACTCACTGACTCACTCACTCACTCACAGCCGTTTACGGAATTAACGGCCTGGCATCTAGGCTATAGCTAGGGCTGACAGTCTCCGACTGCTCAAACAAGGCACTCTGCCAAAAAATTAAGGTCTCTCTGACCCAGCTACATCTGTATCAAGCCTCCGTTGCTCCATTCAAATTAACACTGCAGCCTAAATTTGATTTTCTGGAAGATGGGCAGCTATTGTAGCCATCATGCCAGGATTATGACATCAAGGTTTCAATAATAATATTTAATTATTAATCTGTGTCTTAATAATCATTCAGTCAATTCATGGCTCCACAGGCAGTCAGCTCTAATCAATAAATAAATTTCCTAAATAAAAAAAAATTAACCTGTGTCTTAATAATCATTCAGTCAATTCATGGCTGGACAGACAGTCAGCTCTAATCAATAAATAATTTGTCAGGGATAGGCTCAATACTATTGCATGGTGCCCAGTCATCAATTACCGAGACACTGGCACACATGTACACCGAAACTTCAGAAAAGCACTGAAATCAGCAATTCAAAACCCAAATTTCCTAAATAAAAAAAAATTGACTAAGGCAAAGTCTGCAGACTCAGCCTCAGAGCCAGCTAGCCACTCACTGACTCACTGACTCACTCACTCACTGACTCACTCACTCACTCACAGCCGTTTACGGAATTAACGGCCTGGCATCTAGGCTATAGCTAGGGCTGACAGTCTCCGACTGCTCAAACAAGGCACTCTGCCAAAAAATTAAGGTCTCTCTGACCCAGCTACATCTGTATCAAGCCTCCGTTGCTCCATTCAAATTAACACTGCAGCCTAAATTTGATTTTCTGGAAGATGGGCAGCTATTGTAGCCATCATGCCAGGATTATGACATCAAGGTTTCAATAATAATATTTAATTATTAATCTGTGTCTTAATAATCATTCAGTCAATTCATGGCTCCACAGGCAGTCAGCTCTAATCAATAAATAATTTGTCATGGATAGGCTCAATACTATTGCATGGCAGTCATCAATTACCGAGACACTGGCACACATGCACACCGAAACTTCAGAAAAGCACTGAAATCAGCAATTCAAAACCCAAATTTCCTAAAAAAAAAATAATTAATTGAGGCAAAGTCTCCAGACTCAGCCTCAGAGCCAGCTAGCCACTCACTCACTCACTCACAGCCGTTTACGGAATTAACGGCTTGGCATCTTGGCTATAGCTAGGGCTGACAGTCTCCGACTGCTCAAACAAGGCACTCTGCCAAAAAATTAAGGTCTCTCTGACCCAGCTACATCTGTATCAAGCCTCCGTTGCTCCATTCAAATTAACACTGCAGCCTAAATTTGATTTTCTGGAAGATGGGCAGCTATTGTAGCCATCATGCCAGGATTATGACATCAAGGTTTCAATAATAATATTTAATTATTAATCTGTGTCTTAATAATCATTCAGTCAATTCATGGCTCCACAGGCAGTCAGCTCTAATCAATAAATAATTTGTCATGGATAGGCTCAATACTATTGCATGGCAGTCATCAATTACCGAGACACTGGCACACATGCACACCGAAACTTCAGAAAAGCACTGAAATCAGCAATTCAAAACCCAAATTTCCTAAAAAAAAAATAATTAATTGAGGCAAAGTCTCCAGACTCAGCCTCAGAGCCAGCTAGCCACTCACTCACTCACTCACAGCCGTTTACGGAATTAACGGCTTGGCATCTTGGCTATAGCTAGGGCTGACAGTCTCCGACTGCTCAAACAAGGCACTCTGCCAAAAAATTAAGGTCTCTCTGACCCAGCTACATCTGTATCAAGCCTCCGTTGCTCCATTCAAATTAACACTGCAGCCTAAATTTGATTTTCTGGAAGATGGGCAGCTATTGTAGCCATCATGCCAGGATTATGACATCAAGGTTTCAATAATAATATTTAATTATTAATCTGTGTCTTAATAATCATTCAGTCAATTCATGGCTCCACAGGCAGTCAGCTCTAATCAATAAATAATTTGTCATGGATAGGCTCAATACTATAGCATGGCAGTCATCAATTACCGAGACACTGGCACACATGCACACCGAAACTTCAGAAAAGCACTGAAATCAGCAATTCAAAACCCAAATTTCCTAAATAAAAAAAAATTAACCTGTGTCTTAATAATCATTCAGTCAATTCATGGCTGGACAGACAGTCAGCTCTAATCAATAAATAATTTGTCAGGGATAGGCTCAATACTATTGCATGGCAGTGAGCTCTTACTGACAGTATTAGAGTGCAACGGTCCATCTGCTTGGAGAGCCCTGTTATCAGTAGGCGCCGGAGGGTAACCCCCAATAGGAAGCCGTTAATAACGAACACAGTGCGCCTAGCTCTCAAATCGTGTGGACTGACTGATCACTGACTGACTCACTGAAGGAATTATTTATATATTTCTGGCTAATTTTTTTTTTTTGGCACTCTTCATCACATGTTGCATTATAGCCTTCTTGATGAACCTCTCTCCCTACTTTGAGGGAGGGGGGTTGGGGTTCAGAGAGATGGGCAAAAGACTGTCACAATGCTATTTAATTTATAGTGGTAGTGGTAGTAGCAGCAGCAGTAGCAGTAGTGGTACAGTCGAGATCTGTTCAAAATTTCAAAAGTTACTTTGCAAGAATATGTGCACTAGCTGTTCGCTATCATTTCCAATGTTACACTGAAAGCTTAAAAGTAAGAAGCACCCCTCTGTTTTTGAGGAATTAAAAATAAGAGCCATGGTATCATTGTGCAAATGGAAATACAACTACCGTTGAATGAGCTAGCGGTGGACACTAAAAATTCACGCAAAAAGGCCAGCTCTGATCGTAAGCCTGCAGACAGCCTGCTGCTACTGTAATGGACGTATTTGCGGTCGGGGATGCAAAGGTCAAAACGGCTGGGAATTGAATTAACGTACCTGTTTGGCGTCGATTTGTTGATGGCGATGAGTTCACAATTTACCCCAGGTCGCTCTGGCACGAACGTTCAGTCAACAACACGCGTTCATCAAATAGTGAACGTGATCACTTGAGCTGCATTCTCTTGTGATTTAATCAGCGGTATCTTTAGTAAACAGCTTGGCGATCCTTGGCGATGGCGTTACGTGGTGTAACAAAAATAACAGTAGTTTCTTTTTCGGCCCCGCTAAACGTCAGAAGCGTTGGCCGTGGGCTCTGATTCCTCGCCGCCGATCTCTACAGGGTTTTTAGCCGCGGAAATTTGCGGTACAGCGAACATGTGGTACTTGTTTACGTCTCTATGGTAATTAGCCACGCGGTTTTAAAGACAAATGTATGGGGAATTTCTAGCGCTGAAGGAAATTAACGCATGGCTCTTATTTTTAATTCCTCAAAAACAGGGGGGTACTCTAACTTTTAAGGTTTCAGTGTAACGCAAAATAACTTTGAGACAAAATTCATCAATTTAACTTCCATAATTTTCAATGTGGTTTGGCGTCATGTATTGCCACGCGACCTGTTAAGGCTATTTTTAGTTCAAAACGGAACCACTTTCAATTGCTCTCTGGCGGTTGCAATAAGTATTACAGTGTTCAAAATAGCAGATACTTCATTTCTGTGGCCGGGCCTCTTAAGTTAATTTTCTAAATTAGCAAGCAATGTGAAACTGGTTCAAGGCCGTCCATTTACGCTGTCGATAAAATGTTCAACGAAGCCCAGCCACGTACAGAAGGGAGACATTTTTAACAGTTTCATTGAATGACGGTTGTTATAAACTGGTGCCATTTTTCATTCTTTTTTTTTTTTTTTTCACGTTAAGTGGCCGTAACACGTACGTCGCGTGACGTAATTTGCGTATCGTGATACACGGAATAGCCCTTTGCAGAAACGTGAGGGGACTGGGATAGAGTGTGGTTGTTTTTAGTTTGTTTGAAAAACTAAGATATTCAAATGAAAGATCAACTAATTTTGAGTCTTAAGCAAGAATAGAAGTATTATTTAGTGGAGGAAAATGGCAAAATGATAGCTCTTCAAATACAGTAAAAACCCGCAAGTAAGTACCTACATTTTTAGGAGTTAGCCTAAACAGGTTCTTATATATAAAATGGTACTTAACAAAATTTTAGGCTATTTAGGTTCTTAAAATAGGTTCTTATTCTTGGAGAAAAACACGCCTGCATAACAAGTTGGTAATTGTCCTATATTTTAATTTTATTCACCACACCACCCCCCCCCCACCCCCACAAAGATGGAAATAATATAAATTTGTATATTTACATCTAATTATATGCTTTGCCAAGCTGTACTAAGCTTTAACTGTAACATTTAAAAAAAGAATATTAAAAACGGGTAAATACAGTAGTGTGGATCTACGCTTGCTTAGTATGCTTTGTAACTACATATTTTGCACTCATTTTTCCTAAAAAAAATCATGTTTTATGGCGATGGCAATCTGGTTTTTCTTCAATTATGATTACAGTAAATAATTTCAGTGTACCTGTAATGTACTATATGATTTTGGAAAATAAGAACCTATTTTAATTTTCTTGGGCTAAATAGGTTCTTGTTTATAGGGGGTATAAATGACAAATTTTAGGCTAACAGGTTCTTAATTTTTAGGTTCTTACTTGTGGGTTTTTACTGTTTCACCTAGAATAGAGAGTTTGTATGGATTGGGTAGACAGGCCAAAAAGTTGTAAGGGTTTGTATGGAATTTTGCAACTGTTGCAAGACGCTCATTTGGACGTACAATTTTCAGCTGAAAACTCTCCAACTTGACTGGGTAGCTTTTCATTCAGTAACATTTCAGTTGAAATGTTTAGATTTTCAATGTAGTCAATATAAGAAACTCGCCCCAGTCCTCTCACGTTTCTGCAATGGGCTATTACATATCATTTCCAAGACTACGATTTTGCTCGTCATCCCCCAATTTTTGAGGGCAATTTGAGAGATGGCCCTTGCCTTAATTTTCTTGAGTGCCGCTCATGGGTCATCACAATGCGATCTTTCTTTGTTGAAGGCAAAGCCCCCCGACTGCGACTAACTTCGGTGTGAAAGGAACAATGCGCACACATTGAACATCGCCACCAAAATTGTTTATTCGTTAGAGTAAAAAATACAAACAAACAGCAACAAAACCAAACAGAAAAACAGTCCAGCTCTCTCTTGGGAAGGTACACGGTTAAATTATTACTGCTGCTACTGAAATTCATTGAAATAAAATGAACTGAAATAAAATGGCGCGCACTAACAACTAACTTTAAAAACCACTGCTTTTGCCTACGAATTAGAGTATTTATAGTAAATAATGGAAAAACTACTCTGAAGTGAACAGGAATCATATACTAAAACACATTATATACATTATATACAACGCGATCATCGCGCTCACTTCTACTAGGACCCGATCTCAGTTGAATTATTTCAGTTGCGCATCGCGCGCGCACACGAAATTCGCGACAGCCAGTTGGCGCGGTTGATTCATAAAACGTTCATACGCGGCCTCCTCTTATGTATCCAATAAATAAGCGATATACTTGAACCTAAATACATGCGACCCCTCTGGTACCCCTCGTTTGCAGTTACCATGTCCCCTCTACAGTGTGCCGGGACAAGTCAGTCCGCTGCTGGCAACGACAATGCGTAGTCCGGTCACTTGTACTAAGACTCGTTCTCAGTTGAATTATATATAATCTTTATGCATCGCCCAAACCAAGTTGGAATTGGCGAAGGATTCATAAAACGTTCATAGGCGGCCTCCTCTAATGTGTCCAACGAATAAGCAATATACTTGAACCTAAATACATGCGACCCTTCCGGTAAATACGGGAGGATCCTCGCGTTCTCGTTTGCAGGCACGATGTCCCCTCTACAATGTGGACAAGTCATTCCGTTGCTCGTACCGCTAATGAACCATTTCCGAAGACAACCCTCGTGAATCCGCTTCTTACAGCAAGGCAATTCGCTAGATGGATATGGAAGTTCTTCCACACCGTAGCACACTACACACTGCTTCTTCAAAAAGTTTGAAAGACGGACCTGGGGCGCTTTCCATTTACACGGTAAACCCGGAAATTCTGGTTGGAAAATCAAATGGTACATACCATTCCATATGGAACGTTTCAGAAATAATGGACCATTGGCTCAATCAATGCACTTTTTCTGTTCTTTCTTAGCTTCCCAACTGATACTAGTACATTTTGTGGCTTATCCATTTTGTATTTGAACAAGCTGCAGTCTTGAATATTTAAACCTTAAATTTCCACCCGGATGGATCCTGTAAATGGAAAGCGCCCCTGGTCCCTCCTTCGATTTCTCCGTTTCGGCTGGCTTGCCATTTCTTATCTTTATAGCTCAACATCGACACCGTAGCAAACTACACGCTGTTTCTTCAAAAAGTCAGAAAGACGGAGCTATACACCGATTGTTCAAAAACTCAAAGTTGGCTCTGGGGCCCGTTTCTCGAAACTCCCGAAACTTTGCGGGCCTATTTTGGGTGCTATAACCTACCTACCTATCTCGAAAACGAAGATATTTTCAGGCATGAAATTTTAAAGGCAAATCTGCTCTTTCGTTACTTGAAATCACAGTAAAAGGCCAGTAATTTGGAATAAGTGGATCGCAGTTGTTTGAAATCATAGTGCCTTTTTGGCCACGAAACGTTCCGAGAAACGGGCCCCAGCTGGTCCCTCCTGCGATTTCTCTTGTCTGCCACTCTGGCCGTGAAGACTGTACACTGTGATTGGTGCGTTTTGTTAGTCTAATACCTGCACGTGTTAGTTGTTAGTAAAATTAGTCGGTCCGTCGTTTCTTTGTTGTAAACGGTGACTGGTGCGTTTCGATCCGTCTTTTCTCAAATGTCTGTACGTGTGTTGTCGTCGGTCAGTCTGTTGTTTTTGTAAGGTGCGGGAAGTCGTAGGCAACGGTTTCGTAGTGTCTGTTCTAAGTTGGTAAACCAGCTTTTCAGCACCATCCGTTAGTAGTCATTAGTACCGCATGTAACGCATTCAGGTTTGTCTTTGTAAATGGCGTTGAGGTCACCATTTCACGTCGCTCGTTTCTGTTCAGTCAGTCTTACGTACAAGTTTCTGCCGGTCTGACCAATATAGGTGGCCCGGCAGTCGCAGCATTTGATCTTGTAAACTGCTCTTTGTCTGTCTTTTGGTTCGTCTTTCTCCTTAACGTTCGTCAGTAGCTGTCAACTTACTGATTAGATTAGATACTGATTACTGAAAACACTTTGCTCGACTGGATTCCAATCTAGAGTTTGTTTGAGTTTCCAGGAACAACAACAACAACAACAACAACAAGAGACTGGTTTGGAAACTTATCGCTCGACTGGATTCCAATCGAGAGCTAAAGAATGGTGCCCGTTCCAGTTGCTTGCCAGACAAAGCGTTCTCTCTCATTGTTGTTGTTGTTGTTTTCGTTTTTCTTCTGGCTTTTGCCTAACAAAACCGTTCTTGCAAGAATCTATAGCATCGAAAGAGCGTTTTTAAAAACCGAAAACCACAACGAAGGATACTGATTTGGAAACGTATGAATCCCTGACTGGATTCCAATCGAAAAAGGGAAGCGGGAGTGGTGGTGTCACCCCAGTACGTACAAATCAGTTCTCGTCTCAAGGTAAGATACTATTGCTGGAAGGTCAGATGCGAGGGAATTGTCTCTTTCCTTTTTCATTGCTTTTGCCAAACACGACAATTCTTGGTGGAATTTAAGTTATTGGAAGGGCGATCTTCTCCTGTCTACCTTCAGCGGCCCTCAAGTTTAATGCTCAACAACACGACTGCAGAGCACCCTAGCAATATTCCAATTTTTCTCCGGACGATCTTGCCACTTTGCAATGTGTTTAGTTACTTCGAAAAATCTAAGAGAATGACAATTCCGCTGCATCTGACCTCTTCACCGAACAGCTGACTCTACGAGAGGAGTTTCGGTCTGGAGACATGGCGCGCAGTTTTTTTTTTCCATCGCGTTCCAATTCGTTACTTCTTTATCATACTAAAGAGTCGTTCCTTGGGCGTTCGAAGCTCGTACGTTCCCTCACATCGATCATAAACCACATCCACCGGATAGATAAGCGCACTAACGTTCTCTTGCCAGACGTCAGACCCTGTTTGAAACTCGAAGAAAGTGGGGCGTGTTTCGATCTCTTTTAACCAGGCCAGTCGAGCGGACTTCCCGTCTGCTGCGTACTTAAGAACCTTGGCTAACAACACGTCGGGATCTTTCTCACTGGCATCGGAAGGCACCAGCGCGCATACTTCTCCCGGGCACGGCAAATCGTCCGTTTCGCGGTCACTGCCATCGCCTGGGGAACACGGGGCTTCGTCCAGGATAAAATTGACGGCCGATCTATTGAGGTAGCTCAGTGCTTGCGATCTGCGCTCGCACTCCGTGCGTCGATCGTAAACCTCCTTTTGCATTCTCAAACTGTGTTTGCAAACGCGCGCCAGAGACTCGGCTAGCCTTGTATCGGAGCTTTCTGGCGATGAGCGGAAGTGTTCTACCAGGGAGTGTCTCATTTCGTTTGTGCTACAGGCAAACCCCAAGTACTCTTGAAAGATTTTGGACAAGTACTTAGAGAAGGAACCAGACGACTTGAACGCGCCACCGCGCATGTTAACGAAGAAGTAGTCATGTTTGACTTCAGATAGAAGACGCGGTCTGGAGACCTCCTTGTAGCGCTTAAGGTGATAGCTCACAAACTGATATTCCCCAGTGTCAAATTTCACAACAACAGGACCGTATTTTGCCGCGGTTTTGTAATCACGTTCTATCAACCAGACGGGACCCTCGCTGGAGAAGATGATTGTGTTCTCTCCTTCTGGAAAACCCTTGATCAGTTTGTCAATTTCGCGCTCATGCAATGCCTCCTGAGACAGTCGAAGGGTCCTCAGCTCTCTGGATCGGCCAGGATTCACAGCGAAAAGAAGCAGCATCGTGAAATTCATGTGTACACGCGCACTGTCGACTCCACTGGTCTCCTCGTACTTACAGTGGAGGGTTCGAACGACTTCCTGAAATTGCGGCCATAGCAGTTTGACGGATGGGTTCTTGCTCATGCGACGTTGTGACCTATTCAGCTGGTTCTGCAGTGAGCGAAGATCTGAGACGCTTGCCACTTCCGCGTAATCTTTACGACTGTCTCCTGCATGAATGAACTTTGCAGCGACTAGCAAACTTTGCACATATGCGGCGGCCGTTGAGTTCTGAACGCGCCGTTTTTGCTTGATGTGATTTACGAATCCCTCCACCGACGACAAATCGTCGACCAGGGACAAGGCGGGTCCAAGTTTTAGGCTAGTGGCGCAGTAAGCCAGGTACATGATTACCCTTTCCAAGTGTTTCTGCCAGGAGCTTTCTGACATTTTCGGTGACCGTCTTTTGTGATTGAACTCGGCAAGATAGAAGTCTTTCATCTCACTAAGCGAAGCTATGACATCCTTGAAGGAAGAAATGTCGACATTTCGTTTCTTTAGCAACCGAACGATTTCGAGCTCATAGTGTTGAGAGCCGTCATCGTCATTCGATGCATCGGAACTTTCAGAGGTGGAAGAATCTTCATCCAGTGACTGCCAGTCGTCATCGTCATCGTCATCGTCATCGCCATCGCCATCGCCATCGCCATCGCCATCGTCATCTCCGCCGGAGCTGTCTTCCCTGGTCGCGGGCTCGTGCATAACGGACCGTTCTGCGGGGCTGGCAGTGTTTCCCAAGATATGGTCAATGGAGAAATTGGAAGCTGTTGCCACTGGACTCATTTGATTAACGGCGCTGCCGAAAGATGCAGCTGGCGAACCGTAGCTCGCCGTCTCTCGACTGAAACCCCTCTCGACCACAGAAAAAGCGCTAACGCCGGCGCCAACGCGCATTCTTAGCTTCCTTTCATTTTGCATGCGAGATTCGTGATAAGCTTGGAGAACGCTCAAGTCTCGTTTAGATATGAGTGAAATTACCCTAAAACTAGCTAATTGAGGCCTCGATCTTCTAATACAGTCCTGAATGTCGCTAGGGCATTGGACAAGAGTCAATCCCAAGTTTCGCATGCGTGATTTGATAGTTTGTCTAGGGATGCCAGCAAACACTTTGTCGCATACTTCCATGAAAGCGTGGTACGTCCAGCCCTGGTCATCGCAAACTGAGAAGAGTGCATCGTCACCTTTTCTAGCAGCAGTAGGAGAGGAGCTTCTATTCGTCTGATGATAAACACAAAACACAACAAAATCAGCGAGAAATAGTAGCAATTAATATAAATGATGACCCTAATCCCAACGCTGAAGAGAAGTCAATATGCTTTTCTGATGGTGTCGTTTAGAAGATGAAGGCCTTGATTGATTGATTGATTTTTTTATTGAAATTTTGAATACTTTACAGAGTTACCAGACCCGCAGGTAGCGTAGCCAATCTAGGCGGGCCCGGAAATAAAGAAAAAACAAAGACTGCTTAAAAAAAAAAAAAAAAAGGAAAAGAAAATTATATTGGTAGGAATGTGAAGTTGAGATAAAAAAGAATAATGTTAAAAAAAAAAGAGAAGAAAAGTTGAACAAAAAGCTGATTTAAGTACCAAATGAAAGCAAAGGAATGCGCTGCCATCTTTAGCACTATTACTTCTTCCTGATGCGCTCCAAAAAATGTTCTCGCTGACAAGTCGAATTACAGCTACATATCAATTGCAACACTTAATGCAGATTCAGTCTTGCAGAGCAAATATCAAACGGATTGTAATGGGTTTTGAACAAAAAACTAAAAGTTCCTTTTCTAAAACAATACAAAGGACAACAAGTGACCTGAAAAATCATCAATCGGAAATGATTAAGCGCAACAAAAAACTTAATTTCTACTCTTCAT
>OX419340.1:33829808-33853504 GCA_948470475.1 Galaxea fascicularis | reverse complement strand
GATAAGTTTCCAAACCAGTCTCTTGTTGTTGTTGTTGTTGTTGTTGTTCCTGGAAACTCAAACAAACTCTAGATTGGAATCCAGTCGAGCAAAGTGTTTTCAGTAATCAGTATCTAATCTAATCAGTAAGTTGACAGCTACTGACGAACGTTAAGGAGAAAGACGAACCAAAAGACAGACAAAGAGCAGTTTACAAGATCAAATGCTGCGACTGCCGGGCCACCTATATTGGTCAGACCGGCAGAAACTTGTACGTAAGACTGACTGAACAGAAACGAGCGACGTGAAATGGTGACCTCAACGCCATTTACAAAGACAAACCTGAATGCGTTACATGCGGTACTAATGACTACTAACGGATGGTGCTGAAAAGCTGGTTTACCAACTTAGAACAGACACTACGAAACCGTTGCCTACGACTTCCCGCACCTTACAAAAACAACAGACTGACCGACGACAACACACGTACAGACATTTGAGAAAAGACGGATCGAAACGCACCAGTCACCGTTTACAACAAAGAAACGACGGACCGACTAATTTTACTAACAACTAACACGTGCAGGTATTAGACTAACAAAACGCACCAATCACAGTGTACAGTCTTCACGGCCAGAGTGGCAGACAAGAGAAATCGCAGGAGGGACCAGCTGGGGCCCGTTTCTCGGAACGTTTCGTGGCCAAAAAGGCACTATGATTTCAAACAACTGCGATCCACTTATTCCAAATTACTGGCCTTTTACTGTGATTTCAAGTAACGAAAGAGCAGATTTGCCTTTAAAATTTCATGCCTGAAAATATCTTCGTTTTCGAGATAGGTAGGTAGGTTATAGCACCCAAAATAGGCCCGCAAAGTTTCGGGAGTTTCGAGAAACGGGCCCCAGAGCCAACTTTGAGTTTTTGAACAATCGGTGTATAGCTCCGTCTTTCTGACTTTTTGAAGAAACAGCGTGTAGTTTGCTACGGTGTCGATGTTGAGCTATAAAGATAAGAAATGGCAAGCCAGCCGAAACGGAGAAATCGAAGGAGGGACCAGGGGCGCTTTCCATTTACAGGATCCATCCGGGTGGAAATTTAAGGTTTAAATATTCAAGACTGCAGCTTGTTCAAATACAAAATGGATAAGCCACAAAATGTACTAGTATCAGTTGGGAAGCTAAGAAAGAACAGAAAAAGTGCATTGATTGAGCCAATGGTCCATTATTTCTGAAACGTTCCATATGGAATGGTATGTACCATTTGATTTTCCAACCAGAATTTCCGGGTTTACCGTGTAAATGGAAAGCGCCCCAGGTCCGTCTTTCAAACTTTTTGAAGAAGCAGTGTGTAGTGTGCTACGGTGTGGAAGAACTTCCATATCCATCTAGCGAATTGCCTTGCTGTAAGAAGCGGATTCACGAGGGTTGTCTTCGGAAATGGTTCATTAGCGGTACGAGCAACGGAATGACTTGTCCACATTGTAGAGGGGACATCGTGCCTGCAAACGAGAACGCGAGGATCCTCCCGTATTTACCGGAAGGGTCGCATGTATTTAGGTTCAAGTATATTGCTTATTCGTTGGACACATTAGAGGAGGCCGCCTATGAACGTTTTATGAATCCTTCGCCAATTCCAACTTGGTTTGGGCGATGCATAAAGATTATATATAATTCAACTGAGAACGAGTCTTAGTACAAGTGACCGGACTACGCATTGTCGTTGCCAGCAGCGGACTGACTTGTCCCGGCACACTGTAGAGGGGACATGGTAACTGCAAACGAGGGGTACCAGAGGGGTCGCATGTATTTAGGTTCAAGTATATCGCTTATTTATTGGATACATAAGAGGAGGCCGCGTATGAACGTTTTATGAATCAACCGCGCCAACTGGCTGTCGCGAATTTCGTGTGCGCGCGCGATGCGCAACTGAAATAATTCAACTGAGATCGGGTCCTAGTAGAAGTGAGCGCGATGATCGCGTTGTATATAATGTATATAATGTGTTTTAGTATATGATTCCTGTTCACTTCAGAGTAGTTTTTCCATTATTTACTATAAATACTCTAATTCGTAGGCAAAAGCAGTGGTTTTTAAAGTTAGTTGTTAGTGCGCGCCATTTTATTTCAGTTCATTTTATTTCAATGAATTTCAGTAGCAGCAGTAATAATTTAACCGTGTACCTTCCCAAGAGAGAGCTGGACTGTTTTTCTGTTTGGTTTTGTTGCTGTTTGTTTGTATTTTTTACTCTAACGAATAAACAATTTTGGTGGCGATGTTCAATGTGTGCGCATTGTTCCTTTCACACCGAAGTTAGTCGCAGTCGGGGGGCTTTGCCTTCAACAAAGAAAGATCGCATTGTGATGACCCATGAGCGGCACTCAAGAAAATTAAGGCAAGGGCCATCTCTCAAATTGCCCTCAAAAATTGGGGGATGACGAGCAAAATCGTAGTCTTGGAAATGATATGTAATAGCCCATTGCAGAAACGTGAGAGGACTGGGGCGAGTTTCTTATATTGACTACATTGAAAATCTAAACATTTCAACTGAAATGTTACTGAATGAAAAGCTACCCAGTCAAGTTGGAGAGTTTTCAGCTGAAAATTGTACGTCCAAATGAGCGTCTTGCAACAGTTGCAAAATTCCATACAAACCCTTACAACTTTTTGGCCTGTCTACCCAATCCATACAAACTCTCTATTCTAGGTGAAACAGTAAAAACCCACAAGTAAGAACCTAAAAATTAAGAACCTGTTAGCCTAAAATTTGTCATTTATACCCCCTATAAACAAGAACCTATTTAGCCCAAGAAAATTAAAATAGGTTCTTATTTTCCAAAATCATATAGTACATTACAGGTACACTGAAATTATTTACTGTAATCATAATTGAAGAAAAACCAGATTGCCATCGCCATAAAACATGATTTTTTTTTAGGAAAAATGAGTGCAAAATATGTAGTTACAAAGCATACTAAGCAAGCGTAGATCCACACTACTGTATTTACCCGTTTTTAATATTCTTTTTTTAAATGTTACAGTTAAAGCTTAGTACAGCTTGGCAAAGCATATAATTAGATGTAAATATACAAATTTATATTATTTCCATCTTTGTGGGGGTGGGGGGGGGGGGTGGTGTGGTGAATAAAATTAAAATATAGGACAATTACCAACTTGTTATGCAGGCGTGTTTTTCTCCAAGAATAAGAACCTATTTTAAGAACCTAAATAGCCTAAAATTTTGTTAAGTACCATTTTATATATAAGAACCTGTTTAGGCTAACTCCTAAAAATGTAGGTACTTACTTGCGGGTTTTTACTGTATTTGAAGAGCTATCATTTTGCCATTTTCCTCCACTAAATAATACTTCTATTCTTGCTTAAGACTCAAAATTAGTTGATCTTTCATTTGAATATCTTAGTTTTTCAAACAAACTAAAAACAACCACACTCTATCCCAGTCCCCTCACGTTTCTGCAAAGGGCTATTCCGTGTATCACGATACGCAAATTACGTCACGCGACGTACGTGTTACGGCCACTTAACGTGAAAAAAAAAAAAAAAAGAATGAAAAATGGCACCAGTTTATAACAACCGTCATTCAATGAAACTGTTAAAAATGTCTCCCTTCTGTACGTGGCTGGGCTTCGTTGAACATTTTATCGACAGCGTAAATGGACGGCCTTGAACCAGTTTCACATTGCTTGCTAATTTAGAAAATTAACTTAAGAGGCCCGGCCACAGAAATGAAGTATCTGCTATTTTGAACACTGTAATACTTATTGCAACCGCCAGAGAGCAATTGAAAGTGGTTCCGTTTTGAACTAAAAATAGCCTTAACAGGTCGCGTGGCAATACATGACGCCAAACCACATTGAAAATTATGGAAGTTAAATTGATGAATTTTGTCTCAAAGTTATTTTGCGTTACACTGAAACCTTAAAAGTTAGAGTACCCCCCTGTTTTTGAGGAATTAAAAATAAGAGCCATGCGTTAATTTCCTTCAGCGCTAGAAATTCCCCATACATTTGTCTTTAAAACCGCGTGGCTAATTACCATAGAGACGTAAACAAGTACCACATGTTCGCTGTACCGCAAATTTCCGCGGCTAAAAACCCTGTAGAGATCGGCGGCGAGGAATCAGAGCCCACGGCCAACGCTTCTGACGTTTAGCGGGGCCGAAAAAGAAACTACTGTTATTTTTGTTACACCACGTAACGCCATCGCCAAGGATCGCCAAGCTGTTTACTAAAGATACCGCTGATTAAATCACAAGAGAATGCAGCTCAAGTGATCACGTTCACTATTTGATGAACGCGTGTTGTTGACTGAACGTTCGTGCCAGAGCGACCTGGGGTAAATTGTGAACTCATCGCCATCAACAAATCGACGCCAAACAGGTACGTTAATTCAATTCCCAGCCGTTTTGACCTTTGCATCCCCGACCGCAAATACGTCCATTACAGTAGCAGCAGGCTGTCTGCAGGCTTACGATCAGAGCTGGCCTTTTTGCGTGAATTTTTAGTGTCCACCGCTAGCTCATTCAACGGTAGTTGTATTTCCATTTGCACAATGATACCATGGCTCTTATTTTTAATTCCTCAAAAACAGAGGGGTGCTTCTTACTTTTAAGCTTTCAGTGTAACATTGGAAATGATAGCGAACAGCTAGTGCACATATTCTTGCAAAGTAACTTTTGAAATTTTGAACAGATCTCGACTGTACCACTACTGCTACTGCTGCTGCTACTACCACTACCACTATAAATTAAATAGCATTGTGACAGTCTTTTGCCCATCTCTCTGAACCCCAACCCCCCTCCCTCAAAGTAGGGAGAGAGGTTCATCAAGAAGGCTATAATGCAACATGTGATGAAGAGTGCCAAAAAAAAAAAATTAGCCAGAAATATATAAATAATTCCTTCAGTGAGTCAGTCAGTGATCAGTCAGTCCACACGATTTGAGAGCTAGGCGCACTGTGTTCGTTATTAACGGCTTCCTATTGGGGGTTACCCTCCGGCGCCTACTGATAACAGGGCTCTCCAAGCAGATGGACCGTTGCACTCTAATACTGTCAGTAAGAGCTCACTGCCATGCAATAGTATTGAGCCTATCCCTGACAAATTATTTATTGATTAGAGCTGACTGTCTGTCCAGCCATGAATTGACTGAATGATTATTAAGACACAGGTTAATTTTTTTTTATTTAGGAAATTTGGGTTTTGAATTGCTGATTTCAGTGCTTTTCTGAAGTTTCGGTGTGCATGTGTGCCAGTGTCTCGGTAATTGATGACTGGGCACCATGCAATAGTATTGAGCCTATCCATGACAAATTATTTATTGATTAGAGCTGACTGCCTGTGGAGCCATGAATTGACTGAATGATTATTAAGACACAGATTAATAATTAAATATTATTATTGAAACCTTGATGTCATAATCCTGGCATGATGGCTACAATAGCTGCCCATCTTCCAGAAAATCAAATTTAGGCTGCAGTGTTAATTTGAATGGAGCAACGGAGGCTTGATACAGATGTAGCTGGGTCAGAGAGACCTTAATTTTTTGGCAGAGTGCCTTGTTTGAGCAGTCGGAGACTGTCAGCCCTAGCTATAGCCAAGATGCCAAGCCGTTAATTCCGTAAACGGCTGTGAGTGAGTGAGTGAGTGGCTAGCTGGCTCTGAGGCTGAGTCTGGAGACTTTGCCTCAATTAATTATTTTTTTTTTAGGAAATTTGGGTTTTGAATTGCTGATTTCAGTGCTTTTCTGAAGTTTCGGTGTGCATGTGTGCCAGTGTCTCGGTAATTGATGACTGCCATGCAATAGTATTGAGCCTATCCATGACAAATTATTTATTGATTAGAGCTGACTGCCTGTGGAGCCATGAATTGACTGAATGATTATTAAGACACAGATTAATAATTAAATATTATTATTGAAACCTTGATGTCATAATCCTGGCATGATGGCTACAATAGCTGCCCATCTTCCAGAAAATCAAATTTAGGCTGCAGTGTTAATTTGAATGGAGCAACGGAGGCTTGATACAGATGTAGCTGGGTCAGAGAGACCTTAATTTTTTGGCAGAGTGCCTTGTTTGAGCAGTCGGAGACTGTCAGCCCTAGCTATAGCCTAGATGCCAAGCCGTTAATTCCGTAAACGGCTGTCAGTGAGTGAGTGAGTGGCTAGCTGGCTCTGAGGCTGAGTCTGGAGACTTTGCCTTAGTTAATTTTTTTTTATTGAGGAAATTTGGGTTTTGAATTGCTGATTTCAGTGCTTTTCTGAAGTTTCGGTGTGCATGTGTGCCAGTGTCTCGGTAATTGATGACTGCCATGCTATAGTATTGAGCCTATCCATGACAAATTATTTATTGATTAGAGCTGACTGCCTGTGGAGCCATGAATTGACTGAATGATTATTAAGACACAGATTAATAATTAAATATTATTATTGAAACCTTGATGTCATAATCCTGGCATGATGGCTACAATAGCTGCCCATCTTCCAGAAAATCAAATTTAGGCTGCAGTGTTAATTTGAATGGAGCAACGGAGGCTTGATACAGATGTAGCTGGGTCAGAGAGACCTTAATTTTTTGGCAGAGTGCCTTCTTTGAGCAGTCGGAGACTGTCAGCCCTAGCTATAGCCAAGATGCCAAGCCGTTAATTCCGTAAACGGCTGTCAGTGAGTGAGTGAGTGGCTAGCTGGCTCTGAGGCTGAGTCTGGAGACTTTGCCTCAATTAATTATTTTTTTTTTAGGAAATTTGGGTTTTGAATTGCTGATTTCAGTGCTTTTCTGAAGTTTCGGTGTGCATGTGTGCCAGTGTCTCGGTAATTGATGACTGCCATGCAATAGTATTGAGCCTATCCATGACAAATTATTTATTGATTAGAGCTGACTGCCTGTGGAGCCATGAATTGACTGAATGATTATTAAGACACAGATTAATAATTAAATATTATTATTGAAACCTTGATGTCATAATCCTGGCATGATGGCTACAATAGCTGCCCATCTTCCAGAAAATCAAATTTAGGCTGCAGTGTTAATTTGAATGGAGCAACGGAGGCTTGATACAGATGTAGCTGGGTCAGAGAGACCTTAATTTTTTGGCAGAGTGCCTTGTTTGAGCAGTCGGAGACTGTCAGCCCTAGCTATAGCCTAGATGCCAAGCCGTTAATTCCGTAAACGGCTGTGAGTGAGTGAGTGAGTGGCTAGCTGGCTCTGAGGCTGAGTCTGGAGACTTTGCCTTAGTTAATTTTTTTTTATTGAGGAAATTTGGGTTTTGAATTGCTGATTTCAGTGCTTTTCTGAAGTTTCGGTGTGCATGTGTGCCAGTGTCTCGGTAATTGATGACTGCCATGCTATAGTATTGAGCCTATCCATGACAAATTATTTATTGATTAGAGCTGACTGCCTGTGGAGCCATGAATTGACTGAATGATTATTAAGACACAGATTAATAATTAAATATTATTATTGAAACCTTGATGTCATAATCCTGGCATGATGGCTACAATAGCTGCCCATCTTCCAGAAAATCAAATTTAGGCTGCAGTGTTAATTTGAATGGAGCAACGGAGGCTTGATACAGATGTAGCTGGGTCAGAGAGACCTTAATTTTTTGGCAGAGTGCCTTCTTTGAGCAGTCGGAGACTGTCAGCCCTAGCTATAGCCAAGATGCCAAGCCGTTAATTCCGTAAACGGCTGTCAGTGAGTGAGTGAGTGGCTAGCTGGCTCTGAGGCTGAGTCTGGAGACTTTGCCTCAATTAATTATTTTTTTTTTAGGAAATTTGGGTTTTGAATTGCTGATTTCAGTGCTTTTCTGAAGTTTCGGTGTGCATGTGTGCCAGTGTCTCGGTAATTGATGACTGCCATGCTATAGTATTGAGCCTATCCATGACAAATTATTTATTGATTAGAGCTGACTGCCTGTGGAGCCATGAATTGACTGAATGATTATTAAGACACAGATTAATAATTAAATATTATTATTGAAACCTTGATGTCATAATCCTGGCATGATGGCTACAATAGCTGCCCATCTTCCAGAAAATCAAATTTAGGCTGCAGTGTTAATTTGAATGGAGCAACGGAGGCTTGATACAGATGTAGCTGGGTCAGAGAGACCTTAATTTTTTGGCAGAGTGCCTTGTTTGAGCAGTCGGAGACTGTCAGCCCTAGCTATAGCCTAGATGCCAAGCCGTTAATTCCGTAAACGGCTGTCAGTGAGTGAGTGAGTGGCTAGCTGGCTCTGAGGCTGAGTCTGGAGACTTTGCCTTAGTTAATTTTTTTTTATTGAGGAAATTTGGGTTTTGAATTGCTGATTTCAGTGCTTTTCTGAAGTTTCGGTGTGCATGTGTGCCAGTGTCTCGGTAATTGATGACTGGGCACCATGCAATAGTATTGAGCCTATCCATGACAAATTATTTATTGATTAGAGCTGACTGCCTGTGGAGCCATGAATTGACTGAATGATCATTAAGACACAGATTAATCATTATTGAAACATTGATTGATTTAACGGCTCTTATGATTGAAGTGTTTTTTTCTAAAGATGTTTAATGTTTATCTTGAAACCAGAATTCTTTTTTTTTTTTAGAGCTATAAAGTTAAGAAATGGCAAGCCAGCCGAAACGGAGAAATCGAAGCAGGGACCAGGTCCGTCTTTCAAACTTTTTGAACAAGCAGTGTGTAGTGTGCTACGGTGTGGAAGAACTTCCATATCCATCCAGAGAATTGCCTTGCTGTAAGAAGCGGATTCACGAAGGGTGTCTTCGGAAATGGTTTATTAGCGGTACGAGCAACGGAATGACTTGTCCACATTGTAGAGGGGACATCGTGCCTGCAAACGAGAACACGAGGGTCCTCCCGTATGTACCGGAAGGATCGCATTTATTTAGGTTTAAGTATATCGCTTATTCGTTGGACAATTTAGAGGAGGCCGCCTATGAACGTTTCATGAATCCTTCACCAATTCCAACAGCGCCACCTGGCTGGCGCGAATTTCGTTTGCGCGATGGATAAGTACAAGTGACCGGACTACGCATTGTCGTTGTATATATATGTTTTGTAGTCAGAAATGATTCAGATCTTTATTAACAAACAAGCGGCTTTTTAATTCTGTGATATAATACACTTTACAATCGTTCAAAACAGTTCATGCATTTCTTGGGGAAGTCCTACATAGCTACATAGTTAAATGTGTAGGGACAATAAATACACTTATGTCCAGAAATGCACCTAACTGGGACTTTGGGTACTTCATCTTACAGACAATTAATTGTAATTTCCATATGTCTTCATGTGTGACAGAATTGCCTGCTTTATGGTGAGGATTAGGGCTAGGAGACACTTTGTGATGTCTATCATACAGAGCACGAATCTCGTTAGCGGGCATTTCTGGACATATCTCCCCTTTATTGTTAAACCCACTGCCTATTGTAACACCCCCCTCTCCAATTTTAAACCAAAGCTTATTTAAGACACCATAAAAAGCTCTATTAATTTTCTATCTTTAATCTTTTAAGATTTGAAATGAGTCGTTATTCTCTGCATGCAGTTGTGTATGTATCTATGTAAGCAGGAAATTTTGTTTTACTAAGTACTTTTGCTGTAGCTTTTTGGTCCTTGTTTGAATTTTTATTGTATTGGTATATCATATATCTTATCTGAATTGGGCTTAATAGAGCTTTTATTTAAGAACATATTGCAAATCATATATAGGATGAGTATCAACCATATTGGTTTATGGTTGATTGTTAAACGCGCTGCCTATTGCAACACCCCTCCCCTCTCCTATTTTAAAACAAAGCTTATTTAAGACAGCATAAAAAGCTCTATTAAGTTTCCCTGTTTAATCTTTTAAGATTTGAAATGAATCGTTATTCTCTGCATGCCGTTGTGTATGTATGCATGAATGTAAGCAGGAAATTTTGTTTTATGAACTAGTTTTGCTTTAGCTTCGTAGTCCTTCTGTGAATTTTTATTGTATTGATATATCATATATCTTATCTGAATTGGGGCTTAATAGAGCTTTTATTAAAAATTATTTATTTATTTAATTATTTTTTATTTAAAAATTATATTTACATTTCCACCCCTTATGGTAAACCCCCCCTTTGATATTTCCACCCTGTCCTTTAGGCCCCTTTGGGCCCTCTGTCCCCTCCCTCCTCCCCTTCCCTTTTGGATTCCCCCCCTGCCCTTTGGTATCTCCCCCCTCCCCTTAACTTTCTCTCCTTTGCACTGGCTCCTAATATGGCCAGTGCGTTTACAGTTCCAGCATCCTGAAAATAAGGTGAAAGGTATTAGCTTTTGCTGCCTCTTGTTGTATGGCGATCTTAGTTTAAAAATGGTTAAATGGTTTGTTATGGTTTGACGCATGTTTACAGCAACAGCTTTTAATTAAATTCACTTACTTTTCTTTGAGTACTTGTCTCCTGTTAATTAGAAATAAATTCAGATTAGTTAATCGTAACGGCTTGAGTATACAATTAGATTGAAGATCAATCATTGGCTTTTGTAAACGTACATTTTACATTTAAGTCAACAAATTTTTTTACTGAAATGATAATCAAATCAAGTAGTACTGACTCACCATCATCCACAGTCTTTCCTGTAAATAGGAAAAATGATTACGTAGTCTTAGTTAATTCATGGCCGTGAAATGAATTCTAAAAGTCGTCTTTGAGTCGTGCTGCAGTAGAATCAGCTAAGCACGACAGTAGCAGGACGTTTGAAATGGGCGTAAAGTACTGAGAATTATTGAAACAACTGTACTCGGAAGACAGCACGGAAGCGTTACAAAGCATTAGGTTTAATGATTCAAACCACTGATCAGTTCTGCATGCCGTGGGTACTGTACAATTTGAAAGAACGGGAATAAACTTGAAACAGTAGCGATAACGCCAATTTGTATTTTACAATGGTTCTTTGGTTGGGATTCCTAATTACTTCAAGTGTGCCTAAAATTGTGCAATTTAATAGTGAATTCACTGACGTTGGTTTGCCTTCTTGGCTGCTGTTCATTAGAAATAAATTCAGATTAGTTAATCGTAACGGCTTGAGTATACAATTAGATTGAAGATCAATCATTGGCTTTTGTAAACGTACATTTTACATTTAAGTCAACAAATTTTTTTACTGAAATGATAATCAAATCAAGTAGTACTGACTCACCATCATCCACAGTCTTTCCTGTAAATAGGAAAAATGATTACGTAGTCTTAGTTAATTCATGGCCGTGAAATGAATTCTAAAAGTCGTCTTTGAGTCGTGCTGCAGTAGAATCAGCTAAGCACGACAGTAGCAGGACGTTTGAAATGGGCGTAAAGTACTGAGAATTATTGAAACAACTGTACTCGGAAGACAGCACGGAAGCGTTACAAAGCATTAGGTTTAATGATTCAAACCACTGATCAGTTCTGCATGCCGTGGGTACTGTACAATTTGAAAGAACGGGAATAAACTTGAAACAGTAGCGATAACGCCAATTTGTATTTTACAATGGTTCTTTGGTTGGGATTCCTAATTACTTCAAGTGTGCCTAAAATTGTGCAATTTAATAGTGAATTCACTGACGTTGGTTTGCCTTCTTGGTTGCTGTTCATTAGAAATAAATTCAGATTAGTTAATCGTAACGGCTTGAGTATACAATTAGATTGAAGATCAATCATTGGCTTTTGTAAACGTACATTTTACATTTAAGTCAACAAATTTTTTTACTGAAATGATAATCAAATCAAGTAGTACTGACTCACCATCATCCACAGTCTTTCCTGTAAATAGGAAAAATGATTACGTAGTCTTAGTTAATTCATGGCCGTGAAATGAATTCTAAAAGTCGTCTTTGAGTCGTGCTGCAGTAGAATCAGCTAAGCACGACAGTAGCAGGACGTTTGAAATGGGCGTAAAGTACTGAGAATTATTGAAACAACTGTACTCGGAAGACAGCACGGAAGCGTTACAAAGCATTAGGTTTAATGATTCAAACCACTGATCAGTTCTGCATGCCGTGGGTACTGTACAATTTGAAAGAACGGGAATAAACTTGAAACAGTAGCGATAACGCCAATTTGTATTTTACAATGGTTCTTTGGTTGGGATTCCTAATTACTTCAAGTGTGCCTAAAATTGTGCAATTTAATAGTGAATTCACTGACGTTGGTTTGCCTTCTTGGCTGCTGTTCATTAGAAATAAATTCAGATTAGTTAATCGTAACGGCTTGAGTATACAATTAGATTGAAGATCAATCATTGGCTTTTGTAAACGTACATTTTACATTTAAGTCAACAAATTTTTTTACTGAAATGATAATCAAATCAAGTAGTACTGACTCACCATCATCCACAGTCTTTCCTGTAAATAGGAAAAATGATTACGTAGTCTTAGTTAATTCATGGCCGTGAAATGAATTCTAAAAGTCGTCTTTGAGTCGTGCTGCAGTAGAATCAGCTAAGCACGACAGTAGCAGGACGTTTGAAATGGGCGTAAAGTACTGAGAATTATTGAAACAACTGTACTCGGAAGACAGCACGGAAGCGTTACAAAGCATTAGGTTTAATGATTCAAACCACTGATCAGTTCTGCATGCCGTGGGTACTGTACAATTTGAAAGAACGGGAATAAACTTGAAACAGTAGCGATAACGCCAATTTGTATTTTACAATGGTTCTTTGGTTGGGATTCCTAATTACTTCAAGTGTGCCTGAAATTATGCAATTTAATAGTGAATTCACTGACGTTGGTTTGCCTTCTTGGCTGCTGTTCATTAGAAATAAATTCAGATTAGTTAATCGTAACGGCTTGAGTATACAATTAGATTGAAGATCAATCATTGACTTTTGTAAACGTACATTTTACATTTAAGTCAACAAATTTTTTTACTGAAATGATAATCAAATCAAGTAGTACTGACTCACCATCATCCACAGTCTTTCCTGTAAATAGGAAAAATGATTACGTAGTCTTAGTTAATTCATGGCCGTGAAATGAATTCTAAAAGTCGTCTTTGAGTCGTGCTGCAGTAGAATCAGCTAAGCACGACAGTAGCAGGACGTTTGAAATGGGCGTAAAGTACTGAGAATTATTGAAACAACTGTACTCGGAAGACAGCACGGAAGCGTTACAAAGCATTAGGTTTAATGATTCAAACCACTGATCAGTTCTGCATGCCGTGGGTACTGTACAATTTGAAAGAACGGGAATAAACTTGAAACAGTAGCGATAACGCCAATTTGTATTTTACAATGGTTCTTTGGTTGGGATTCCTAATTACTTCAAGTGTGCCTAAAATTGTGCAATTTAATAGTGAATTCACTGACGTTGGTTTGCCTTCTTGGCTGCTGTTCATTAGAAATAAATTCAGATTAGTTAATCGTAACGGCTTGAGTATACAATTAGATTGAAGATCAATCATTGGCTTTTGTAAACGTACATTTTACATTTAAGTCAACAAATTTTTTTACTGAAATGATAATCAAATCAAGTAGTACTGACTCACCATCATCCACAGTCTTTCCTGTAAATAGGAAAAATGATTACGTAGTCTTAGTTAATTCATGGCCGTGAAATGAATTCTAAAAGTCGTCTTTGAGTCGTGCTGCAGTAGAATCAGCTAAGCACGACAGTAGCAGGACGTTTGAAATGGGCGTAAAGTACTGAGAATTATTGAAACAACTGTACTCGGAAGACAGCACGGAAGCGTTACAAAGCATTAGGTTTAATGATTCAAACCACTGATCAGTTCTGCATGCCGTGGGTACTGTACAATTTGAAAGAACGGGAATAAACTTGAAACAGTAGCGATAACGCCAATTTGTATTTTACAATGGTTCTTTGGTTGGGATTCCTAATTACTTCAAGTGTGCCTGAAATTATGCAATTTAATAGTGAATTCACTGACGTTGGTTTGCCTTCTTGGCTGCTGTTCATTAGAAATAAATTCAGATTAGTTAATCGTAACGGCTTGAGTATTCAATTAGATTGAAGATCAATCATTGGCGTTTGTTAAATAACCCCCTACCCCCTGAAAATTAGTTCGTCCCCTTAAAAAGATTTGCAATAAATTCCAACTTTTCATTTTACTCGGCGTACATTTTACATTTAAGTCAACAATTTTTTTTAATAAAATGGTAATGAAATCAAGTAGTACTGACTCACCATCATCCAACTTCTTGTCTATTTCTTGTTGTTGTTGTTGTTCTGTAAATAGGAAAAATAATTACATAGTTGTTGTCTTAATTAATTCATGGCCGTGAAATGAGATTAAAAAGTAAATTAAAATGTGAATTCAACAATAGTGTTCAAATTGAGGGGGAGCCGGCAAGATTTGACATGATTATGCTAAAAACTGTGACAGTTTGTCTAGAAAAACTTGAATGTTTTGAGCGTGTGATAACGCGGAAAAAAGTTTGCCGTTCAAGGTAGCTCGAAAATGGTAGTAGCGCTATCTTTTCCGGGACATTCAGGTCTGTAGGACAAAGAGAGCCGAGGACTTTTCTACATTTAAATATTTTAAGTGATTTAATTGTTATTATCATTGTTATAACTGTAAATTACTATACTTTAGATAATAGTTGCCTTAAGATTGTAAAATGTACTCGATAATTCAGTTCTTTTACTGCAAGAGAGTTTTAATAAACTATTATTATTATTATTATTATTATTATTATTATTATTATTATTATTATTTTAACAGATAATCCAATTAAGACGCCCGTCTTTGGTACGTACTACTATGCTTAATGCAACATAACTTAATTGCTAACATTGAGTTGTTCCAGTAGTCAGTGATCCGATTTAAAAAACTATAAACTGTTGAAAAGCCTTAACCGTGCTTTGTTCTGTTATGGCACACTGGAGTTGACACAAACCTGTCGTCGCCAGCGATCCTGTTACTGGAATGCAGGCTACAGAGAAAAATAAGCATCAGCTTAATAAAAAAAAACAAGTTGTTATTTTAAGCTACAAACCACCTATGGTTATTCTTGCATTATACGTTGAGGAAAATGTCAAGTAATTTACCCCTTTTCGCCGTGGTTTCAAGTTGTTCTTGTTCGCTGAAAAGAAATAATAATTATTAGCTTGATATAAACGAGAGCTCTGCCAGTATTCGAATTGTAAGCTTACCTCATTGCAACAGATTCGAACTGGGATATGTTCTAGTTCACACAGATTCGAAATGGTACCGAATCGAAATATCGACAGTTGAAATTAGCGCGTTCAATCCCAGTTTGCATCTCGATCTAGTTCCCAGGCCTATTTCTGCTTTCAAGATGGCGCCTTATTTCATGCGTAGAACAAACAATCTCCTATATCAGGCTAAAACTACACCTACCTAGGAGAGATTCCTGTCGCGTAGAAGAACTGGAGTACGGTAAGCGTCGAATGACCATCATTTTATTTCCTTGTGATCTCGGTTTGCGGTTAAAGCAGAATTAAGCTTATATTTGGAGTTATCACGTGAGAGCAAATTAGCTGTTCCGGTTCAAATCAGGTTAACTTATTCATATTCACCAAAGTAAGTTACATCCCTAAATCCTAACCTCCTAAAATTAAATTTTTATTCACTGCCAGTTTTCCCTCCTCCTTTTATCTGGCTGGGGACAGACTAAATGCGCATTGCATGAGCATTTAGGCGGAGTTAAAAACTGTCAGTATTTAACACAGACGAGTCAAGCCGAATGAAAACCTTGTTCTCTTATAGCATTTCAAAGTAGAAGTAGGAAAAACGAGTGTCTTACTTTGAAGGATGCGATATGAGACCAAAAAATTTTTCACTCAACTAAATTCTGTGAGGGTCACAGAACTTTCTGCCAAATCACAAGATCTCCAGGCAGTTACATAAGCAGAGCAAAAGAGCTCTTCTGCCAAATCTCAGACAGAGACTTCCAGGCAGTGTACCCAGAGCAACACAGCTCGGATAATGTCTGAAAATACTGACAATACTATCACACAATCAGAAATCACAAACTCTCACCACCTAAATAGATAGTGCGCGAATGGCTTCCTCAGCATCCCTAAGTGTGGGTGGGCATTGCCGAAGCACTTCTTTCATGCGTTCCAACTGCTGATCGGAAAAAATTGCTTTCCAGTAAGAGAGGTCATCTGTGTAGCAAAGCAACAGTTCCTCGTTTGCTGCGATGTCTCGCTTCGCTTTGATCCAAACATCTCCCCTTCGTTTCGCAAACACGCAGTTGACTCGTTCCTCTACCAACCTGCCAAACTTTGATCTTAGTAAGGCGAATGGGAAGGCACCATCGTTGCAAATCCTACCCAAACCGGTTTCATACTGGTTTTCTGCGCCATCCAAATCCACGGGAAAGCCCGGTCCCTCGACAGTTATAAGGTAATCACCTGATCGTCTGTCATTGTGGCGGCGCACGATCGCTGTAGGTGCATACGAGCAGATGAAAGTGCCAGCAGCGATTGGCTTTACGGTGAACAATCCGTCACCGGTAGATTGCCCACCAATACCAACACATTTGCTCTGTCGTACCTGAAGATGGCCTTCAGCTGTACGTAAAGGCAAATACTGTTTTCTTAGGCTGTTCCTGTTAAAAAATATAGAATGAGATAATTACATTTGTATAATAACCAAATCAATGCGCGCGCTCTGATTGGTCAATCAGCTATGGTTTATTGTGCCAGTAAACTCATGGAAATTTCGCGCGTTTTCTAAATTATTATATAAAAGCAATAGGACAGAAATTTCTATGGAAGAAAGAACAGGCGAAGAATTCGTAAATCACTCGCCCGCGACTAGACATTTACCAATTCATTTCGTGTTCTTCCAACATCTCTCGTGGTTTATCAGCTTATAAACCATAGCAATTTGTGGTCTCTCGCTTAAATAAACGGTGTAACGTTTACCCGTCTTTAATGAGCAGCAGTTGCTTTTATCAACTAAGTTGATAAGGTAAATAGGCCGCAAACGCAGATGCAAACCTGTATTAACCACTGCTCATCGACGTAACACCGCAGTCTCTAGAAACTGCGTTTTCCCCAGTTACTAGAGAGGTAATTAACACCAATTTAGAAATAACATTTAGCCAAGGTTTTTCATCAGTCGCGCAGTGAAAATTGATTTATAATGAAACAGTAACAAACTTCACACTAAAGGGCTTCCTCGTTTTTATTTTTAGGGGGCTCCTAAGCTTGTTAGCCTACCTGTCCACCTCAATGAAGCATCCGTGGGCTGGACTGCTAGCATTGTAATGTGCTGTTAGGTGTTGTTGGGCCTGTTGTCTGGTGCAAGTATGCACCTGCTTTTTCAGGGCCCTCTCGTGCCAAGGCAGCAGACCAACCCTACGGTTTCCTTGGTTAACCCACTCAGGATAACCTTCTAGTCGTAAACCGTCGAGATCAACAGAGGCGAACCGTGAAAGGACTACATCCTCAGAGGTGTCGACTTGAACTCCAATGACATGGTTTCTGGTCAAGCCACAGTACAGAGGCCCAATCTGGTTTTCTTTCGCTATCCTCTGAAGTTTCAGCATTCGCTTGTCATGGCAAAATCTTGTAAAAACGTAGGAATGGCCGCTGACAACGAGCAAGGCGTTGAGACTGAGATAGAAGGGCCTTTCCGCGCTTGCAAGCCTGGGGTCAAAGGATGACATCAGAACCGACTTTTCCTCTGCGTCGAGGTTCCCACAATTCTGGATGACTGCATCCAGAATACCCAGCTCGCGTTCTGAAGGAGCTGTCAGAAACTGGAACCAGTATTCCTTCAGTGGTCTGCCATAGCAATCTTTCGGCTCCCTCTTTCCATCTCGTGGCAGCTGGTAGCAAAACTGTGCTGCACCTTTGCGCACAAACAAGTCCAGGAAAAACTGAACTCCGAGTAGCGACGCGTGGCCTTTAAATTGTTCCAGAACTTCGCCCGTGTCTTCATTCCTGACATAGTGCACTGCGAACAATTCCGGGGCGTCAATCCGGTTCAATCTGGTGTAGCTGGCTTGTTGCAAAGGCCTTTCGCTCGCAGGGTCTACTCCTAGGATGATTCCATCACCATCATTTACCACGACAGTTTCAACATTAATGGGTGCTGAGACTGCAGTGAACCGACCCTCCTCTGGAACAGACGCCTCGTACGCACTCTGAGCCAGGTAAGCGTCGTGTATCTCCTGCCCAACATGGCACTCCCGGTGAATCTCGTCTGGCAAGGTCTTTAACGCCCTCTGCACATCCTTATTGGCAAGATGACTGATGGGTTCGTTGGAAACCGCCAGAATTGGGAATTCTTGCAGATTCCGGTGCACGGCCATTGCTTCACTCATAGAAGAAGAGGACACGCCGACGTTAACCCGCTGGTCTAGCAATTCCGTTATCTGGGGTCGTCGCCTGGGATTTTCAGCGTCGTCATCCTCTTCGTCTTGGTCTTCCCCCTGAAATGGTGCGGCTTTCATCGCTGCCCACAGCAGTTTTCCCACTTCTGCCGTTTGTTGCAAGGTCAGCTGGAATTTCTGCTGAAGGGCCAAGCGTAACTTGTCGACAACCTATGTAAGGCAACAATGATATGCATAGTATTATTTGACCGTGACTAAAGTGCTGTCGTCGAAGGCAGTACAAACAGGAACGATTCCTTATCGTCTTTACATTGTTCCAGTGTGCAATAGGAGAACTCACTATCACGACGTCCAAGAGAACGTAAAATTGGTTAAAAGATAGTTTGTTTCGATGCGTTTCTGTGCGTACAGCGAGAATGAACAGCAGTGGATTTTCCTTTTTTGCGCCTTTTAAACCATGGGTTTGCAAACAATTTCTTAAGCAGACACATAACAAGTTTTCCTCACCCTTGGTTCGGCCAAGTCCGCGACGTCACCCTGATGTCTATTCACTGCCGCCACATACGCAGACAGCTGGACAGCCTCCTCGTCTGAGAATCTGATGATTCCATCAGGTGTTTGCTCAGCATTGAAGCTGCAACCGCTGAGATATCTGAGAAAAGATCTCGCTTTTTGCGCATCACCTCTGCAAGTGCGAAGTTGCGCTAACAGGTACTTCAAATCCCTGTTTCCAGCAGTAGGCTGATCTGCGTTTCCAACAGCAGCATCATCTGCATCCTGTACGCGATTGCCTTCAGTTTCTCTAGCGTCAGGAGAAGCCGGCTGTTGGCTGTTTGAGATCCCTCTTGGAGGATTTCGTCCGCGCAATTTACTTTGGACGCGCCGTGTCCGACGGTTTACAAGCCTCCGCTTGGCTCCGCGTTGTTCTACGACAGCGGGCGAATCTTCAATCTCTTCATCGTCATCATCATTATCTTGATGGTCTTCGTCAAAGTTAACCTCGGGGACATCATTTTCCTCATCGTCCCTGTCTCTTTGTCCTGTGATAATTTGTTAATAATTAGATAATTAGTTTCCTTAGAATTAATAGCAAGCTCCTTCTATTTCTTTTATGGAATCTCGAATTTTAATTTTAAGGGTTTTTGTGGAAAGTGCAGTTAAATTTTTACAGGGATTGCGTGGTGAAAATCTTTTTGAATGATGATAATAATAATAATTGCTATTAGTATCACTCGGCTAGTGGACTAATGCAAATCCTGCATTTTGATTGGCTACGCTGCTAGAGGATTATTAGTAATAGTCCTCGAGTAGCAATCGAGCGTGACGCTTTCTTTCGTTCTATTCCCAAATAAATATTTCTTCAACTCGCGTTTGCTAACTTTATTATTGCTTTTTCAGTGCGGCTAGTTGGGTGATACTAAAACAATTAGACCCTTCCGCGCCCTCAAGGGCCACAGGTCAATAGCCCATTCGGCTTTGCCTCATGGGCTATTGACCGGGTCTAATTGTTAATTATTCTATACATATAGATCTCACATCCCATTTGAGTAAATTACCTAGATTGGGAAAGATGTTACGTACTGTTAAATTGAGTATAGCGTAATCTGGAATCCATGGACAAGAAGAGCTCCTTCTATACATTTTTATTTGCCGCTAAAGCTATGGAGACACTATGTATATTCAACTTTATTATTTATTAGATGATTATGATTATTATTCCATTTAACCGGTTTTTGCCCAGTGACCGATAGAGCCAATCACCAGCAAACAGCTTTCCGGCGCGCTGAACCTAGATTGCACAACCAATGAAGAATGATCCTCGCAGTTGTGAACGCAATTTATGCAATTGCATAAAGAAGGCTGAAAAAAACTCAGCGGCTTTCGAACAACCGGGCTCTGAATGTCAAACTTTACCAAGAAGTTTGAAATAAAATGAGTTGTCGAATTTTTCACGATCTCTAAATGTGAGCCCCTGAATCACTTTTTCAAAGCTACAAGTCAAAGCGAATTTTGAATTTCGCTAATTTAATTTGTTCCTCAGTTTCCGAACCCAAAACGCTTAAAAAACGTGTTTGTGTTTTGCCATACTCAGTTACAGTGAAAGGTTATAGAACGTTTTGGAAATAGTATAAAAGACGTGAAGTGATCGTACAAAAATCACTCGCTTAGAACGTCAATAATAATAATAATAATAATAATAATATATAAATTTATATAGCGCTTAAACTATAGAATATTCTAAAGCGTTTCACAATAAAAATTCGTAAGATGTGTATACATATCTAAAATTCATAAAATATGTGTATATATCTAACTACATAAAAGAAAAGAAAATACATATACAACCTGATCAATAGTAAGCCTTTTTGAAAAGATAGGTCTTAAGATTTTTTTTTAAAGTCTCCAACTTTGCTGATAGTCTAATGTCAAGTGGTAAATCGTTCCATATTATTGGTCCGGCTACAGTAAAAGCACGGTCACCTGATTTTGATTTAGATCTTGGTATGAACAATAGTTCTTTATCATCGGATCTAAGATTATATCTCCGTGTTGGCTGAATCTGAAGTAAATTAGTCAGGTACACAGGAGACAAGCCATTTACTGCTTTAAACACTAATAGAGCAATTTTGAACTCAATTCTCTGCTTCACTGGAAGCCGGTGTAATTTTACAAGCGGTGATGTAATATGGTCGTACTTGGGAATAAAGCATATGACTCGTGCAGCTGCATTAAGCACCTTCTGAAGACGTTCTTGTTGATATGCAGGTAGGCCAAACAGTAGCGAGTTACAATAATCCAATTGCGATGTTACAAAGGCGTGGACTAATATTTTGGTAGTGTCCGTTGAAAGAAATTTTCTGATTTGTCTAATGTTGTAAAGTCCTCTGAAGGCTTTACTACAGGTCTTATTGATGTGATCATTTATAGACATTTTATCATCAAACCAGGCACCAAGGTTCCTGATGCTGGTCAGGGGTGCTATGTCAGCTGTCCCCACTTTCACAGAAGATATTTCCACTTTAGCTAGCTGTTGGCGAGTACAAATAATGATAAATTCAGTTTTGGTGTCATTGAATTTTAGTTTATGAGAGATAGGCCACGCACGAACTTCAGCAATGGCAGCACATAACGCAGACATAACGTCAATCAAAAGTTAGCTTTTAGGATCCCAGTACGGTGGTCAATTTACACTACCAACTCTGTTGATAATACCAAATTTTTGTGCACCACTTCCCCACGGACGCAGCGCCACAGTTTCTTCACAAACTATCCCCTTTATTAATTTAAACGAGTCGTGTAAATCAAATCACTACCGATATCATTCGTCTGCTTTAGCTAAGGCCTCTGGTTTTGTTGTTGCTACACCGAGAACTGAGCATTAAGTCTTGATGCAAGGTTATCGTGGTCAACAGGTGCAAGTACCTTGACTAGCTGATACGGTTGTGGTGACTTGTTCATCAATCCTCAGTCCCGCTGTTTCTGCGATTTGCCGTATCTTTGAGCTGCAATTCTCAACCGCGGGACGGACAGTTGGAGGTAAATCTACGAGAGCTGGTAGGCCATTTTCGGCTCTGAGAAGCTCTACGATCATTTGTTTAGGAATTCGCACGTAATCCTGAGCTAATAACTCCTCCATTTTCAACAGTTCAAAAACGAGAACGTTCGTTAGAAACTCGCTTTCCGAGAGACTGGTGACCAATATGTACGTCTACGCATGCCCGTAATCACAGCTTCACTGAGGCTGTTGCAGCTTGTACTTGTCAGTTTACAGACAAGGCCAAGTTAGAACACAGTGAGCGAACTGTGTGAGTAGTTATTTATTTGTGCCCACGTCAACGGGTGTGGGTGTTTTTGAGCTTATTTTACCGGGAAAATACAAGAAATATGTCATGTTTTGCTTCGCTTCGCTCGAACGTCCAGAAATGCACGTTACTGGGACCTTGGGTGCTTCATATCACACACAATTTATTGTAATTTTCATATGTCTTCATGTCTGACAGAATTGTTTGCGTTAAGGTTTCTGTCCTTTGAAAATATTCTCTGGGAAGCAGATTTTTGGGGTATAACTGCGAATTGCTTTCCACATGATGTTAGTGTTTTACCTCTCGGATTAGGGCTACGGAACGCTTTGTGCTGTCCAAGGAAAAATAGAGAGAAAATACCGAATCTTTGATAGATTTTCCGCACTGGATTTAGGAGAATCGTGAAGCTTGCGTGGTCAGCTTTGGAGATCTGACTTAAGGTGGCTCTGACCAGTTCGACACCTTTTCAACGCGCGAGTTGGGAAATGGCGACTGGGGGGCTTTCTTCGCGGTAATGACCTCGGTGGGAACCTCCGGATTAAATCTACCGTTGCTATGCCGACTAAGCTACGAGGTCGGACAGAGAAATGTTAGCACTTTAATTTACACTTCAGAGTTAATTCTCTGTTCCACCACTTGTACGTGTTTATAGTGCTACGCGGCACAACATATATATGTACCCTTACTTTCTCTTCGCTGCGATTCACCACCTTAATCGTCCCCGACTTTCTCTGTTCGACCTCGTAGCTTAGTCGAATCTAATCCGGAGGTCGTGGGTTCGATTCCCACCGAGGTCATAAGAATTTCTTCTTTGCCTCGTGTGGTTCCCTGATGCCCTTTACTAGGGATAACGCCCACGGGGTTTTTCATGGGTTTCTGTTAGCACTTTAATTTACACTTCAGAGTTAATTCCCTGTTCCACCACTTGTACGTGTTTATAGTGCTACGCGGCACAACATATATATGTACCCTTAACTTTCTCTTCGCCGCGATTCACCACCTTAATCTTCCCCTACTTTCTTTGTCCGACCTCGTAGCTGAGTCAGCTTAGCAACGATAGATCTAATCCGGAGGTCGTGGGTTCGATTCCCACCGAGGTCATAAGAATTTTTTCTTTGCCTCGTGTGGTTCCCTGATACCCTTTACTAGGGATTACGTCCAGTGGGTTTTCATGGGTTTCTGTTAGCACTTTAATTTACACTTCAGAGTTAACTCTCTGTTCCACCACTTGTACGTGTTTATAGTGCTACGCGGCACAACATATATTCCAATTTGGTTAGATAACAAAAAGAGGAAAGAAAATATGGCCCCGAAAAATTTGCAATCGCCTCTTGAATACATCTGGGCCCGAAGAATCACAAGCGACCACAAGCGGTACTTTTGAAAGGCGCGCGCTACTCTTGGTTCCTAGTTTCCGACCGCGACATCAAAGCGAGATTTATGAGCAAAAAATCAGAATTTCTGATTTTTTGTCGGAAAACCTCGCTTTCAAACGGGTCGAGTATCCTGGTGCAGACTCAAAACGCCCTGTGGGACTACCAACAGTCTGTGAATTTGACGCACTTCTCGGTACCCTGGCAAAACCGAACAATATGCTATTTCCCGCGAACGGAGTGCCTGCACATTG
>OX419340.1:33812308-33827308 GCA_948470475.1 Galaxea fascicularis | reverse complement strand
CACCCGGGGATCGTTAAAATTATTGTCTTGCTATCTGGAACAGGTAATCTTCCTGAATGTTGAAAAGTAGTGGAAGGAGAATTTAACTCGCTAGAGACTCTCTCTAACATTGACAACTTTATTTTTGGAATGGCAGCAACGACAGTAATTCGCAGTTGTGATTTAAGTTAGAATCACCTTGTTGACAGAAAATGAAATGGCTTTAAGAATTGTTATTCGATCGAGTGAACAAACATTTTTAAGTAAAAAGATTCTTTAACTTGCGAGGGGCGTGATTTCTCCGGTTCTCAGATTGCCAGGCTGATAAAAGGTGTCCTCGTTACTAGCATTTCTTCGAATTCCTTTGCAATACCATCTATGTGTGGGGGACTGTCAATGAGCCATTGTTCTCCCGATCTGTTCTAACCGACGGCTCATTTTTAGCCATTTTTAATCTCTGTTCTTGCCTTTTTAGGTTTTGCGGAAGATTTTACTGTGGGCTCTTCTAAGAGGCCGTGAAATGGACAGCCTTTAGTGACTTTCATACAACCACGTATTTCCCTTGAGTTGCTTCGAAAGCTGTCAAACTGTCGAAGGGATCCTTCTGTGTTTTTCAAAAGGACAAGGGGTCCATTCTAAACAGGTGGATTTCAAAGATAACTGAGGCGCCTACGACACGTAATTAAAGAGCAATTAATTGGTGAGTTGAGTGTCCTGTTATGATCGCTTAATTTCATTTCCTTCGCCTGTTGAACTTTTTTCCGAAACAAAAACAGACAAGGAAAGAGGTTTTCGCGGTGTTCGGTGTTTTTTTTAGTTTTGAGGTGCTTCGAAAGCCAATTTGTTTGCTTTGTCGTTCTTGGGATCGATATGTTTAAAACAGATGTGCTTTTGGTGGACCCAGTCGGTATGTGCCTGTTAGAACTGAGCTGTCAAGTTTCACACGCCCAGAAAACACGTACTAATTAGGTGTGAAAGTGCACGCTAATTATTCAGTAAGCGTTTAACTTGCCCAGGGTGCGTGTCTCAGGTCCGTGTTCAGGTGAGTCCCATTTGTTTGCAAGCGGTGTTGGAAGTTTGGTAGGGTTTTGCTGTTTCTGTTCTCGCCAAGAGTACTTCCTCGATTGCTTGAACCGTGAAGTAAATGGTGGCATTCTGTCGTCTGGATTGAAAAGGGGAAATATTTTGATCGTTTAAGCGTTTAATCGGACCGATCAGTAGTAATTTTGCAAAAAGTGACGTCTACGCGAAAGCGATAGAAGGAAACAAATTTGGCCGACTTTACAAACCGGCCTCGATTTTTGACGCGTTTATCCTTAAATGTGAAGGCCGTAGCTTCAACGCAAGAAGTCATTCGCTTTGTGGCACCGGGCCAATCCCAACCGGACAAAGCTCAGTAGCGGTGGGGGCGCGGCCAAAGCACCACTTTCAACAAGAACGTCCCGCATGCCTTTTTATTACACAGTAAAAGATATTTTCTTTCAGTCTCATTTTAGTTATGGCTGCAGCCGGTGCTATCGGGCAATATTCTGACGTTTCTGACGAGGACGTGAACCTAGACTCGCCTCCGGTAAGAGAGGGTCATTTTTAATACACGCTCTTTTTTTCTCAGTTTTTCACCCCAGTTAACGCCCTATTTAAAGGTCAGTCTGGCGTTGCACTTGGACCTTAAATTCCAATCCAGTAATATGGTTTGCATAAACTTGGTTTCTTCTCCTCAAATCTCAAGTGGAAAGCTTTGCAAAAAAGAGAAGATAGTTGGCCCGGAAAGTTTTAGAGAGAGGGCAGACTTTGCGCAAGAAATGACGCAACGTTTCTCGGGTTCTGATTTGCAAAATGTACGCTTATCATCACTAGTCGTAATGTTTTGCTACTCGCGAATTGAAACAAACTAGTACAAAAGCAAAGCGACTTGAAATAGGAGGCAAGTACTGGCTAAACCTTTTCTTTTTTTACATTTCAGTCTGCGTCGTTTGGAGGCGTTTACTTTAAAGTAAGTCGTTTTCAATTTAAGCCTGAACCATGTTATGTTGCACACTTTTCGTTCAACAATATTCGCCTTTGAACGAGAGAAAGAACAGATTTTTCCAAACCTCAGTGGCGGTTTTTGCCGTGGTATAACATCACTTGGGCATTCTACTTATTACTGCGTGATCCACAGCATTACGTATCGACATTTTTTCTTTCTTTCTTCCAGAAAAAAGCGCGTTTCGGAGAAAAAGACCAGAATTTTGAGCTTTCGTCGAAGTCGGTAGTAAAAGATTCGGTGAGTAGGTGTAAAAACTGCTTCTTGAAGTTCAAAGTCCGCGCTCGACTTGAAACTGAAATAGTTGAGTGAGGCTAGTTGACATCGGTGGATTTGCTATGGAACAGTCAGGTCATGAACATAAAACTCTTGGCGTTAGGAAAATAACATATCATTTTTTTTCAAAAAGATCTGTGTCAAAGAGTCTGTCGAGTGACGGATTGTCATTCGCGGCCTGTCAGAAGAGTGACTGATAGTCTGCGAGTAACTTGATTTCTGTCTCAAAAAGATTGGGCGTTACTGCTAATTGGGGTCGCTTACACTTCGTGATGTATTTTTCACTTCGTTTTTCTTCAGAAAAGAGAGCAGAAAGGATGGGAGAGGATTTCCAGTCCTTCGCTGGCATCCGCTCTGGTTGAATCGGTGAGTTGAGTGTAAGTACTGTTTCAAAACGAGGCCGGCAGTTAAAGTATTGAGCAGAACATTTCCTGGCGGCTCTGTTAGAAGAGTCTTCGGTGTTGAATTGAACCCTCAGTGTTGGAATTAAGTTTCCTCTCATAGGCGCTAGGAAAATAACATATTTTTTTCCTAAAGGGTCTGTGTCAAAGAGTTTATCGAGTGACGTATTGTCACTGGCCTGTAAGAAGAGTGACTGATTTATGTACGAGTAACCTGATTTCTGTCTCAAAAAGATTGAGCGTTACTGCTAATATTGGGGTCACTTTAAAGCAAGGAAGAATCTTCGTGATTTTAATGTTGGAGTTTTCACTTTGTTTTCTTCAGAAAAGAGCGCGGAAAGGATGGGAAAGGATTTCAGAACCGCCGTCATCATCTGCTCTGGATAAATCGGTGAGTTGAGTGTAGATACTGAGTTTCAAGACGAGACCGCGTTAGGCAGTTAAAGAATTGAGCTGAACATTATTTTTTCCCGGCGGCTCTGCTATAAAAGTCTTCGGTGTTGAATTTAAAACTCTCAGCGTTGGAATTAAGTTTCCTCTCATTAACGAACGTTGCAAAAGCTGGGATCTGCTTTCATCAAACTCCGGTGAGGAGGCTTAACAGACGCCTGATAATCTTCGTTAGCGACGGGAAAATATTAGAACGGATCGTCTGTAAAACGCCAAGGCCGATAGACATTAATCCATTGAAATATTCCTTTTGAAACTGGCCTTTATTGCACACAAATTATTTAACAAAACAAATTCATCGGCTGAGCAAAGGTGGGTTCGAGGTTCCCTGAAACCACTGGCACACGAATTTTTCTAATACAGGAGCACACCGAAAAAATGACACAGGCACACCAATATATTTAAACATAAGATACAGGGACACAGCAAAGGAAGAATCTTCGTGATTTTAATGTTGGATTTTTCACTTTGTTTTCTTCAGCAAAGAGCGCGGAAAGGATGGGAAAGGATTTCCGAACCACCGTCATCATCTGCTCTGGATAAATCGGTGAGTTGAGTGTAGATACTGAGTTTCAAGACGAGACCGCGTAGGCATTTAAAGGATTGAGCTGAATATTTCCCGGCGGCTCTGCTATAAAAGTCTTCGGCGTTGAATTTAAAACTCTCAGCGTTGGAATTAAGTTTCCTCTCATTAACGAACGTCGCAAAAGCTGGGATCTGCTTTCATCAAACTCCGGTGAGGAGGCTTAACAGACCTGATAATCTTCGTTAGCAACGGGAAAATATTAGAACGGATCGTCTGTAAAACGCCAAGGCCCATAGACATTAATCCATTGAAATATTCCTTTTGAAACTGGCCTTTATTGCGCACAAATTATTTAACAAAACAAATTCATCGGCTGAGCAAAGGTGGGTTCGAGGTTCCCTGAAACCACTGGCACACGAATTTTTCTAATACAGGAGCACACCGAAAAAATGACACAGGCACACCAATATATTTAAACATAAGATACAGGGACACAGCAAAGGAAGAATCTTCGTGATTTTAATGTTGGATTTTTCACTTTGTTTTCTTCAGCAAAGAGCGCGGAAAGGATGGGAAAGGATTTCCGAACCACCGTCATCATCTGCTCTGGATAAATCGGTGAGTTGAGTGTAGATACTGAGTTTCAAGACGAGACCGCGTAGGCATTTAAAGGATTGAGCTGAACATTTCCCGGCGGCTCTGCTATAAAAGTCTTCGGCGTTGAATTTAAAACTCTCAGCGTTGGAATTAAGTTTCCTCTCATTAACGAACGTCGCAAAAGCTGGGATCTGCTTTCATCAAACTCCGGTGAGGAGGCTTAACAGACACCTGATAATCTTCGTTAGCAACGGGAAAATATTAGATCGGATCGTCTGTAAAACGCCAAGGCCCATAGACATTAATCCATTGAAATATTTCTTTTGAAATTCTGGAACGAATCAGAACGATCCCTTTGGTACATTTTTCCACGAGAAAGAACATTTCGCAGACTGATCTTACTGATTTTGACGACTGAATCAGCTTGACAGCATCTACAGCAACCTCTCTTACAAAGAACATGGTCCACTGAAATATTTTTCTCGAAAATGGTCACCCTTCTTCACTTCCCTCCAAAAAACTTGTTCTGTCACGATTAAGACTCGTAAAAACTTTCTGTTTTGTTTAAACGCCCTTTTGTGAATGGCTACGTCCACTTCAACATCAAAGGGAACGGTGTGCTGTAGGATCACCCTTTCCCTAAGTAAAATGGGAACTGTTTGTCGAAGCGGCGCTTATGCCTAGTCACTCCGTTTTTGTTGAAAACTGGAACTTTGTTTGAAGTCGTAATGTCATTTAGACGTTGCCCTTACCGTAGCTAATAGGCTAACCGTCTCTCCAAACGGCGCTTAGGCCTACTAACTTGGTTTTATTGGCATGGACCTTGTCGTGTTCTAATAGAGGTTGCCGTTACCGTAAGTAAACTGCTAACCGTCTGTCGAAGCGGCGCTTAGGCCTAAAGAGTCGGTTTGTTGACATGGACCTTGTCGTGCGTGTTCATATAGCGGTTGTTCTCACTTTAACTAAAATTCGAACCGTTTTTCGAAGCGGCGCTGCGGCCTAATGAGTCGATTTGTTGACATGGACCTTGTCCTCTTGTAATAGCGGTTGCCCTGACCCTAACTAAAAGCCTAAGCGTTGGTCCAAGCGGCACTCAGGCCCAATGACTCGGTTTGTTGACATGCATCCTGTCTTCTTCTAATAGCGGTTGCCCTGATCCTAACTAAAATCCTAACCGTTGGTCCAAGTGGCACTCAGGCCCAATGACTCCGTTTGTTGACATGCATCTTGTCTTCTTCTAATAGCGGTTGCCCTGACCCTAACTAAAAGTCTAACCGTTGGTCCAAGTGGCGCTCAGGCTCAATGACTCGGTTTGTTGACATGGATCTCGTCTTCTTCTAATAGCGGTTGCCCTGACCCTAACTAAAATCCTAGCCGTTTGTCGAAGCGGAGACTTGGGCCTAACCTTTCAAACTTCAAAGAGTGGCCAAAAACTACTCTTTTGTCAACCTTTAAAATGGATGTCCGGGGTCAAATTCACCCATTCACCCCCCAAATTCACAACTTGCACCCAGGTTTATTGTTGTCCTCATTAAATAAAAGAGAGGTTGCCCTCACCCCAACCCGAAGAGCTAACCGTTTCTCGAGGCAGCGTTGAGGCCTAAACAGTCGACGGGGTTGATACTCGGGTCTGAGAATCAGTCGGGTTCACCCTTGTCTTGTAATAGGGAGGTTACCTTAACACTAACCCTAAAAGCGAACCGCTTGTCGACGCAACGCTTAGCCGTACTGACGGGGGTTTTGCTAGGCCCAGTTAATCGATTTTTTTTTTGGGAGTTTGTGTTTGGAAAGTTTGAATTTCACACTAAAAGTACTTCCCGGTTGTAATGGATACAGAGAATGAAAATATGCTTATTTAAAACTAGTTCCGGTTTGTAATCGATTCAGAGAATAAAAATGCGCTAAAGAGAATGAAAATATGCTGTTTTAAAACACTTTGGGTCTGTAATTGATTCAGAGAACGAAAATACACCTTTTAAAACTTCTTCCGGTCTTTTATCGATTCAAAGAGTGAGAATATTGTGTTTTAAAACGAATTTCGGTTTGTAATCCATTCAGAGAATTAAAATACGCCTTTTTAAAACTTCTTCCGCTCTTTTATCGATTCAGAGAACAAAAATACGCTTTTTAAAAACTACTTCCGCTCGGTTATCGATTCAGAGAATGAAAATATGGTGTTTGAAAACTAGTTGCGGTTTTTATGGATTCAGAGAATAAAAATACGCTATTTTAAAACTACTTCCGGTCTGTAATAGATTCAGAAATTCAAAATACACTTACTTAAAACTACTTCCGCTTTGAGATTTGCAGTTCCGGTTTCAATCGATGAGCTAACCCATTGTCCACGCGGCGCTTAAATAGGGTTAAGAACTGGGCCAGGTTTATTACTGTCTTCATTAAATAAGAGAGGTTCCCATAACCCTATCTGAAAAGCTAACCGATCGTGAAAGCAGCACTTGGCTCTAATCACTCAGGTTTGTTGTTTGTTTGTCTACGAAGCGCTTAGGCCTAATCCCTTGGGTTTAATCGTAACTTAAATAATAGAGGTTCCCGTGACTCTAATCCTTAAAAGCTAACCGTTTCTTGACGCAGGGCTTAGGCCTAAAATCTGGCATTTGTTGTGTTATTAAATAGGAGTTGCCCTACCCTTAACGCTGAAAGCTAACCGGTTGTTGACGCAGTGCTTAGGCTTAATCGCTCGGATTTCTTGTCTGTGGTTGCGGCGCTTGGGCCTAAACTCTAGAGATCGATCAGCGCTTAATTAGTCTTAAAACATTGAAATCGTGAGCCATCAGCCGGCACTCTTTCTTGCGGACCGATTCAGAGAATAAAAATATGCTGTTAAAAACACGTCTCGTCTGCAATTGATCCAGAGAGTAAAAATATTCTTTTTAAAAAGTAGTTCCGATTTGTAATGGTTGCAGAGAATAACAATAAGCTTATTTAAAACTACTACCGGTCTGTAATCTTTTCAGATAATGAAAACATGCTGTTTAAAAACTTCTTCCAGTCTTTTATCGATTCAGAGAATGAAAATATTGTGTTTTAAAACTACTTCCGGTCTTTTATCCATTCAGAGAAGACAAGTACGCTATTTTAAAACTACTTCCGGTTTGTAAACCATTCAGAGGATGAAAATATTTTGTTTTAAAACTACTTCCGGTTTGTAATTTCCCTGACTCCAACCCGAAAACCTAACCCGTTGTCGAGGCAGGGCTTAGGCTTAATTAGTCCACGCATCACTTAGGTTGTTGTCTTATGATAGAGAGAGGAAGGTTACCCTTACCTTAACCATGAAAGCTAACCGGCCATCGACCCAACGCTTAGCGCTAATCAGTCGATGCGGCGCTTAGGCCCAAGTAATCGAGTTTTTTTGTATTGTGAAGTTTGAAATCGACACTAAAAAGTGGACTGGATTGATGCAGAGAATGAATGTACGCTTTCTAAAAACTACTTCGGGTCTGTAATGGATTTATAGAATAGAAAGAAGCCTTTTAAAATCTTCTCCGGGTCTTTAATCGATTCAGAGAATGAAAATGTGCTGTTTAAAAACTAATTTCGGTATGTAATGGTTCAGGGAATCAAAATATGTTGTTTTAAAACTACTCTCACTTCGTAATCTATTCAGAGAATGAAAACATGCATTTTTTAAACTGCTCCCGGTTTGTAATCAATGGAGAGAATAAAAATACGCTTTTCAAAAACTACTTCCGGTCTGTAATGGCTTCAGAGAATACAAATAAGCCTTTTTAAATGTTGTTTCGGTCTTTTATCAATTCAGAGAGTGAAAATACACTTTTTAAGAACTACTTCCGGTTTGTAATAAATTCAAAGAATAAAAATATGCTGTTTGAAAACTGCGTGCGGTCTGTCATCGATGTAGAGAACCAAAATATGCTTTTTAAAACATTTTCTTGTTTGAAACAGATTATGAGAATGAAAACATGGTGTTTTAAAACTAGTTCCGGTCTGTAATAGATTCAGAGAATTAAAATACGCCTTTTTAAAACTAGTTCCGGTCTGTAATAGATTCAGAGAATTAAAATAGGCCTTTTTAAAACTTCTTGCGGACTTTTATCGATTCAGAGAATGAAAATATGGTGTTTTAAAACTAGTTGCGGTTTTTATCGATTCAGAGAATAAAAATACGGTATTTTAAAACTACTTCCGGTCTGTAATAGATTCAGAAATTGAAAATAGGCCTACTTAAAACTACTTCCGGTTTGAGATTTGCAGTTCCGGTTTCAGTTGAAGATCTAGCCCATTGTCCACGCGGCGCTTAAATAGCCTTAAGAAATCGGCCCAGGTTTATTATTCTCTTCATTACATAAGAGAGGTTCCCATAACCCTAAGTTAAAAGCTAACCGATTATGGAAGCAGCAGTTGGCTCTAATCACTCAGGTTTGTTGTTTGTCTACGAAGCGCTTAGGCCTAATCCCTTGGGTTTATTCGTAACTTAAATAATAGAGGTTCCCGTTACTCTAATCCTTAAAAGCTAACCGTTTCTCGACGCAGGGCGTAGGATTTATCACTGGGATTACTTGTCATAAAAAATAGGAGTTGCCCTACCCTTAACGGTGAAAGCTAACCGGTTGTTGATGCAGTGCTTAGGCTTAATGACTCCGATTTCTTGTCTGTTGAAGCGGCGCTGAGGCCTAAATTCTAGAGATCGATCAGCACTTAATTAGAGTTAAAACACTGAAATCGTGAGGCATCACTTGGCGTTCTTTCTTGTGGAGCGATTCAGAGAATAAAAATATGCTGTTAAAAACACGTCTCGTCTGCAATTGATCCAGAGAGTGAAAATATGCTTTTCAAAACTACTTTCGGTGTGTAATGGTTGCAGAGAATAAAAATAAGCTTATTTAAAACTACTTCCGGTCTGTAATTATAGAGACAAGAAAAATATACTGTTTTAAACTACTTCCGGTCTGTAATTGCTGCAGAGAATGAAAATACACCGTTTCCAAACTTCTTCCGGTCTTTTATCGATTCAGAGAGTCAAAATACGGTGTTTGAAAACTTCTTCCGGTCTTTTATCTATTGAAAGAATTAAAATCTCGTGTTTTAAAATTACTTCCGGTTTTTAATCGATTCAGAGAGTCAAAATATGGTGTTTAAAATGTTCTTCCAGTCTTTTATCAATTCAGAGGATGAAAACCTGGTGTTTTAAAATTACTTCCGGTTTTTATCCATTCAGAGAATAAAAGTTGGCTATTTTAAAACCACTTCCGGTTTGTAAACTATTCAGAGAATGAAAATATGTTGTGTTAAGACTACTTCCGGTTTGTAATTCCCCTGACCGCAACCCTAAAACCTAACCCGCTGTCGAGGCAGGTTTTAGGCTTAATTAGTCGACGCATCACTTAGGTTGTTGTCTTATGATAGAGAGAGGAAGGTTACCCTGACCTTAAGCATGAAAGCTAACCGCCCATCCACCCAACGCTTAGCCCTAATCAGTGGACGCGGCGCTTAGGCCCAATGAATCGAGTTTTTTGTCTTGGAAAGTTTGAAATCGAGACTAAAAAGTGGACTGGATTGATGCAGAGAATGAATGTACGTTGTTTTGAAACTACATCTGGTTTTTATCGATTCAGACAATGAAAATACGCTTTTTTGAAACTTCTTCCGGTCTTTTATCGATTCAGAGAATGAAAATATCCTGTTTAAAAACTAATTCTGGTTTGTAATTGTTCAAGGAATCAAAATATGCTTTTTTAAAACTACTTCTGCTTTGCAATCCATTCAGAGAATACAAATATGCTGTTTTGAAACTACTTCCGGTTTATTATCGATTCAGAGAATGAAAAAATGGTTTGAAAAACTATTTGCGGTGTGTTGTGGTTCAGAGAATAAAAATATGCATTGTAAAACTACTTGCGGTTTGTAATCAATTCATAGAATGAAAATACGCCTTTTTAAAACTACTTCCGGTATTCAGAGAATGAAAATATTGTGTTTTAAAGCTACTTGCGGTTTGTCATCGATTCAACGAAAAAAAATACGCCTTTTAAAAACTTCTTCCGGTCTTTTATCGATTCAGAGAATTATCATATACTTTTTGAAACCACTTCCGGTCTGTAATCGAGACGCCAAATTAAAATAAAATATATGGGTTGCTCCAATTTTACAACAACAATGATATAATTTTTTTATTTTGTTTCATGAAAAAATTCATCTCAGTTAAAAAAAAAACAATCCCAAATAATAGTGTCGTATAAGAATATTGTTATCATCATTATTATTATTATTAGGCCTAATTAGCCGGGTTCAAAGAAAAGGGAAAATTAGGGTTAAGCGCCGAAAAGGGAAAATTAGGTAGGGTTAAGAAGGTCGAAACGGTTAGCATTCCTGTGGGGGTCAGGGCAACTCTACAATAACATTTCAGAATAGTAGCAAGCAAGGCGGTATCGTTTCAAGAAATAAATAAATAAAGAAATAAATAAAGAAAGAAACAAACAAACAGACTCACCTTCGGTCGGATTTCCCCTTGAATTTCTCGAACGAATGGAAGTATTTCCAGATTCGGGATGTCTCGTGATGACGTACATGAAGTCTGGGAAAGCGTGGACCATTCCAATGTCTCTTACATGAAGAAAAATGGCGGACGACTGACGAGTATCGTAGATCGAAATGTACATGGGATCCCCGCGAATTTTGACGGTTTTATTGAGTGCTTGACAGTTTTATTAATTGAATGAATTGCGTGGGACGTGATGTCTAGTTGCTCTCGATATTTCACTTAGTCCGCAGCCAAAAAAAAATGAAAGAAAAATAAAAAGAAAAAAGAAAAAAAACAAACACCCCGCTCGACTGACCTGTCTTTTAATCATATTATCGATTTTTATTGATTGTCTGCATTCTTGGAGACCGCCTGCAGGCGTTGCTTGAAGTATTCGGCAAGCAGGGCACAGGTTAACCAACATAGAAACACCCACCCGCTCCACTGACCTGTGTTATAAAGAGACGCAATGGATTATGGGTAATGGAGAAACGGCTTGAGCGGGAAACAGCAATGGCCTCGCATCAAGAAAAAATAGTTTAAGTCTGAAAGCAGGTCTTGCCCCCAACCTCAAAGGCCTTGGACACATTGCCCTATCCACACAACTCGCCCCGGTATCTTTTACTCAACGGACAGACCCGAGGTCAGGACAAGAGATGCTTCCAGACTTCCTGCCCTACGGGTCCGTGTGTTCGGCCATCGTGGAAGAAACAAACTCAAGGAGCAGCACTTTCTCACGATAAACCCGAACAACGCACTCCCAGTTTCTTTAGGGAGCCTGGACTTGCAGTGTGCCGGACTTTACAGGATGTCCTTCCACCGCCCTGGGCAGATGAAAAGGAAAACAACCTGAGGACACTACGTAAACAGCTCACTCGCTCGCTCGAGGCTTTGCAAATGTAGGCAACTTACGCGCATAACCTTTGCGCCGCTACGTCACAACACTTGATACTAGGTGGCTCACATTACTTTTCCGAGAAACAAGGACAAATAAGGAGAAATAAACAAGCAGAAACAAAGTTGAAGGAGAAAAAGTTGAAGGTGAAACAAACAAGCAGAAACAAGGAGAGGTTAGTTCTATTTGTTTATTTGCTTGGCGAGAGGGCCACTTGATCAAATTACCTACGCAATATTTTTGACATTCACAGGAGGTCAAGAAGGAGGTCAAGAAGGAGGCCAAGTTTCAACGTACCACAAGCTTTTGAGCAGGATCCAAATATTCAGGTACAGATATTTTTCTAGCCGACAACCAAGCAGGATGCGACAACCAAGCAGGATGAAAAGTGTAACTGCATTATATCACTGCTATATTTGTTTATGTTTATGTTTATCAGATTGTATATCACTTTTATTTGACAACTGTAATATCCAATACTGGTGGGTCGGTGCGAACATTTTGTCAGCAATCAAGAAAGAATGACTTCATTACTTTGAAATGTTTACTGTAGTCTGAGGCAATGTCTTAATTCCAAATCTTGAAAGAACTCGAACGTGGTATTTGGCAGAATACTCCAAAAACAAGTGGATATACCGCAGAGGAGTTCATTTGTGAAGTTGCTTGCTGGAATGTCTACGTTTAATAGCTATGGACTTTGAAATGTGTTACTGTAGTTTGCGAAACGAAATGAAAAAATCTGTAGTTTGCGAAATACGAGGACAATACTATAGCCGCAGTTACAGAGTGGACTGAAACGATGACAAAGACACAGCCGTAATTAGAGCGGGTTTTAGTGCTCAACTTCACGTGTTGCATAGCTCTCTAAGAAGCTACAACACTCAAGAAAGGATAAAAAGACGAATAGTCGCAAAAGAAACACAACGTCTTGCTTCAAAACCAAATAACCGGGCCCGGTAATGTACAAACACTGCAAGATAAAAATGATCATATTACGCGGCTCAAAATTGCTATCCTTGATAACAAGAGAGAGGCTGTTCTGTCACTGAACGCACTGAAACGAGCCAAACCAAAACTAGACAAAATGCTTCAGATGGCATATAAAGGACCACAGGCGCTAAACAGAAACAACCAGGGTCAAAACAACCAGGCGATAAATGCAGAATTTAAACCCAGAAATGACCTTTGGTATCAAGATACATTATTTACATGCGACATTTAAGCACATGGCTGTTTCAATCACCATCACCATCATGCTATCCTCTTAACTACCGTGTTACCCCACTTAAACAAGCAAGAAGCTAAATCGGTCAATAGAACCGAGATAGAAGCGGCAAAGGCGCGAACAGGAGTCGTGTAGGCCTTCCAACCCCATTTTACGCCTGAGCTAAATTTAAACTTTATACGTGGCTACGAAAACGTCACGCATTCCGCGCAAGGCGAAACGGCTTTTTCGGGGGGAATTTTCTGTTTAGAATATCCTACTAGACGCAGGGAGAAAGGAAGTGTTTATTTCGCAAACTACAGATTTTCATTTCGTTTCCCTTGGTTTCGTTTCGCAAACTACAGTAAGCCCTTTGAAATTGGATGGTGGCTTGCAGGGGGCGGTCCATGCCTTGAAAGGATGGGAGAATTGAGTGGGAACAAAGGCTTGGGCGTAGTAGCTGGAAGAGAAGCTAGTATTGCCGCCTGTTGATTCATATCATGTCAAGACGTCTGCACAAATGATTCATGAGACTCGCATATTCTGGCAATGAACGTGTATAAACGGGGATGTCTCGAAAACTCAGACCTCGAAACTTCAGACCCCTTGAAAAATGACTGAGATTGTAAACGCAGCTCTACATGAATGAATATTTATGATAACTATCGTGACTAAATCCAAGTGTCAAATCACACAACAATTCCGCATTGATAATTGCAGACAGGTATAAGGTTTCCAATATTTTTATTCAAAACAAAAACGAGAAAGACAAGAACAATGGCAAAATTGTTTCAATTTCTCGCGTGTAATCTCGAAAAAAAAAGACCTAAAGTCCCAGGACAGTGCAACGATCGATGTCATACATATTGATACCAACTTCTAGAACTGCGTTTACAATTTCAATCATTTTCAAGGGGTCTGAAGCTTCGCGGTCTGAGTGTTCGAGGTCTGAAGTTTCGAGATTTTTCCGAGATTTAATAAACGCGAGAAAGTGAAACAATTTTGCCCAAAAAAGTCAGTTTAGTTAAAGAACGCCGGTGAAGTTAAAGTCACGAAGAACACCAAATTATTAAATAGGCGCACCTCCAAATCGCAGAATAAGCGTGTGACGAACAAATGTGGACATGTATCAACAACTTACTGTAAAAAATGAAGTGAATCAGTGCTCACCTTTTTGGAACTGGAATGAAGGTTTATGATCCCGCGCGTGGCTTTTTCAAGGCTGAAACAGAACTCCCGAGCCTGAGAGAAGCAAAGGTTACTCAACTGTTGGCGTCTGGACGTGACCACGGCGTCGTGTATGACATTTAAAGGTGCTAGTTTGACAGTCTCAGAGGATAACCAGACACAAATTTCATGCCGCCAAAGGGTGTTCTATTAGACTATAACAATACTGGTATGTTGATTGCCTCCTCGCGCGTACATGATCGACATCGGAGACATAAGGGAACACATAATAAGACACACGCAAAAAAAAATACTTACAAAACCTGCATGTTTGGTTGAGGGTAGAGGGTGAAATCTGTGACATGTCGAGCGTGAGGGTACTGTGTCGAGGTTAGGGTAACTTGTTACGTGAGGCCCAAGGAATCCTGAAGGAATTTCGTCATCTAAGACAAAGGTTCCGTAGTGACCGGATGTAATTTTTGAGCAGTAAAATGGAGGTGACAAGCATAGAAATCCTATCCACGATCCACGTCCGGTCCGCGTCGAGTTTGACTCCAACGAGTAATTCTCAGCTGGTACAGTTGAACGCTGTTAATTCGAAGGTGAAAGGGGAGGAGAAAAAAATAGTTTGAATTGGCGGGGTTCGAAACGAAATATATCAGCTGGTATGGTAGGCCTTCATTCCATTGTCCATTAAGCGAAAATTTCACAAGATTCTTATCACTTTTTTTGATGACAACTGTGACGAGGAATGTCTATAGCGATAGGTATTAACAATTTGCTTTTTTGAAAACAAAACGTAAACTTTAATGTGTAACCACAAATATCCACATCAGAAATGTATACAGCATTCCACAGCCACTGGCAGATTGTGCGAATCACCGCGAATTGCCAGGATTCTTGGATTCGACAATTTTTAGAAAAATCTCGGACTGCCGGCCATTTAGTGTTTTTAACACCTTGGCCATAGCCACAGC
>OX419340.1:33782308-33807308 GCA_948470475.1 Galaxea fascicularis | reverse complement strand
TGAGATCCAAAAAAAAGGCTCTTGAATCGGACGTTCTGGCACTTCCACTATTCGAAGCTTCGTCACGCTTCACGTCACGCACTCCAAAATGCACCAATCATATCGCTGGTGGTTCCAGTCCATTGTGGTGATTCGCGGTAGAACGAAACAGAACAACGACGAGATTCGGTGATGTGACACACTCGGTCATGAAGTTTGGAATAGTCAGATTTATTCTGGGGATTATCGGTCTTATAGTGATCATCCAAGTTCTAACGACTATCCATTTCTCATCTAAACACTGGCCTGAAGAACACCCGGTCATTGGAAATCGTCATGTGGACCGAGCGCATGGAAAAACACGAGCACACGTGGAGAGGGTACAGGTAAAAGTTTATTTAGTGAGCTAAGTGTATACATGTTGCTTGATCTTTTTTTATTGTCTGCGGACGACCCTTTTTTTTTCTCAGATAGGAGATGTGATTCAAATGGCTTTCCCCTTAATAAACTAACTTAGCAATTCGGGGTTTTTTCCCTTCAATATAATTTTTAAGCTTATCGTATTCCTATCAGCTGAGCAATATATCGTCGTCTTCGAGCATGTTGAAGTTATCCTTGTTTTGGCGGCGTTTTATACAAATTAAGGAGGATTTCGGTTTTATCCTTTTTCAGAGAGTATTCGTTTGTTCCAAATAACAATCCTTTCTCGAGCTATTCTGATCACGGAATTATTTCTTCTAAAGCAGCTATATAGTTTGGCGTGTGAATAATTTAACGTTTTCAAGCTGGTACTCGTTTGCACTGTGATAATGTGATAAAAACGTTTGTGACCTCTGACTATCTTTGCTCGGTACATGGTTGAGGAAAAGCATCGAACTTCCTTTCCGGAAGAAATGGCACGGTGAACGTTATTTCAAGTGCCTCTTGCTAGTAAGGCGCCTACAAGTTGAATCAGTAGCCTTAATTGACAAACAATGTCGAGACAACTTCATTAGCAGCTCATTTTAGACAATGATACGATCATGACGCTACAGTTTCAAGACCAACATAGACAAGCTACTAAATCATAATGAATTGTGTTTTTTTGTAGTCCTCTTTGTGTAAAGCAACCCTGCAAGTAAGAAACAATTTCAAGTTTGAATAGTTTTCTCCTTAACCCTGGGGTTAGGTAATGATTTTGATGAAGGTATCAGCAGCAGCAGCATCATCGTTTTCACCAAATGACTGAATCAAAGTCGATGTCAAGTCACACAAAATTGAGCACATGTGAGGAACTGCTGGAATCTTAGTAATCCCATTTGAGAGTGGTCAACAAAAGCTTCCTTTGCAATAATTATTGTAAAGCAATTATAATAATACATATGCAAAGATTACACATTTTATTTCTTTTAATACAGCTGGAAATGGCTTGTCTTTAGCCATCAGTTTGGAAACTATACAGTGATCATGCACTTAACTTCACAGAGTTTTAAATTTTGTGTTACAGCTCATATAACTAAAAGCCCCTAATGGTGTAAAAAAATTATTTCATTAAAAATATGGACCAAGGGTTGACATTGGCCTGACTTTAATTATGGCAAAGGTAAAATTTGTAACAAGGAGTTTCAATGTGAAAGTGTGTGCTGGTGAGGGGAAAGTGGTGATTGGAACAGAGATATTAGGTTAGTTCAAGAGCTCCAGGGTACTCCCTTAATTTAAAACAAGAGAGGGTGGTTGGAGGGGGGAAATGATGAAAACTGTTTGTTTTTGCACTAGCTTTTATTAGTTTTTCTTTTCAGGGTGAGTAACACCAACTACCAATAGCCAGGAATGTCTTTTGGAATGTGTCTACAAGAATCATGGCATTTCCAAACACTTATAATTAAATACTTATTGCAAGGGAAAGTGCTCATTGAGGCTGAGTGCAAAGAACAGATCAGATGCTGCATATCATAATTATTTACATTTATCGATTCCAAAATAAATGCTGTACGTCACGACGACTGTTGATGAACATTTTGATTCACAGGTCAAATATTTTGCCAAAATAGGTGAACAATATTTAGACTTTAGGGTCATGTGTTGTACTTATGAGCAACAGACTTTAAGACTCAACCGTGGAATATTTTGCCTCAAGTTTTCTGAACCGCCAGCAATGCTTCCCCATATTCCCCAGCAACACATGCAGTGCGGAACACATGTGGTGTGGAATGCGAAGACATCACATAATGAAAAAGCCAAATTGCACATGCCCTGAATCTGACATCCAAAAAATCTTGCATTTTCACCACTTACATGTTATGAAACAGTGCTGACCCTCTCAAATAGTGTGCTGGCTCACTAAGGCTTGCCAGCAATAATGTGCAGTTAAAGAAAATATCCATACCTTCCCTTCAGAGGGTCAATGGAAATTCCAAGGGGTAGAGGGAGGCAGACGCAAAAGTTTTTTTGAAGAAAAGTATGGAGCTTAATTGGGATTTCTGGTGGGGTAGGGAGGGATGCAAACCAAAAAAACTCTCAGGATGGGGGGGGGGGGGGGTATATATATTTTCTGGAACCACATTGTCATTTTTTTTGTCCTGGTCACCTTCTCTCCATTCTGTTATTTGCTTAAAAGGGGAAATTCATCAGTGCTCAGTAAACTTTCAAATAGGTGGTTTGATATTTTGCCAGGGGCTGCAAGCCCTTTCCTGTTCACATGCCTATTTAAATGTACTGGTAACTTATGCTGTGTTCAGACTAGAGCCTTTCACCAAGGTACCAGAGTTTACTTACCTAGGTAGACATTTTTCACGTGTGAACTTAAATGCAGCCGAAGACAAAAGAAAGTTTGACTGAGGTAAAAGACGTAATTATTGTGTGATCAGACATGATTAAAGTTGGTAACCAAGGTCAAGATGACAGATATATCTGCTTGCAGGGTCATAAATCAATTCCCATGGTTTCAGCTGTCCAGATCCATCACATTTCCTACCACTCATTTCTTTCAGTGTTTTACCAGTCAGGACAGAAAAATGAGAACACTTGGAGAATTCTCCTTACGACAGTATCAATTCGACAGCTTTGTATTGTTATTGCTCGTACCATTTCATACTTCTTTCTTTTGGCAACCTTCAAGCTCATACTCTGTATTTATTCTCAGATGCATATTCAACTTTCTACAATTTTGTGCTCATCCAAACCTAGCATACAATCAGAAAGCCAAATTTTTGCTGCAGCATGGTGGAATGAGGTCCTATACAGCTGCAGATGACGACACCACATTTTTCTCCTGCTCCTACCCATGTCGTAGACGTTGCAATCCTCTTGCAAACTCAACACGTCCACATTTAAGTGCAGTGTTAGAGTTGAAAAACTGAAGATAACATTCTCAAAACAAATCGTTCAATGGAAACAAAGAGAAACTTGGTCAAGCAAGGCATGTTTAATTTCCCCTGGATATGAATAAATACCCAGTCAAGTTTATGAGATGTTGATAGATTAACTTGGGTTATTGGAACCAGTATAAACACTTTCACTTTTCAAAAGTACTAACGTTTAGTAACTTGACCTCAGTAAATGTTTACCTTGGTAAATTGTCAAGTATAAACACAGCATTTATTTTCTCTTTTTGTGCAAAACAAATTATTTTGTTCTTTCAATTCATTATTTATATCTGCGTCCACAGCTTATTTTCTTATCAAAAAGGGTAAAAGGGCCGTTTTCACCTTTAATCCAATGCAGTTGTTTTGGTCTTGAAATTACAAATTGTCTCAAACATATTATTGCCAGTGACTGGAGATAAATTCACCCGCAGAGAGTTCTCTTAGTTTAGGGTTTCACAGAACTATGTAAAATACTGCAAATCTTGGTTTGATATCATCAATCAAAGTGTTTACAAACACCAGTTATTAATGAAGAACAGTGCAATAGAAAATGGCAGGGAAGAAAATAATGACAAGTGTATTTCCAACAATGGGGACAAAATATATATCCACAAGAAAACATTTTTGTTGTAGTAATGGTTTCTAATTTGCAGTAAGAAAAAAACTCAGTCATGCATTACTCTGTACAAAAAGAGGGTAACTTAAACAAGACAGGAGAACAAAGCATTGCAGAGAATTCACAAAGAAAGATAGCAAAATTAGAAAGCTGCTGCAAAGCTAAAATTATAGTAAATAAGCTGAAGGAACAACAAGTCAGATTAAAAAAAGAGATGTACTAGTTGAAAGCCAAAAAACTCATTTCACAAAAATGAATGAGTGAAACCAGGAAGTATGGAGCTGCAGGTCACCCACTAAAACAAATTATGAATTTTGTTATTGCTATACGATTGGCCAGTTATTGGTAATGAAATAATAAATTAATAGCCTTCAAATGAATAGCCTTCAACCCTCTCAGGTTGATTCCACTCAAACATGATGTTACTCATATAAATGCCATTATCTCTGATTTTCGGTTGGAACTTGTTAAGGTGCCCAAAAGCCAAAGTATTGGTGAAAATGTATGACAAATGTATGAAAATGAAAATTGAGTCTTCCAAAAAGAAGCTTAAAAGATTACTTTCAACAATTTTTGCTTCTGAAAACAGAATAATATTGATTGCACATTTTTATAATTATTTTCAGATGGCATCAGAATAACTTGGAACTTAACAACTATTATTTTTGTTTTTAGACTAAATGGAATGTCAGTGATATATTAGAAGTTCAAACCTTGCGTACCAAAGCTGGGTGTGACAAGTAGCTCCTTTGATATATATTGTTCAGAATATCTGCTTTGTAACTGCAACTTCAATATAGACTTGTGTGCTATTTTCCTCAAGTTAAAAGTTCAAACACAAATATTTTTATCTAAGTTAATGATTATTTTCAAACACAATTTAATATCACCTATCCTTGTTTCTTTTTTCTTGGTTACTTTCCATGAAAGAGTACTCTAACTTAATTGATTTCTCAAAACCAGACAGTGAACAATTCATGGCTAAATAGATTTATATTTATTACATGTAAGTTGGTCATCTTTTAATCTGTTTTAAGTTTGTTTTTTTATGTATCTAGCTAATTATTAATTATATAGACACATTACTGTATGTACTGTATGAGGGGCCAATGTTTTTATCTCCTTATAACACTACTCAATCAAACAGGTTGTGAGAAAAAAAGGAAGTTATCAGCATGTAACAAAGGCCTTGATTGTTCAACAAATTCTCATCATTACTATAAGAAAATGTATGAAGAACAGTGTGAAGAATACATGATTACATGCATTAGGGTTGAAAGGGTTAACCCTACTCCTCCTGCTCTGACTCAAACCCTGTCAGTGAGATCTTATCTCTTCATCCTTCATACATGTACTTCTCCTTCTGGCTTTGTCATCTTTTGGCCACCCTTGTCTTCTAAAGAAGTTTCACTACAGGTCAATTTTTTTCAGTACTTCAGATATTAAAATATACTTTGGTTGGATTTCTCTCCTTCCTGAGACAAGTAGAGTAAATGGGCTTAAGAGTTCTTGTCTTTTTTGTCAGATTCCAGCTGGGAAAGATAAGAAATATTCAACACAAGAGGAAGAGTCTGAAAAAGATCCAAAACCAGCAGTCTTAGAAGCACCATTTGTACCACCATGTCAAGTAAAACACAAAGATGCTAATTCAGCTCTGCGGCGAGTGAAATCTGAGAGTTGCAAGAGACTTATTTACAAGACAGCTTGTCTATCTGAAGCAAAGAAACTTTATAATTTTGATATTAAAAGGACTTGTCCAGTTCCACGGGAAAAAGGGAGTCCTGCAAAGTGGATTGATGTTGCCAATACACCATATGGAAATCCAATCAGGATTGCATTTGTTGTCACACTCCATGGCAGAGCATTTAGACAAGTCAGGAGACTGTTCAAAGCTCTTTATCACTCAAATCATTACTTTTTCTTCCATATTGATTCTGTAAGTTTCAGTGCCATTCTGTGGTTCAAGAAAATACATGTACAGTGGGTTTATGCTTCATGCTAGATTTTTAGTGTAGTTCCAATCAAGAGGGGTCAGGATTGGGGAAGAGGCAATATAGTCAAAGTTTGTAAGTGAAAGTGTAACACAAAATCTGAATTGCAGGAGGGTGGAGAGATAAAATCCAAAAAGCTTTCCATTGGAGGAGTAATAATTACATCTTTTCTCAAAAAACACATTTCAGTTGAAGAAATTCAAATTGTTATAATAATAGCTACCGGTAGGTGTTGGTTTAGGGATCCAGGGCCCATGAGTAAACAGGTGGTATCAACCACACCCATTTCAGTGTGGCGACAACCAATTTCAGTAAAATTCTTTAATAGAATTTATTGTGAGCCTTAGGTAAGGTTGTCTAACCAGTGATGGATCCAGCCATTCTCTGCATATCAACACATTTTTAAAATATCATTCAACACTGACATTTTGCATAAGATGTGTGGTTTGGTTGCCCAGTTTTAAAATTTATGCTGAAACTCTGATTCAGTCATCACTAGTTTTCCAGGGCCATTTCAGTATTGACCAAAGTTGACTGGAGACATTTTACTGGCACAAATTTGTTGGTCATGTAAAACTACCTGGTCGTAAAGGCACATGGAACTGCAAATTGTGAGGCATTTACATGTTGGAGATTTCTAAGTTGTTCAAGAGTATAGAAAAATTTCCTCTTTGTGTAGTGGTTGACTTGTGCAATGTGTGCTTCTCTTATTTTGCAGAGGTCTGATTATCTTCGCAGAGAGGTTTTGAAGATGATACGTAATTTTCCAAATGCTGCAGTAGCACCTTGGAGTATGGCTACCATTTGGGGTGGAGCCAGCTTGTTAAAAATGTTACTCAGGTGTATGGAGGACTTGATGGCCAAGAAGGATTGGAAATGGGACTTCTTTATCAACTTGAGTGAATCTGACTACCCAATCAAGTAAGAGAAAATAGAAATAAAATCTGTTATCTGAGGACAGCCTTTTTTCCTAACCCTTTAAATCCATCTGAAATTCTCATTTGTTGCCCCAATACAGTTGTATAATATTTTCAGTAGAAGTAGTACAGAGAAATTGTTAAAATATGAAGCAAATTTATCTCATGTGACCGCCCTGTTTTATATAGCATTGGTATTACAAGAAGAAATTTGATGCGGATCACTCTTAGGGTTGAAAGGGTTAAACTGTCATTCAAGTGAACTGTATAGCTTTGTGATGTCACCAGATTAGCATAATTTATGTTTTGTAGAAAGTGGAAATTACATATTAAGTTTCAGACATGTATGTGTGGTCAATTAAAACACTAGATTTGTCTGTCTACTATGGTATATACAGGCCCCACTTATTACACTATCCAATGAATTGAATAAACATGCATCAGGAGTGATATATTTTGTGGGTAGCAACTCATCTGCTGGGTAATGCTGTCCACTCTTCAAAGAACTGGAGCCAGATGTTTCTAATAACAGTTGAGTTTTCATTGGGCTTCAGGTACAGTGTAGGCTCACAGTTACCACAGTAAACCAATAAACTAATCAGAAAATAATGAATCACCTTCAGATGCCATTCACGCTTAATATGTGACCTTTGTGAAAAACAGAAAGACTTGTTTTTTAAAGTCTGTTTTTCACTAGTGATGCAAGCACAAGTGCAAGCACAACAGCTCTTATTTCACCATGAAAACGACCTCAGTGCATTGAAGCATAAACTCAAGGATCAAAATTTTTCTTTTTCTTGTGTCTGCACTTGCATCCATAGTGAAAGCCAGACTTTACAAATAAGTGGATTTGTTCTTATGTTTCTGCTGTTTTCACTTGTGCTTGCATTGCTAGTGAAAACCAGGTGTAAGGGATTAGCCAGGTAAATTACAGCTAAGTTAATTTCAATGTTGGTAGAGTAGAAACTGCAAAAATTCCTTTTAGCTGTGTCTTCTGGTCAATAAGCATCAAGATTTCCACCTACATTTCCTGTGCACTGCATTCTCAAATAGTGTAATATATTTAATAATAATAATATTATAATTTGGTATAATTTTACTGGCATTTTACAAAACTACTTAGACAACAATCACTGAATTACAGTAACTAACAGTAAACCTAGAATAACAAATTCCTAAACTAAAGTTGATTAATTAAGCAGGGTTGCCATTAACTTTAAAAATAGAAGTCCTAAAAGTAACAGTAGGGGGCTTGGCCACTCGAGTGCCTTTTTAGGGGGGTCTGGGGGTGTGCTCCCCCAGAAAATTTTGAAATCTAGACACGGGAAATGCCATTTCTGGCGTTTTCCTCAAAAAGTAATCCAAAATCCAGGTTAAATTTGACAGAATTTAAGTTTACTCACTTGTTCTCTTAAAGATGGGAATGGTAATTGTCGATTCGGAGCAAGAGAGCACACACTTAGAAGAACACACTGGGTTTATTACGATCAACTGAGAGTGAAAAGCCAGCGCCCTTGTGACAACATGGCTACCTAATTTATACCAATTAAGAACAATACGTGATACATAACAGGTCAGCTACAAAGGACTGAAACGGCTCGCCTTGCTTCTGTGTTCTTGTGTTAAATTTGTGCCTTTCCATAATAACGTTTCCACGAGGGTCGCAGATTTCAGCGAATTTCCGTTTCAATGTGGCGATACTCTCACGAGATTCAGCCGGTACACGAACAGAGTTATCCGAATTAAGAACGGCGGGCGCGTAGACGAATGATTTCTCCTTCTCGATAGCTTCTCTTTCCGCTAAATTTAAGAAGATGTACGCTTTCGTCTTGTCGTTCTTGTCTCCATGAGCGGCAGCAATAAATATTTCCACTTCTTGCACGAAATTCTTCCAATTCAGAGCGACATTGCCCTCGAAGCTAAGCCTTAGAAGAACACGCTGGGTTTATTACGATCAACTGAGAGTGAAAAGCCAGCGCCCTTGTGACAACATGGCTACCTATTTTATACCAATTAAGAACAATACGTGATACATAACAAACATTCCTACATGAGGTTCACGCATATTCTACAGTAATCTAGAAAATTGTTGACACATTGTTTCCCACCAAAGGAAAGCGATAAGAGAGTATAATACACAGTTTAATTTGTTTGCCAACATCAGTGGCTGGAAAATGGCTGTTTAAAGAACCTGGTTGTTCAGCATTGCAAGAAAACAAATTACAAAGAGAGCTGTTTTTGTTATACCTGTCTGACATTTTGATTTTGTCATGATCAGTAAAATGCACGTTTTGCCTCTTCTTCTTCGGCGCAGACGGTTCGAGGACGCCATGTTTTCTGCTTTATGACAGCCCTGATTAATAAGTATGTTAATCTTATATGACCAATTTTCTGACAGTTTATTTCATTTCATTCCAACTTGAAAATGGTGTCATGATATCACTGAAACGTTCTTTTATATCGTTAAGTTTTACTTGTCTATGTTTTACAAAACCGTTGCTTATAAAAAAGTTGATCAGAACAATAAAATTAATGAATCAAAGGTCCTAACAAAAAGCTACTGTAAACAGCCAAGTTTTAAGTCTAGACTTAAAAGTCGAAAGAGGTATACATGTCTGTAATTCTAATAGAAGACTGTTCCAAATGGTGGAAGCAGTAACTGCATAACTATAGAATTGCATGATGTCTAGTTATAATGTACTGTAAGTTATCAGCATTCACCGTAAAATATTGGTCTGTAGTCTCTGATGATGTATTCAATTGTCAGCATATGATCTTGCAGTGATTTTCTTTCAAGCTGACCACAATAAATGTCTTTGCTCTTTTCAGGCACAATTCCGAACTTGTTGAGTTCTTAAGAGCTCGTCGTGATTACAACTTTTTGAAACCACACGGCAGGGAGCTAGCAAGGTTTGTGTTCTATAGACAGTATTTATAAATGGCGGCCAAGAAATTATTCTTTTGTCTTTGTGCTAATCATCCCCTCTACATCTACATCTACATCTACGTGTTTTCAGCACTTGGCAAAGTCTCATTGAGTTATGGCTGTTATGCGTGTAGCCTCAAACACCATAAGCCTTTTAGAGACGTCACAGCCAAGCCGGCCACTTGCTGAATAGAACAGATCAGCACTAGGGGTGGTCACAGCCAGGGTTCGTCTGAGTGTTGGTCCGGCTGGGGCTTGAACCCACGACCTCCCGCACAGTAGTCCGGCACTCTACCAACTGACCTCTACCACTTTGTAGCATTTTACTTTATTCATGCTAGCGAGGCTAGTAAGGATGATTAGCACAAAGACAAAAGAATAATTTCTTGGCTGCCATTTATGACTACGGTCTATCACTTTAATGAAGCTGGTGTTGAACTACACAGTGAGTACGTTATAGGGACATATAATTGTGCATCACAGTGCTCAGCTCATTATAGTGAGATGATTGGTGTACAAATATCTGCAGTTTTCAATCCTGCTTCCCTGTTTGTATTTCATTCCACATCCTGACCTTCAATTCTCTGAAAAAGGAGGTGATTGCCACCCCCTAAAGGGTGTATTCAACCAGTGGCAAAGATAGGACATAATTGTAGATCTGTTTAGGTGTAAGTCGTACATACAATTATCCAGGCTGCTACCACATCGTCGTGATTATTGGTCAGCTGTCTAACAGAGTCTGAAGTAACTTCTCACACAGCTTTGTTAGCTTGTCTGTTTCATGTTTGATTACTTTAATTTAATAACTTTTAATTGTGTCAAATGAAGAATGATCGTCGCAGTTGTGATGGCAATTTTTACAATTGCATAAAGAAGCCTGAAAAAAATTCAGGACTTCAACGGGGCTTGAACCCGTGACCTCGCGATTCAATGCTCGCAATGCTCTACCAACTGAGCTACAAAGATCTGTAAGTGAATGATACATACGAAAGAAATCATATGTGAACTGCGGGTATGAAATCACATGAAGAATGATCATCGCAGTTGTGACAACTCGCTCATTCTTCATTTGATTTCATACCCGTAGTTCACATATGATCGATCACAACTGCGACGATCATTCTTCACTTGATTTCATACCCGCAGTTCACTTATGATTTCTTTCATATGCATGACTCACTTTTGATTGTGTGTTGTAAACAGGCCATACAATGAAAAGGATGTACCGGAGTTTTTCCCTATCAAGGGAAAAAAGAAGATCAGTATGCATTCCTTATTGTCTGTTCACTTTTCAGGTTCATCAAAAAGCAAGGGTTGGATAGAACATTTTTGGAGTGTGATGAACATATGTGGCGACTCGGAGATAGATCACTTCCGCCGGAAATTGACATTGATGGAGGAAGTGACTGGATCGCATTAAACCGGAAGTTCTGCCACTTTCTGGTGATGTCAAAGGATCCTCTTGTGGCGTCTCTCAGGCACATGTATGGCTACTCTTTGCTCCCTGCAGAGGTAAAAAAGGCAAAAAGCGGAGCCTTGATACATGGTCGTTGTGCCACTTGTCACCTCTGTTGTTGGTCCCTTCTCCACTACCTCCACCCCCTGCCGTACCAATCCAATTTATTCCTGCATTAATTTTAGTTGACTGCATATTGACGTGCAACATTTATTGAACACTACCCAACTAATCTAAAAAACTTAAAAAATGAGCTAATAGATTGGGAAAAAGACTCGTATCAACAAAAATCGTGCTCAGTCACTTCGTGAGGGTCGTTTATCTGCAGTGGTTTACTAAGATTATGTCGCTTTGGACTGAAATATGCTTGCTGCATGCAGTGACAATCTGACCATAAAGTGCACCTAGGCAAAAAAAATTTTTTTTCGTCTAATATAAAACTTTGCACCTACTCCAAAAACCTTCAACCTATTTCCAGGTTTGTACTTTCTTTTTTCTGGGCGTCAAAACTTACGAAAAACTAAGAATCGTTTGAGGCACGACCAAGCTAGTTAGGGGCGTGGGTTTATTCCTGATTTGACGTCACAAACTGCTTTTCTTACGTTGTTACAAAGTCTTGCCCTGATATAAATCAGTTTCTGACGTGAAGTTGGAATTAGACCCATGCCCCCTACTAGGTCAGTGGTGTGGCAGTTGTTGGCTAGATTTCGTAAGTTGCACAGCCTATACAAAGTCAAGATTTGGTAAAACAAAAAGTGTAAAAGGCACAATGTGTTTCGAAAAGGTGCATAGATTTATTTTAGTGAAAAAAGTGATGGGGTTAGGTCGATTTTACAGTCAATTTCTGCCTCAACATCCTATGGTTTCATTTTCAGTCTTTCTTCCATACCGTGTTGAGAAATGGTCCCTATTGTGAAACCTTCATCCGCACCAATCTGCGACTGACCAACTGGAAGCGTAAGATGGGTTGTCGCTGTCAGTACAAACACATAGTTGACTGGTGTGGCTGTTCACCTAATGACTTCAAGCCTGAGGATTTACCTAGGCTGAAGGTGAATATAGGGTTAAAGACCCATTTCCAACCTTGATGCAAAGCGGTCGTTTGTTTTTGTTTTGAAATCGTGCTATTAGGGAGCTTACGAATCGACGACTTTCGCACGACGGCGCCGTTAAGTCACGTCATAGGTCTGCGTCGTCGTCCTGTAGAAATTTACGATTACGAACCTTTAGCAAAGAGGATGAGGACGTGAACGTCGACGTCAATATCAGTTAGGGCACTGGGTCGAGACCTTCGTTTACTGCGGGAAAAATAAAAGCTTTAGCGGATTAAGACGTGGTGAACGAAGACTGAAACAAAGTTGAGAATGATCACTAACTCTTTCGAAAATGGTTTCTTTTACAGCAGTGGTTTACGCAGAATCCAGCAAAAATTATCAAGCCTTCTAAGCGTACAAATGTCGGGAAAGATTACCAAGCGAAAGTGGATCGAGCGAGAAATTTACGTTGTTTACGAAAGAAGCTAACCAGTAACTGCGAGAATTATTTATGCCAGCATCAAACCCCAGCTAAATTTTATTACAAGATTGCTTTACAAAAGTTGGATCCTCATGCGAAAAAGGCATCAGGAAAGACAGCGATAAGATAGTAAACAATAATTGAGTGATTGTGATCTTTTAGTTTACCGCATGCCGTTTTTGTTTTCAAATGCAGAAACATTTAGAATACAACAGAAACTGCAATTCTAAGCATCGAAAGCCCAGAAAAAATGCAAAGAATTTGTCTTGTTCACGTTCAAGAGAAGACTTGCTTTGTTCCATCTTTTCGTGGTGTGGAGCCAAGATCGTAAGGGAAGATCTGCAAAGCCATAGAAAACTGAGTTTATTTTCATCGCAGCTCGCAGAAACAAGTCTTGGCTCTTCTAAAATCTTTAAAGAAGCCAAACGTCTTAAGAAATCCACATACTGTCCGAGGAAAGTAACAAAACATGTGAAAACATCACAGAAAATACTCACGTTCACCGCACGACGTGAAATACCACGAAATGGCGTCCTGAACGACATGAAGACGACGAGTTGTAGACGTGCAGGCATGCGCAGTACCACCGAATGTCGATTTCCTGACTTCCGGTCGTCGACGTTCACGTTTTCGTCGTCTTTGCTAAAGGTCCGTATTCTCAGTAAAGACGACGACGTTTGTGCGCGCGCGACAAGTTTTCCGCCGTTTCTGAAGTTTGTTTTTATCTTTTCATAAGGCGAGTTGTTCAAACCAAAATTCACAAAATGCCTGTCTTTACAGTGCGACTACTTCAACCAAAGCCACCCAGGAAAATTTCCTGCAAACTAGCCAATAAGAGTCTCACGTCGGAACAATCGATTTTGACAACATTAATTATGTATGACAAATTTACTCACTATCGAAGCACAACAAAGTTCAATTTGCGGCTTTTCGGTTGTTTCATCACTCAAACATTATTGGCCAATTTGTAAAAAAATTTCTTGGGTGGCCTTGGTCGGAGTAGTTGCACTGTAAAGAAACGAGAACTTGTATTACATGATGTTTTTCGAAACAGCTTTACAAACGAATAAGAAGTTGTACGTTTTTAGGATGCTCATAAGTGAACAAATCCAGAGTTTCCGTGCTGGAACAACGAAAGTTTGAAAAAGACAAAAGATGAATAGGCCATTTTACAGTTGTTCGCTCAGTGACCTGGCCTATGAATGGCAGCGAGGTTGCCGGTGACCTTGTATTGATAGGAACCTCAGTGTTTTTATCACGTAAATCATATTGTTGTAATGCTAACTTGTCTGCATTTACATAAGAAAAGCAGAATGGTTTGTATCAAAACAAGGTCACACTCAGCCTCGCTTCCATTCACAGGCCAGGTAACTCAGCCACAACTGTAAAATGGTCTATTGCAAGGCCGAGTTCGTTTCTTCAGCAAGAACATTTATAAGCTTAACCATGTTGGGTTTGTTAGAATTATTTGTTTCATGTACTTGCTCGACCCCACTAGCATTTGTGTGCTATGAATACTGCCGAAGGTAAATAAAATTTAGTTATTTTTATTTATTTTATAAACTTGCTAAACAGCTGCAGCTACCTGACGGGATAAGCTCTTACTTAGCGCTTTCATTGTTACACAAAAATTTGGTATTATCAACGGAGTTGATAATGTAAATTGACCACCGTACAGGGACTCTAAAAGCTGACGTTTCGAGAGTTAGCCCTTCGTCAGAGCGCATCAAGGAATTATGGGTTGTGTAGTTTTTATAGTGGAGTAGGAGCGACGCTATTGGCCGTTCCGAAATTCAAAAAGGAACTGGGGCGAGTTTCAAATTTTGAAGTAATCGATAAATTGACACCATCACATGAAAGATAACATTGAGATTGGTCGTTTGACCAAGTTTGACTCTTTTAGGTTGAACATAGACCAAGTTATGGACCTTGAAACATAGCTCAAAATCCTTACAAACGTCTCTAATTTTGGGGCTGCGTCCCGCGAAACCATGGTTGCCAATTGGTGGTAACATGGCAACGTGAAAAATAGGAATACCTTAGTTAAATGAAAAGCGTTCGTTAATACCCTGGGGATTAAGGGTGCTGATTTGGAAGATGAATTTTTGTTCCAGATTCTTGTGGCTTTCCGATTTCAGATTCTTGCTTTCATTGTTGGTTGGACTATTCGCCATGGCTCTGTGAAAGGCCGTAACTTGAATGAAAACAGACAAACAAATCAAAACCATATATCAAGAACATGCTCCTAGTGTGATACTTGAATTATTTGGCAAAAACATCTGAAGTATCGGAGGAAAACTTTGAGAAATAAATCTCACGTCCTACTATTTCCAAGATGCCCGCAAATCGTTCAAATCAACGTCGTCGACTTTGCTTCGACGCCGGCAAGTGCCCAGTTAGGCATGCGCAGTGGGCATGTCACGCAATCTAACGGCGCCGTCGTACAAGAGTCATCGATTCGTAAGCTCCCTATTATTAAATGACGCCTCTGATAGTTTGGTCAATTATTTTTATCGGGCTTTTGATCTGGTTCATTGCACCGAATTGCGGTTTCGCAAGTAAAAGACTACAGATTTCTTCGTTGAAATCGGGAACAATCTGTTGACAGTTTTGAAATTAAAACAACTATGTAAAGAACAATAAGTTATCGACAAAACTCGATGATAAATGTAGCTTATTGTGGTACGTAATTGATGGTTTCTAATTTGCAATGAGGAAAGTACTCGTACGTTATCATTCAATTATCCTGTCGTTTCACTTTATACTGTGTTCAAAACCAAGTCAGACTAGAAACACTGAACATTTGACCAAAGCGGCAGAACCTATTGCACAAACTGACCTTGAGGTGAAAATGTCAAACATGCGGAAAACATTGTACAGACACGTATAATTTACTCGCCATCAAATCGAAACAATTCGGCTCCAACAAGTTCAGCGAATTCTTGAAAGTTCCAAGGTTAAAACACCGAGATAAAAAGCACCAAGCATGAACAACGAATCTCTGTAGGTTCTCCTTGAACCTCACTATATGATGTAAACCATGCCGGCTGCGAAGTGACCGCTACTGTGTTGCCACACCAACACTTCTGACTTTGACGGGTCAAAATTTACAAACACGTACAAATTGTCCCCAAAATAATGAAATAGAAATGAAGAAGAATAAACATAGAAGATAAATACGGCCATCGATTTGGAGAGTTGTTCAAGATGGGCCAATCACAATGTGATGAAACAAAGGCTTCGAAGGTCTGAGTAATTTCGTGTTACACAAAATTCAAGAATCAACGGTCGCGGTGCGCGATGCATCAAGGTTGGAATGGGCATTCAACTCGTGTGACATGTATGCTTATTTCCTGTTTACATGGCGTAGGCCATTGAAACCTTGGTAGTGTTTTGTAACCATCTCGCGGTGCGAGCGTCGTGTATTGAGAAAGGACAGCCTCATCTCGATACAAGTATCGCACTCCGCGAAACCCCGTAATCAGGTCTCGCAAGGGGATGGCAACGTAGTGTTAACTGGAGCATCAGCGCAATGTTTATTTTGGCAATGTATTTTAGCGTTTTGTGGTTTGTTTTGTTTTGTTTTTGTACTAAAGAGCGAAACTCTAGACTGCTATTTAAAAGAGAAATGAATGTCATTTGTCCCCTATAGCGTGTGCTCACCTCATGTTTGATTTTAATGATGCTGATGTGTATATTGCGTCTAACTCTTGTTTTCCTAGAGCAAAAGTCCAAACTATTTTGCACGAAAGTTTGAGGCCATCGTTAATCAAGAGGTAATCAATCAGTTGGATTCCTGGCTTTACGTACCCCACCCTGCTGACTTGCAAGGACTCAATTATTACTGGGAGAATATGTTCCACCATGAAGACTCGATCACGAAAACAAGCGATGTGTTTAGAACTTTCTATCAGTCTTTTGTTAGGGTTGGAATGAAACACTTAAAGGCAAAGGCACTTGACAGCCAACAGTGCCTCAGTGGAGGAAACGGAAGTATCAAGGAAGTGACAGTTCTGAATCAGCATGATCAGTTTTCTGGCGTGCTAGCATTGGTCGACGTTGAATTGCCGACTAAATATGGGGAGAAGAGGGCTGTTACCATGGAAACATGGTTTGCTCCTTTAAGTCACGAGGAGTTGTTAAATTTGAACATGAGCAGGGGACCACAGCGACTCCTTGGACTAGAGGTAAGGACAAGTAATTTTCATCTGAAGAGAGTAGAGGGTGGTGGGGCGAAAGTAGGAGCACATTTACGAGACGCGATGTACAATGTTGTCTCCCTGGTCATCAATACGACGGTTCTTTTTTAAATCAATAACGCCAGAAAAGCGTACGATTTTGGCACAAGAAACTGTCACCAGAACACGATACCGGTGCGATGCTCTAACCAACTGAGCTATGAAGCCACTGACGTTGGCACTACTCCCAACGTCATTTGATTTCACTTCCGCAGTTCTTATGAGTTATTTCATATACATCATCCACATTCACGGGAACATATGCACCCACAATTGACCTTCTCCCAACGCCAGTGGCTTTATAGCTCAGTTGGTAGAGCATCGCGAGACGTCACGGGTTCAAACCCCGTTGAAGTCCTAAATTTTTTCAGGCATCTTTACGCAACTGCATTAATTGCGTTCACAATTGCGAGGATCATCCTTCATTTGATTTCATTTCCGTACTTCATATATGATTTATATGTGTGTAACAATCGAAATGTCTGTGAGAGCAAAATTCAAGCAAGAAACTCCAAAGTAGTAGTGTCTTACTGCGTACTCAACGAAAGCGGTACGGCTGGAAATCTTGTGTCAGATGCGCAATGGTTCCTTCCATGAAATTTTACTTCCGGCCACCTTAGTACAGCCCTCCCTAGCGATTTGCTTAAACTGCATATGAATGACTGAATAAAACCTTTATTTAAGTGTCATAGAACTCTAATACATTGAAGTACTAATTGGGGACACAAAGAAACTAATTTAAAATAAAAACCAGAATTTCGCCGAATTTGAAAGCGGCCGTTTTGGTCATTTAGACCTTTACGCTTAGAATGTCGTTCAAGTCGATCGTAATTTGAGTAAACACTTCTGTCCAAGAGACTTTTATTAACGTGATTCGTGACGATTAACTTTCGTGAGACGAAATGATTTCAGCTGAGGTGACTGCAGACTGCAATATCATTTCAAGTCCGTGGTTTGGATGTAATTTTTGAAAAGAATTTGACCATTGTCTTACAAATCAAGTACATTGCAAACTAAAGGCCTAATGAAATTAGTTTCACGTCCGTGGATCGGTTCGGTAGATTTTTCTTTAATTTATAATGGTAATTGAACTGAGTGGAGTGCAATTTGATCTGAAATCATATGCATGATTTCAAAATCGAACGAGTGCACAGTGCGAGTTCGATTTGAAATCACAAGTATGATTTTAAACCAAAATTGCACGACACAAAGTTCAATTATCACTTGACAACCATTTTGAAATCACACAGGCTTTTGTCAATATTAATATCTATTTAATATTCACTTCAGGAAAATTAGTTTTGAATTTTGATGGACTTAAAAAAGGATGTGATTTAGAGCAAGAAATGGTGCAATTTGGGAATAAATTGCACTGTTGAGAGCCAATCAGATTTCGTGAATGACGAGTGATTTCAAAGTGGGTGTAATAAATGAAAGAATTGGTTTGCGGTTCGGTGTCTGCTCAGACGCATCTCCAGTTCATGTCTGCTCTCTGGGGAATTTCCCTTCTCCTTATCAGATTCCAAAGCGATCTGTCGTTGTCGGTCCTGAACAGAATTGGAGTTGCACATTGTAAAATCAAGCTGCAGTTTACGTTTCGTATGCTGTGCCCAGTGTAAAATACAGGTCAAGTTTAAAAACAGAAAACGTCTTGTGACTCGCTTAGCACATGTTAATAAAAATATCATAGTTTAAATCAGATAAATTCTTGATTTTCCTGAATTTCTCAATTCTATTTCGAGTGACATGCGTTTAGAGTGAATATGACACAAAAAATTTCATTAACTTGTTCGAAAGAGCTTTCAAAATGATGAAGAATGGCATTTATTTTATTGCGATAGCACTCTTGGTTGCCAAGATATTCAAGATTTTGATTCTATTTGTACGCTCGAAGAAAGAGATTTATTTGAAAACGTTCTTGAAAGTCCTGATAAAAATGATCAGTCTTTGAATGATTTAGGAAATTTAAATATAGAATCAAAATATTACACAATCAAGCAGTCTGGCACGTGCTTTCAAAAAGAGGTTTGTCAATATTTAATTGTAATATTCGGAGCTTAGGAAAGAATTTATGTCTGCTTAATGATATTTTGGTAACTTTGAAGGAAATGCCTAGCATTATAACTATTTCTGAAACCAAGCTAAACAACAATAATCAACATCTTCACAATATTAATATACCAGGTTATAATTTTGTCGGTGTGAATTCTAGAACGAATGCTGGAGGAGTTGGTATTTATATAAAACAAAACCTAAACTTTTTTCGTAGGCAGGATTTAGAGTTTTCGTCTGAAGGTTTTGAAACGTGCTTTGTGGAGCTACCAAGAGAAAAGCAAAAGAGTATTATTATCATTTCCATCTATAGACATCCTCACGGCAATGCCGAAAATTTCCGTGAAATTCTTAGCCTTAAATTAAATCACTTGAACAATTGCGGTTATGAAGTATTAATAGCTGGTGATATTAACATTGATTTTTACAAATATCACAGTGATAAGTTTACTTCTGAATATCTTGATATGTTATTCGATCTGGGCTATATGCCTCTCATCACAAAAGCAACCCGGATCACTAACCACAGTGCCACTCTTATTGATCACATATACTCAAATTCACCACAAAAAGTTTTAAAGTCTGGGATATGGTTGGCGGATCTCTCAGATCATTTGCCCTGTTTTTGTTCAATAGCCACCAAGCTTCCTGAGCACGCAGGTGACAGGTACTATAGGAACTATTCAAGATTTAATGAAGCCAGATACCTAGCTGATATAGCCGCGGTAGATTTCCGTAGTTTAGTCACTAGTGATGTGAATGATAGTATGGCTAGAATTATCTCTGCATTAGAAGGAATAACTAACAAGCATGCGCCCATTGAAAGGGCATCACGATCTAAACAAAAATTGTTAAGGAAACCCTGGATTTCTAAAGGAATATTTCAATCTATTAAAGAAAAGCAGCGTTTGTTTAAAACTCATTTTCTTTCTGGTGACCCACTTAAAATTAAGTATTATAAAGTTTTCAATAATAAACTTACTAAAATTAAGGACTTAGCCAAGCAGAAATACTTTAAGAAACAGTTTGAAATGAACAAAGGCAATATGAAAACAATATGGAAAATGATTAACTTATTAATAAATAGAAAGAAAAAAAACTCTCCTGCAATAAGTAAGATAGTCTATAATAACAAGTGTTATACATCTAAATTAGACATATGTAATCAGCTAAATACATATTTTGTTAATGTAGGCCCAAGTTTATCAGCTCAACTGCCAAATCATATTAACTCTAATCCTATAAGGTATATTACTAGGAACTTTCCAAACAGCTTTATGTTTAGGTATATCCACTCGTATGAAGTGCGTGACTTAATCTCGAACCTAACAGCAAACAAGTCGTGCATAGGAGTCCCCGTAAAATGCTTTAAGCTGGCTGGAGACCTCATCTATGAGGCAATGACTGAAGTTTACAATCTCTCCATAGAACAAGGTATTATGCCTGACATTCTCAAAATTTCCAAAGTAACTCCAGTGGACAAAGGTGGCGATATCACTGACCAGGGTTTTCAACTGTTTTGTAAAGTAGCGGACATACTTCTGAAAGTACCGGACGTGAATGTTTACAGTAGTAAAAAAAATCGCAAATATTGATCTCAAAGTACCGGACGTGGAATGGCAAACGACCGGACGAAACGTCCGGCCTCCGGCCTCAAGTGAAAACCCTGACTGACCCGACTAACTTTCGCCCTATCTCAGTTCTTTCTATATTTACACAGATTTTTGAAAAAACTGGTGTGTACACAGTTAACAAGCTATGTTGAAAAGCATGCCATTTTAAGTCAATACCAGATTGGCTTTAGGAAGGGCAGATCGACTGAACAAGCCATTTTAGAAATTACTGACAATTTAAAACAAGCAGTAGATAATAATTTACTTACATGCGGAGTCTTTCTCGACTTCGCCAAGGACTTTGATACCGTCAATCATGCTATACTGTTGAATAAATTAGAGAAATATGGAGTTCGGGGAATTCCACTGAGTTGGTTTGCTAGTTATCTTACCAATAGACAGCAATATGTTGGTATCGATGGTATGGAATCTTCGAAACAAACTATTCAATGTGGTATCCCGCAGGGCAGTTCTCTTGGTCCCCTTCTTTTTTTACTATACATTAATGACATTCCTAACTGCTCCGATAAATTGTCCTTTAGAATATTTGCAGATGATACCAATATTTTTGCGTCTTCCTCAAACGCCGTCGAATTACAAAGCTTGATTAATCAAGAATTATCCAAAGTTAAAGAGTGGTGTGACTTAAACAAGCTTTCCATTAACTTAACAAAAACTAATTATATGATAATTAAATCGCCTAAAAGAAAGACAAATATAATATGGGATGTAAAACTAACTAATAATGATGGCTCCGCCTATAGCTTAGAAAAGAGAACTTACATAAAATATTTGGGCGTACTTATAGACGATGCGCTATCATGGAAACAGCAGGTCTCCTATCTATGTACTCGAATCTCTAGAAACACAGGAATTATTGACAAACTTAGATATTTCACTTCCCTTTCACAACTTAAACAACTATACTATAACCTCATCTATCCTTATATATCTTATGCGATAACCTCCTGGGGCAGTGCATTTACTACCCAAATTAAAAAAGTCCAAACAAAACAAAATCATGTTATCCGTCTTATGTTCTTTGCCACCTTGTATGGACCAGATACAGACAGTACATTACCGTTACTTAATTTGCTGGATTTACTTACTGTTAAGAATATCTATTAACTAAAACTTCTTAACTTCACTCATCAATGGCATTTTAAAAAATTACCAAATATATTCAGCCAGCAGTTTTGCTATGCAAGTGAAGTCCATACATATAATACGAGATATGCTTCCAAAAGCAATTTCTACAAACCACGTTTCAGGACTAACATAGGAAAGCAAACAACATCGGCTATGGCGACAGAAATGTGGCAACAGCTCCCTACCCATGTCAAAAACTTTTCAACTCCTAACTTTCCGAAAAAACTGAAAGAATACTTGTTGGCCGAACAATTAACATACTAAAATTATTTTAACATACTGAATTTTTTTCTCTCTCTCTCTTTTTTGCCATCTGTGTGTTTTATGTATATGTGTGTGTATGTCTAGCTATTGTGGTGTCCTGTACATTCGAAACTACTTTCAAAGAGCTAGCTGCTAGCTCGAAAACCTCACGGTTATCTAGCTGCTAGGCATTTCCTTCTATGTAATAATATTTAATAGCTTAAATTGTAATTGAATACTTTTTTTTTCTATTTTGCTAATTATTTAATACGTTTCTTACAAACCATGTAATGGGAATGAGAAATAAAGTGTTGTTGTTGTTGTCTACTGTAGTCCAGTGCAGAGATATTTCTACGGTTATCATTTTCTTGCAATCTTTTAAAGTTGGTGCATTTCTCTCAGAACTGGACAACTTGCACCATAACAACGGACTCAGATATCTTATGAAGTGTCTTCCATACTTTACAGTGTTGTATCTTGGAAGGTTAAAGTCTGAGTTGCAGAAGCTGTATGATTTTAAATCATTTCGTTTGACAACATTTTCCAGGTAGCCTAGTACCATTTGGTGCTCAATCATGAAGTAAAAACATCTGTTGGCTTAAGTGACAGATGGTCCTACTTGAAACACATGTGATACCCATATTACCTTACGTCTCCTTGCTAGCTCATTAGAAGTGAGCAATGCTTACTTAACACGAAAACTGGAAAAGTGAATCCCGTGCGTAATAGACCAGGGAGCAGAACTGTTGCTATGGTAACAGCATTATTGTGTCGTACTTGATGTACATTACTGGTGTCAAGTTTGAATGGCATCACTCGAATATTTCCAGAGATATTTTTGATTTTGTGATCGAAATATTTGCTTAAACCACTTGTGACGTCATCAACCTCACTATCTCAGGAATGAAAAATCTTTAAAAAAAGTGTCATTCTTACTCACTTAAAGGCTTTTCAAATGAGCAAACATATTTTTTACTTCATATGTACTTTAAAGTCCCTAATTACTAACTAGATATAATTTCTTTCCTCCTAGATAGGAACCATTTGGGACCAAAAAGAAAGAGTCTTCCGTAACTTGGCTCACTTGATGGGTCCCTGGGATGACCCTGTCTTGGTGCATCGCTGGGTTCATGGCAAGGAATTTGATGTTAAAATCATGTGGGTGGACCCAATCAATGTTGTGACGGGAGTTTACGAAATGAAAGTCGTCGAAAATTGGGTGGTGTCTTTCCACAAACCTACCTTCAAGAAACCAATGCGGCCTGGAAAATGGACTATCAAAATGATCTTCTCGCATAAAGGAGAAGACATGGTAATTGGTCAAACCAGTTTCCTCGTAATACCAATGTCGTTTTCCAAAGGAAAACCAATCAGCTCTCAGTATGCCGTGGCTGCCAACAGTGGTCCCCCCGGAGGGATATACAATTCGAATGATTTCTTGATCGAGTTTGATCGTGAAGCAAACAATACAGAGGCGCTGGCGAAAAAAGCGGCAGAAAACTCCAGGAGGGCGGGTCCCGAACTCGATGAGTGGATAGACAGCGAAGTTGAATACTTTTGGACTGTAGAGGCATCTTGTATTCTGAGCGGGACGTTACCAGGGTGTAGAGACATTCCATCTTGTGAATCGACATTATGGAGTTCAAGGTCGCCCGACCCAAAGTCAGAATTAGGCAAAGTTAAGCCCAATGGCAGACTTCGGTAATGACTCGTGCTTCCGTAGGCGTTTTTGAATTTTTAAATTATTCTTGAAATTTTCGGCGGATACAGTCTGCGATGTCACTCTGTAAATACAGGAAAACACGTCCCCCCCCCCCAAAAAAAAAAAAAAAAATTGGCGCGAGTCGCCGACAGTGCAACGCTGGACATACCTGCTCAACTCGGATTTAAAATTTAGTGACTTTTTCTTTGCCGAACATCTGGCGTGAACAGTTTTGTCCGGCGTTATAGGGTAAAGGAAATTTGTCCCGGTGATAATATTTAGGGATGACAGACAATTGTGGACCTTATAAGCTTGGCTAACTTAATTTATTGGGTGTCCAAACAGGAATTTATCAGCATTAATATCATTAACAATGTCTGCGATTACGTTATAACATGGTAAATTAAAAACGCAGATTTTCCAGAAATTTTAGTTCACAGTTTAAGATTACAGTAATGTTTTTAGGGAGATTGTCTTTTCATTTAATTGAAATTAAATTAACTTTTGCTCTTGAAAATTAAAGTAATTGAACTTATTATTGCGTTCGACGAAGGAGAACGCCCGCTAATCTGGTGTCCCTGCGCACGATCATACCAAGGACACCAAAATAGCCCCCATCCCCGCTTTAATTTTTCAGGGGCGAATAGTCGGAAGGGGTCGAGAATTTATCGGGGAGGTCGGAAGTTAAAATCGGAACGATCGGACAGGCGTGTTTACCGCTGACGTTGTTAGTATGAGGTTTACGCACGTTCACCGAAACCGTTCAGATGTCATACTTCAAGGCTAATATAGTGAGCGCGCGTATTTGAAAGTGCCGGCCGGGTTGCTCATTAGTTTTGAGTGTTCTAACAAAAAAGTTGCCTACGTTTTTGTCGCGTTTGAATGAAATTAGTGGAGGTTGCGAAACGATTGTACCAGTCTCTGGATAATTTTGGAGTAATTTAAAGTTATTAAGAATGATGCTTTTGACTGCGTGATTATGAGGATGGAAAGTGAGGGTGAATGGAATGCTATCATTCTTATCCTTTTGTGGTGTTTGTAGTGCTGATTGTCGATCAAATTGTTGGGCGTGATGATGGCCCGTTTTGACCACGGAGTCAGGATAGCCACGTTTTTCGAAGAAGTGACACATCTTTAGTTTGCTAGAAAATTCAGTGATCACTACATGGACGTCGAAGTCTAAGAGATTGAGAATAGGGAATGGGGTTCTTGGATATGTAATGGACATGACAATGAATACAACGGATAACTGTGAGAAT
>OX419340.1:33754808-33777308 GCA_948470475.1 Galaxea fascicularis | reverse complement strand
TCACTAAATTTCTTCATTACGCCAATTCTTTGTTGAATCCTGTGTTGTATGTTGTTAAAATCCCAGAGTTCAAGGCATCCTTGACACAGTTGTTTACCAGAAATGATGCTGATAGCCGTGCGAAGGGCGCCTCACCAATTTCCCACTCCAACAAGATGGCTGCTTAATAAGCTCATCAAGAAAGCAAAGAAAACAGCAAAAACAATGAAAACGCCACAAAATGACAGATTTAAGGGACGGGTCATTAGAAAAGTGATGAGGGGGAAAAAACAACAAAAAACTCACGCAAGGAAAAAGGACAACGAATTCTGCAAAGAAGAAGACAGAAAAAAGTCGTGCACCAGCAAAAACTAAGTCTTATACAAGCATGGGCAAACAAAATTTCCAACACCAACTACAAAATCCCCTACCCCAACTAGCCCCCCCCCCCTCCCATTACTTTTTCTGGTAAGTGTAACACTATCACTTTTCTGGTCACACTCAGCACTAAACTAATAACCGAGGACGGTACTTAGATATTTGTTAACTTTTCCAAAAAATCAGAGGTTTGAATAGATTGCAAATTTACTGAAGAGATCCATGTTACTGGAGTTTTCTGAATTTGCACTTTGCACTTTGCTTCTTAAAAAGAGTACTAAATGTTTCTTTTCACATTTGCCCAGCCCGTATAGCCCTGCAATTTAATGAAACGACATTTGCTTGCAGCAAAAAAAAAAAAAAAAAAAATCACTTGAACACCCGAGACAAATTAAAGGCCTGGGTGAGAAATCGTTGTATTTGTACTTTCGGATTAAGATTTAAAATAATCGATCAGTCTATATACAATTGGTTCAAAGTCATTGGGAGAATTGTGGATCACATTTTTGCTGGAATTTTTGTTTCGGAGGCAATATATATATATACGAGTCGGTAACTTCCCCTCCGTTTAATTCTGCAGTATGATCTCTGCACCAACTGCTCTTAAAGGTACAGAACTCTCTTGCTATCTCTTATAGAAAAGATCGCAATTCGTAAAGTATAAGAACCATACCTGGAGAGACAAAAATTGAGTAACTTGCATGATTGTGATGGGAGCTTTAAGGTATTACAGGAAAACTTATGAGTGATTTTCTTTCCGGTTTGCCAGTCAGAGCCCAATTGGTAAATCTTGTTTTTTATTTGAAGTTTTCCTAATTGCACCAAACGCTGTTGGATAAATTTGTATGATTAACATGTTGCTTATTCTCGTTTTTCCTTGGAAACAAACATCTTTTTATTTCCATATCGCTTATTTCAACTGAGAGCTACCTACCTCTTCGTGTAGAGAAAAATCCGTTATTGAGTATGTTTTCAGTTCATTTTTACGTTCATAAGTTGATTATCGTTATCAATAAGAGGTTGTAGCAAGCCTCTTGTAACCATGCAATCAATTGAGATCTCTTCGTCTCTTCCATAATAAATAAACAAATGACAATTCTCTCCTTATTATTTTTTTTAATGAACAATTGTTCGTAAGAGGATCGAAATTTAATTACGGGAGGCTTTTCCCTCGATTTTTCTTCGGCAACGGGAGAGCGAAGGCACGGTCTTTAGGCAATTCAATGGCAATCTAAACGATTATGAATTATTTATTTTCGTAATAGGTGTCACTCGTGGGATGTCGTTGATTTAAGTTCGCACATTTGCTAACCACGAAGCCTTTATCTGTAATTTAGAAAGAAGGTGTAATGCTCCGAGAATAATCAAATGGTGGTAAAATATATTAAAATATCACATGGAAACGTTACTTAACCCAATACCATTTTTTAATATTTACTTAACTGTTATTTATGACCATTTGTGTTTCCCAGCGTTTCAAATTAAGCATCACACCAATCGATGCAATTAACTGAAAGGATTTGTTGTTATTTGATTATACTTTCCTTGTGCGATAATTGGATAAAAAGGTTCGATTGATTCTGCCTCGGGGAACGCGTTTGATATTTGGCGCATGTTTACCACGAAGATTCCATTTGAAAACAAGACGATAAGGCGATCCAGAGGTATGAGGTATGACAATCTTGAAAGTTTTATATAATGCTTCCAGTATAATCAAAACGCGGGAATGTTGATGTCACATCCATACTTCACGTCGCCGTATTTATACTTTACCCGGAAATGATCGACGGAGAGGACTTGCTGTTATATTAGTATTCATGGCTTGTATGATAAACCAGATAAACTCGATTGATTCTGCTGTCGGGCGTGGATTTAATTAAGTTTGAGACCATGTCGTCCAGATAACTAAAAATTAGATTGCCTTCGTTCACCACAACGTTTTAATAATGGCTGGAGCTGGCATTGAACTGATTCTAATGCCGATGTGTTGGCGTTTCGTTCAATATCGTTGTGAGGCTATTTAGCGGACTGATTTGACTGATATAACATGATTATTTCATCTTTTGTTGAAGAGCGGATACCATATTCCAAGCGACAGCGGTGGGCTACATGTAAGTCGTTTTCCTACTCGGTGCAACTTGAAAAGTTTGATTGGTATCATTCAAATTCACCGCTACGACAATCCTGTTTTTTATAATTCCAGTTAAAGAGAACTTCCATTATAACAAATTAATGTTACGTTTTCGGAGATAATACAAAATTCCAATTTTTAAGGTTCCCGCGAGCCACCATTCTGAGTTCCTGACTCACATTTGAATACTTTTGCTCCATGCTTTGGAAAGTCGTTGCGCTTTAGCCCTCTAGGACACTTGGCCTCCAAACATGCTTTCCCTGCCATAACTCTCCTATGCTAAATCGATCAGTTCGTAAATGAAAGGCTGACTTACGTTGAAGGATTTCAAATTCCTTGGCTGAAGTGGTACATATAACTTTAGAATGAAAAGTGATACTTTACTTTGCTGAGCCAAATAGCGCTTTTTTCTTACAAATATGGTTATTCTAGCAGTCCAGAAGAGCACGAAGTTTCGTTTTACCAACGTGGCTTCGACTATCCCAAACCATCACTTAACCTCGTCAAACTGATCTGAAATAGTCGTCATGTCAAAATCAAAAATATACTGTCCATCGAAGCAGAAGCTTCCGGCTGATTTTGCATACGTAAAGCATGCGTAAATAACATTTTATCCGTGATCTCAAATTCTCTTTGAAAGACTTCCAAAGAGCGTTTCTATCCGCCAAAGCCAACAGTCACCGAGTCATAAAAGTATTGTATATGTGAAAACCAACTATTCAAATCTGCCCCGAGGTTTCAAAACATGCTGAGATTTCACTGCAATTAAAATGACAGTAAAGATAGTGTCCACTGTTGCAACCAAGGTAATGGTGCCAACTGTTGCCATATCAACTCTAAAAAGAGATTGATCATGATAGCAATCTATTCGGTAATATTTGAAAGAGCAACTGAGTGGCTTCTCGACTAAATGATGTCTCCTCAATTATTATGCAATGGTATCATGTCTTATCTGAGGCGTTGAAGACCGCCAACTGATCTGTGACCGATCCGCCTTTGCTATCCGTTTTATATCCCATTGAACTGAAATTAGACGTTTAATGCGAGTAAAAATTGTTGTATTCATTTGCTTTCGTTTTCCTCAACGAAATAAATATTCTATTCCAAATTACACTGATCCCCTTTATTATCCCAGCTTGTAGCTTTTGTCAGCTGAAACACATTAATGTCTTTTTAAAATCCTTCTTGCTGCAATAACAGTGATTTAGGTTTTCGCTTTTGCCCGAATTTCCGTCTCCAATTGGTTCGCATTGATCTTGTAGACAAGTTAGTTAGAGTAATCAATAGGACAAAAATCATTTCATCAACCATCATTATTTTTTCTAAATAAATGCCGACTTTCATGACGTAATTACAAATCATCAGTTACTCTCGACGGCCACTGTTTTGCACTTGCAATGTGCTAAGAAGCGATATTCAGTTGGAGGCCAAAGAAAGCTTTTTCTAAGTTGAAATAAATAACAGTGTTTGGAGACCGCACGAACCAATATACATTTTTCCACGTTTTATCAACAATAAATCAAGCACAATAAGGTATGTCTTGAGACAAAATTCAGTTTAAGCTATGAATTAACGTTTGCAGAATTAAGAATTCAGAAGCATTCGGCGTATTTTATTTTGCTTTATTTTTTCGCGTTATTTAATTTTGTTTTATTAATTTTGTATTATTTTGTGGGGGATCCAACAGTTTATTTACACTATTTATTTATTCAACATCTTGCAGTGACAATTTGAGGCAAGTTTTATTTTTTCCGCTCACCAAATACTCTTTAATAAGAAGAGGTAACATGCAGTGCAATACAGGTGAGAATGATTTTACCGAGCCAGTCTGACTTAACGACAAGGTCTCGTAAATTTTCTGGAATCTTGAAGTAAAGGAAGAATCGTTCAGTCTTTCCACTTAGTTTTAGTAATGTCAGATATGAATATATTTTAAATCCAAACAAAGATTCTCTGAAATCATAATATTAGCAAACAAGGTGAGGTTTATCACCTATCATCAAATAAATAGTGGCTTGTATGTGACCAACATCGAAACGTAAACGCGCAACCGACACAAAACACATAAATGATATTTCTTAACTCCAAACAGAGATTCTCCGCAGACGAGTTAAAGTCTTTCAGCATCTGCAATTAGTCGCTTCTCCTACGTCTATTTTAGGTTAAACTCTTTCTTTTCAGTGCGACCAACATTGAAACGTAATAACTGACAAAAAACATGATTTTAGTTTGACTGTACCATAGAGATCGAATTCTGATTCTATATTTGGAGTCAGGTTGCATTTAGTTTTATTATTACAAAGTGTCGAGGGTCGCTTTTCAGGAACTTGACAGCTGATTAAATCTTTCTCTGAATTGAGCAGAAATGTAAAAAAGTTTCCGTCTTGAAAACACATTTATTTGAGAATATGCCGCGCGTTCTTGGGTTTTCCATGTCAACGGCATTGGCATAACATGGACGATTAGCCTGACCGGTTGAAATAGCTTAAACTACAACATTTTCCTTACTGTGGTTTAAATAAATTTGTTTCTCTTTCCTTTGCCATCGATTGGGTGTTAAAATTTCTGAATCATTTGTTTTCTGAATCAAACTGATTGAAGAGAAATATAAATATAATGCTTCTAAGAACTAAAGCACTGAGTGGGCAAAAAAAAATTACTCACATTAAACACAAATAATGACACGCTTTAAAAGACGCAATTGTTGGTAACAATGATATGGCACTCGTAATGTATTCAAATCGGCTTTAATATTTCAACCGCTTTTAAGATTTTTAGGATTGTACAGAATTTAAAGCAACTTGGAATAACCTCAACTGGCAGGAATATCGATTCACGCCCCTGGTGAGTTTTTCACTGATCTTCTTTGACGTTATTGTTGTCTTCTTAAGTTCTAGGAAAGTGGAAATCCTTATTCTTTCCCGTGGTCTGTTATCTCATCTTTGAAAAAAAACGTTTTCAAATGTATTCATTTCCATGGAATGAAACTGAGGCAATAGAAATGTATTATTTTACTGAAGATAAATCCAAAACTGTATAGCCTGTCTATCTCTTTTGTATCAGATAAAAACCATTTTCGTCCGTTAAATCCATTCAAAAAGAAGGTCAGCTGCAAGGTCGCTGAATCAACAATGATAGCTGGTCTTAAGTTTACTCGCCGAGAGACAATGCATCCAGGATAGCGCGATGGATTCAATTTCTAATTCCTACTTGTCGTGGTTAGTTGATTTTCTTGTTGACATTTAGGTTAGAAAAGCGTTAGGAATCGTAGTACATCGCTACGTACTAAAGTTAGTTTCGAAGAGTTTAATTTCCAGCTGACTGACAGTATGTCTTCAAGGAAACGGCGGTGACAAGCAACTCAGTTCTGAGTCGTGCCAGCAATCCGTTTGCCGCATCGTGAGTGGTCACGGGGAGCAAAGAACGGTCCAAGGGACCAGTTCCCTTCGTGTGATCTAAATACCAAAAAATTATTCCAGCGCGGGAGCCAAAATTGTTCCCTGCGAATGGTCTTACGAATTTAAAATAGCCCTTCGTTTGAATGGTTTGTGAAAATACTATGCGACCATTCACCGCGAATATTCCCCTCAGTTTTGAAGTAGGTAGACGATGTTGTGCTGCCAGAAAACAGTTTACTGCTTATATTCTTCATCCACCTATCGTTTATGTCATACAGAACAGAGGCTCCTGAAACCGAAGATACAGTATTTCAATGCTTTCCTAATTCAGATTTGAGACAGTCAGTCGTTTTCCGACTGCTCAACGGCGTTCGCCTGTTTTCGGTCAATGATCTTCGGCTAGCGGATGGGAGCTCGTCTTATTATCGACAACCGCAACTGAAGACGAGAGCAATAGGTACGGAGAATGCCACAAAATAACAGGCTTAAAAAACAAGCACTTTGGACGAGAATGTTACGTTCTGGCGAATTTCTGCTTTGCGTTTCTCTTCATAACAAAGTTAAATGACCGAAGTCATGGTTTTCTTGAATTCAATTAAGCGCACGAAGGTAACCTCTTTCCCTTTTAGTCTTTTATCAACGTAGTTTATAGTAATTTAGTAGTTCGCCCACGTTTTACAATGACGACAAATTGTAAATTTAAATTACGTTTTCTTAGCCGTTTTCGTCGTCGTTGCTTTAGCTTCTTTTTTTTTTAAACAAAATCCAACACATGCCATGGGCATCTGTAAGTTGAAATATCAGTACCCTGACCTCGAGCGCTAACCCTTTTTTTTTCGCGATAAGAGTGCGTGTTTATTCTTCAAGCCTTTTTATGCATAATATATGAATTACTGACCGCTCAAGATGGAGTGCAAGTGGGCAATCAATTGCAATTAATTTAAGTCAGCTATGATAGTTAAAGAGACACCGCAAAAATCAACTTGATATTAGGCGTCTGGTTATTGCGTTATTAGAGTTTTGCATTATGCCTTTTGTGAGCATAATTATTTGCCTCACAAGTTCAAAATATAAGCCCGGCGTTGTCAATCAATGGTTTCCGATAATCGATAAAATCAATAATAATCAATAACAATTAATTGATTGGTATTGGAAATCGATAAAAATCAATGCCTAAAAGTTGTGTGACTATCGATTTCTATTGATTTTCATTGATTGTTATTGATTATTATTGATTTTTATTGATTATGAAATTTGTCGTTTTCTTAAATAAAACGCACCATATGAATGAACAAACCATTCAGTTATCTTTATTTGTTGTGTTTTATGTTATTTCTAGCATTTTTACCCCTTATTACTATTAAAAGCTCACTTAAATTACTAGACTCTGATCGTCTCGAAACAAGAACAAAATTGTCTTTAATTCTAATCATATAATCTGCAAAGGGCGGTATATCCCAAACTGAATGGTTTGTTCTTTAAGTCTCTTCAGTGTCACTCTCTTCCAGCTTGTTAATTAGTTGAGGAAATTGTTTTTGTCTGCGCTCACTGTCATGCTGCCTGAATATACGCATGCAGGCCAAGAACATACATCTTGAACATTCACCCGTGCAACCGAAAGGGAAGATAGCAGAATAATTGTTAAAAGGAAAATGTGCTTCCCTTGTAATGTATTGTGGCGTTTTTAAACTTACACAGTAATCTCTTTGTGTAAGGGCCAAAGAGGACCAACAAGCTCGATTTGAAGATGGCCGAGCTGCCCCCGATCATTCGTAACTCTGAACGCATTCCCATCTTCTCCTCTCTTCTTGAATGCGTAGAATATTTCTCCGACATTCACTTCAAAAGGGCATTCGTGATAGCCCTTGACCACACAGCGCACTGACAATTCAACTTGCTTCGCCATCTCTGGAACAAGCAAACTCCGTAACAAGTGTGTTCTGGGAATCCCGGTTGAAGTGCAAGGATAAAAGTGCGCAATCGAATTACCCAATTACCCTGGACGTGTAAATATGCCCGGGACCAATGAAGCATGCCCACGCTAACACGCGCCAGAAAGTTGCATAATGAATTATTAATCAATGATTTTCTATAGAAATCAATGGTAATCAATAGCAATTAAGACTCCGAGTGTGATTATCGATTTTTATTGATTGGTTGCACCAATCAATAACAATCAATGGATTGTTATTGATTATTATTGATTGTATTGATTGCAATCAATCGATCGGAAACCATTGATTGACAACGCCGGGAAATATAAGGCATCAATCTTGCCACTGATAAACAAACTTGCCGCGAGACTAATTAACCTCTTTTTGCCTACCTCTGAGACAAACCGCTTTTTTCCCACGCGATAAATATAGTATGGTTATGGCCTATAGAACAAAAGTACAGTTAGCGATTGGCTGATTCGACTTCATAAACCGGATGACAGAGAAAAAATTAAAACCGTGAGTCTGCTTCATTAATCGTGATTAGTTAATCACAAAAATTTAAAGAAAACGACAAAAATTTTAAGTTTACAAAACATGTTTCCACATAAACTTCTGTCATCTTCGGTTGAATAAAATACAAAGCATTGGGAGTTGAATTTATAAGTAGGAGAAAGTGCTAATTATGCTAGTAACAACGGAATGTATATAAAACGTGACAATGTGAAAATTAAAAGGATAGCTTAAGATTTACATCATGTAATTGTTGGTTCAAAGAGGATTGTTCTCTTTGAATAAAAGGCCTCTTTTATCTTGAATTGAAAAGTCGTAGAGGCGTGATCTAAAATATGAAAACAGTCTACTGAACAGAGGGCGCGACAATGTTCAGAATTTTGCAAGTGCTTGAAGATGTGAGAGGCCCTATCACTGACTAGGTGTTTATGCACGCGTGTGGAAAAATGTCGGATTGTCTCGCCGACATAACAGGCATTACAGCTCGCACAAGTAAACTTATAAACCACGCGCGAATGATGCCTGCCGGGGATAGGGTCCTTCACACCAAACAAGTTCCTTATTTTAAAGGAGGAAAAAAGTAATTTAATGTCCAAATCATTGCAGTAGCGCTTGATAAAGTAACGAATCTTTTTCTGAGTGACGACAGAAAAATGACCGGTGTCTCTTTTCCGGAGCAGATTTACTATATTCATTTATTTATTTATTTAATTGCACTCAATACGTTACTTCTTTCATTAATTGTCATCCGATGAAAGCGGTCAATCAGGTACTGAATCTTCTTAAAAGCTTATTCAATATTTAAACTTAACTAGCTCAGCATTCTACCCTCCATCTTCTGGAATAGTGTCAATTGCAGACAGTGCGATTTTGTGTACTACGGTCAGACAGAAAGATCACTGAAGACGCGGGTGTATATATATACTTAATTGACGACGCCCCTATAGGGGCTTTTCAGGGCCAATGAAACAAATTATACAAATGAACACAACGGAGTTAAGAATCCCAGCTGGCGGGAGGCAGACCAGGCACGAACCCAGAACAAAATCCAGCGCCCTAAACGACTCGGCCATCCTGCCTCCTGGGTGTCTGAGCACAAAAAGACTGTTTTGATGTTTGATGATAATTCCAGAATTGTGAGCCATGTCCAATAATGTCATCATCAAATGGACTTTGACAATGTTAAAGTCGTCGGACATAAGCCAAATTACCATCAACGGCTTTTCCTTGTAGCTTGGATGTCTGTGAAGACCTGTGAAAGATACGAACGCTGGGAATGATCACGTCGTCATCCCAGAAGTCTATAAATGTTTGGCAGGCTTTTAACTTAAAAACTCTCGCAGAGACATTCTTTGTAGTCACGCGCATACCGCTCGCGCAACGTTATTTTTAATTTTAAATCACGCGTTACAACATCAAGCGTCCTTATTACTGATGAAGACTTAAGAGTTAGCCGAAACGTTTCCTTATATATAAGAACCAGTTGAATTTTTTGGGCTGAATTGGCTCTTATGAATATGATGTTCTTTTTTACCAAGTTTCAGCCTGGAGGTTCTTAATCCACTTGTTCTTTTAAGCGGGTTTTTACAGTGTAGTTAGAGAAATTTAATCTGCATTTCCAAAAACTACTCAGTGTTCGTCGATAAATGACATAGGAGTTTTCCGCATTTATACTGAAAAGATTTCTTGGTGTCAGTGTGTAGCATCTGAAGTTATCACGCGTTTTCGATTGTCAACGAGCTCTCGGTAATTTATAGCAGTAGTTCGTACTGAAACATACACTGGACGAAAAAATGGATTTTCACCTATAGAAAATGTGTAGCAAATCTGTGGTAAATGCCACATTTACTCACATTTGCTCAAATTTTCTGAAAATCAAAGATCAGATTCGGCACAGTTTTACATTGTGGGCAAAGCCGGTAAATGCCACATTTGCCTTAAATTTGGGACAGTGGGAAAACGTACAGATAACATGTTAATTTTCTATGCAATTGCTGGATAGTAAATATGATACCAAAACGAAAACTTTGCTAGTACTTTGCCTTGTATTGTAAACTAAGTCAAAACTGTGAGCTTTGATCACGTTTTCAAAGGCATCAAACGAGGGTCAAAAATGTTGTTTGCTTGCTGTTTACTTAGGACGCAAAAGCATACAAACAAGTATTTTTGCGCATTATTTGCTATAAGTAGGAATGGTGTGTAAAGAAGTATCTTTGCGCTTATTTGCTAAGGATAGGAAAGGCGCGCAAATTCGTATTTTGCGCATATTTGCTTGCGATAGCAGAGATGTGCAAACAAGTATATTACATCATATTTCATAAGGATAGCAAAGGCGTGCAAACTAGAATTTTTGCGTGATTTTGCTCGGAATGGTGTAGGCGTGCAAACACGTATTTTTGTCCACATTTGGCTAGGATAGCAAAGGCGTGCAAACTAGAATTTTTGCACAATTTTGCTGGGGATAACCTAGGCATGTAAACAAGTAGGTTTGCAAATTTGGTTAGGAGAGCAAGGTGTGCAGCAAAGTCGTGCAAACTACAATATTTGCACAGTTTTGCCCGGGATAGCCAAGGTGTGCAAACTAGTATATTTGTTCATGTTTTCTAAATGAAGCAAATGAGGTCAAAATATGACAAACGTGATAAAAAAAATATGACATTTGCCAAGATAACAAAGATATTCAAAATGACAGTTTTGCTTGGAATAGAAGTTATGAATAACAATATCTTTCCCTCATTTTTCTTAGGTGACCTGATAATCACCTTTTCAGTTCCTGTAATTTCATTGTGATGGACACTCATGCCATACCCTTGACAATTTGTGTTGACTGTATGTTAAATAAGAAAAAAAAATGTCAAATAATAAATTAAACTAAGCAACTTTAATAATCTGAACATAAAATTAAAAAAAAAAAACAACAACATTAGTTACACATTCTCAACGTTGTCACATTGCTTGTTATCACAATAATAATTGCAGATTGAAATGGAATTTAAAGAGCTACGGTAAAGATCTTTGGACTGTCCAAAGATTTTATACTAGGAAACCTCAAATCAAGTACCTACGATAGAGTTATTGTCAGTTAAGAACATTGACCTAGAGTCCTTGGTTGTAAGGAAACACATTTAAGTATTCAGTTGTTCTTTAGATAAATCATAGTTAATAGAGGGGAATGGTTATGAAACCCGGCAAACATCAAAAGAGCAAACAAAGACGCCAAGATTTATGTTGGAAGGTCCATGACCGTGCATAATCTTCTGTTTTGCGTTCATACACTATGCATGAGTAACGTCACCAAAACGTTTCTATTGGTTAGTTCCTCGGTCAGTAGTAAACATTGTGTTTTGTGCACAGTCAAGGCCAAAAAAGAGAACAAAAACATAGAACAAAGAACTTTGTCGAGTTTCATATCCATTACCCTCTATTGACTGTGGATAGATTGACTGTTGAAAGTAATTACGTGATTGCAAATGCTATGCCAAAAATGGGGGGTTACTGAGGTTTTTTTAAATGTTGCCATGGTAACCTTTTTAAAAGAAATAAAGGCTGCCTCAGCATACCATAATACTGCTGTCATGTGATACAGTGTTGTAATGGTGATCCTTCTAATAAGAAGTTTTGAAATGAGTTCCAGCCAATGTAATGGCATGTAAAGGAACACTTAGAGGGACACTGTCATGCCATTTTAGTAACACACTACAAATTCAAACAATGCTTTTTGGTTGAAGGCAGCCTCAAAATAATGACAAATTTCATTTAATGACAACTATAATTATAATATATGGGCAATATTTCAATCTGTATTTGACCACAAATGTCCAAGATATAGTTCTGTGCATTAACTTGAAAAGGTGTTGAGTGAACTTTTTGTTTTCAAGTTTTCACATTGCAAAACACATATAAATTCAATAACATAATGGGCTGTTTAAAGGTGAAAGTTATTCAATTTTGACCCTAAATCATTACAAAGCATGTGACAATAGCCCTTTAGGATGCCAGTTCAGATGGCATTATAGCAAACTCCGGAGCATCATCTGGTGCTTGGCGCATAGATGGTGGTCCTCTTTTCCTTTCCAAAACCATGCCTGCACTCTTTTGACTCCGCCACCTTGTAATCTTTCTATCGAGGCGAGCCATTAGATCATTTAATTCTCTGCTCCTCCAAGAAAGGGGTTTAATGCAGAGATATTTCCTTTGCGATCCAGGCTCTGCATCTGACTCACTGCTGTAATCATCCTCCTCCTCCTGTTCTGACACTGACTCCTCGGATGACATGAAGTCCGTTGTGATGCATGGCAGGTATCTTTGCTTCTCCTCTTGTGAGATGGTTGTCGACTCCCGCAGTGCTTTTGCCCGCTTAAGGCGTTTCTGCAAAAAGGTTAAAATCAACAGACTTATATGTTAATTGCTATTAAACAGTTCAAAACTTAGACCTACCAATGTAAAAGAAAATGCCACTTAATTTACTTAGGAATAATAATGTTTTGTTTTCATGAATATGATAAGATTAATACTACATGTTGTATTACTGTCGGTGATTATGATATTAATCCAGGCTCGTGCATTCAAAATCTTGGCGTGACGGTTTGATGGTAAGTTAAGTATGTCTACACATGTCACTAAATTATGTAACACTACTGCTTTTCATCATTTACATAATATTAGGACTCTTAAGAAGTATCTATCGCACAATTCTTTATTGATTTATTCATGCCAAAAAGCACTATGGACAGTCCTCCATGAATTATTTTACTGATCGATTTCTTATTTCAAGAATAAAAGTAAAGTAATGAAGATTGATTTTTTGCAGTTTTTAGACAGAGAACTTCACATTTAATTCCTGTGACACTTTCACAAATCAAAATGTATGGAAAGATAATAAAAGTGCATTCAGAGAAATAAATCTGATCTAATCAGTGTTTTGTAAACACATTAGCATCTAACTTCTGTAATTACCATATTTTTTCTGCTTCTTTTGCGCTGCTCTTGTTGCACTTGCTCCTTCCTTTCACTGTCATTGTTTTTCTTCTGCCATTTTTTTGTTTTGAAGTGGGCACGTATTGCAGCTATTGGAATAGAAATCAATATTTATAAGCTTTAAATTTAACAAAGGAACATGAAGCATTTGAGCTCACATGCAAGTTTGTGAACATATAAATACTGTACCTCTGATGAGGGCAGTGGGTGTTGTGGTGTCAGTGCTACGGACACCTGCAGTTATTTCCAGATTCACAGCTCTGTTCTCTGGATCCGTCAACCTAAAAGAACATTAATAAAAGGAAAATATTCGATCTCCATCTATTACTATAGTACTAATTATACTGATCATGATCTGATACATCATTCTAAAATGCGGTCAACTGTTTAATTCAGTCACCATCAGACCACATACAAGACAGTGTCCTTAAGGTTTTGGAGGGCCCGCAATTGCAGGAATTTGTTTCAGTCAAACAATCAAGATATTTTTGCCAGGAATGTAGCTGACCAGTTGAACTGCACTGGTACATATTTGTACCACCCTGGGTGGCTGTCTCACACATTCATTCAAATAAAAATGTTCCCATTGAATATTCTGTTGAAATTTAGATCAATTTGGATGTGTGTGAAGAATGTAAAAAGTTAAGAAAACCATCAACAGTCTAAAACAAGTTACTTTAATCATAATTCTGGATATTTATCTATGCAGCTTCAATAAATGCTGTCAAACCAGTTTTGGGAGAACTTTTATACACAACTTTGACCTCATATTGTACTTGCTTTTCTCAAGGCATAACTTAAAGGGATTAATTCATGAGCATTTTACAGTTTTTAGCCAATTCTGTGCTAAGGTCATCAATGAATGCTTCTAGTCATTCACATTACATTGTATGACCAATGAAGATTTAACAAATGTTATCAAGTAAAGCAAAACATAAATACACACAGTGGGGCTTTAAACATGCCCAGTATTCTAATATAAAACAATACTGACTTACAACATACCCTTTACGGCATTGGTAGGTGTCTTGACAGGTTCCATACTATGAACACCATTAAGAAGTGCATAGTTGACAGTTTTGTTTATTGGATCAGCAAAGCTGAAAATAACAAAAGAAAATAATATTATAACTTTAAGAGCTTGAGTTACTGTCTGTTTATAAACACAGTATTACACACTTGTCATCCATTTATGTCTACATTAAAGCTGATCACAAGCACTATCCTTTGTAAGATCTCACAAAACTTAAGACCTCAACAGGGCTGTGCTCTAGTGGTGCCCGGTCGCCCCTGGCTGCTTACTTTTGCCATTGGGCGACCAGGAAATATTAGTTTTTACACCAAACCTATGTGCTGGGCGCCCTGGATTTCAAGGGTTTAGAGGTTTGGGCACCCAACTACTTTTCTTAGAGCACAGCCTTGCTCAAACTTAAAATGTACAATGTCAAGTAAAACTGCTGAATTATTTTCATGAACACTACTGCCTGCAATTTGACTCAATCAATGGTATTAATCATGGTCACTCAGCATGGTCTATAAAGTTTAAAGATCAGGCAAAGGCCATTACTGACGATAATAATAATAATACACCTGTAATATCATGTACCAAATTAAGATCTCGCAATTAAAAATGCTCAAATAAACTGCTGAATTATTTTCGTGAAACCTACTGCCTGCAATTTGGTGAAGGAATATTAATCATGGTCACTCAGCGTGGTCCATAAAGTTTAAAGATCGGGCAAAGGCCATCACTCACAATATGCACCAAATTAAGATCTCACAATTAAAATCTTCAAGTACAAAACTGCTGAATTATTTTCGTGAAAACTACTGCCTGCAATTTGGTTCAACAATATCAATCGTGGTCACTCAGCATGGTCCATAAAGTTTAAAGATCGGGCAAAGGCCATCACTCACAATAGATGCACCAAATTAAGATCTCACAATTAAAATCTTCAAGTAAAACTGCTGCCTGCAATTTGGACCATGCTAAGTTACCACAACTTATAGTATTCACGGTCCATGCTATAATTCAAAACCAACGTTGTTTATACAGTGGAACCCTGTTTATAAGACCACCACGAACTATTCCATGAAAACTTGATAGCTTTAACAGGGTGTGCCAGATACAAAAATATTAAACTACACAATTAGGAGGAAGTCGCAATTACAAACTGACTTACTGTGAGCTCTTGCAGCGCAGCGACTGGTGTGGAATTCGGCAGATGAGAAGGAGTAGCTTCAGTTAATCGGCGATTCTCACGTAGCGTTCCAGCAGTAGATGATGTGGATGCTCTGTCCATTTCCCGCTCTTCTTCATGATCACTCTCCGCCAAGGAATTCGAGGAATAAAAGCGGGCTACAGCTCGTTCTGTAATTATAAGCTGTTGCTGGACGTCCGATTAAATTTAGAATTCCGCTTGAATACGATGCTTACTAGGCTTATTGGGAGGTACCATTTTCGATGTATTAAACGTACGATAGTAACTAAAGTGGGCTTTCGAAGAACAAGGCGAACGAGAGAAGAGGCGAACTAGCCAGCCGCGTGAATTCAAAAGCAACTGAAATCCGTTTCTCTGTCAACACTTTCAGCTTGATCCAATGCAAGGTCAAAGTTTTTTCCACGTGAGAGTCGCGCAGTCGCGCAGGCCTGGCCTGCCACCGGATTACCGCTGACTGGCAGTAATTGCGGGGCGTTGTTTTTCATTATGAATCCAACAACCAAAGGTACTTAAAGATTTAGAGAAACACAAGGTCATTAGATTTAAGCGTTAGTTATCATTATGCATTATCTCGCGTGAACCAGTATAAAACTGTAAACAAACTCCAGAACAATCATTGGCTGAAACAGTCTGTGGGTACATTATAACCTCATACACAACGTCCCATCTTAATTTTGGCGCTCTTTACATTGTTGCGGCGGGAAAGAGTTGAGTGACTTGTATTATTTCATGGAAGGCAATCAAACTGACGGAAGGCCTTTTAAACGGAGAGGGAATATCGCTAGCTAGCGAGCGTCGTCGTATGAGAAATCAAAGAAAGAAGAGGAAAGCAATGACAAGTATGAACATAAAGCGAATGCAGTCATCGAGGGTCTCGCCGAACGATTGCGGAAAGAAACGAAGCAAAAACAGCGACTGCTTTTCCTTGGACGGAACCACTATTTAAAATGGAAGGCAAACAAAGATTTATTACTTCTAAAGAAAAGTACACAACTACTATCTACCTCTCGATTTGGGACGCGGACAAAGGTAAAGGTGATGTCCAGTCTGTGCTGCGCACTCTACAGAATTTGTTTACGTTTTCGTTTTGATTTAAGTAAGACGTCACAAAGTGTAACATTTCGAAACTACTTACGTGGAATTAATTCAAAGTTTCATATCTTTTGGATGTGAAGCGTTGGGAATAGATTTTAAAATGCTTGGAAGGGTAGGTAAGCGGTACGTAACCAATCAATTCGCATTCCATCCTTTGAGGCTCATAGACACTGAATCAAAACAAAAACGTAAATAAACTGTTATTTCGTCAGCAGTTGTTACCATGGCAACAGTAGTTGAGGGTTATTCAGAGGCACATTTAAACTTCTGGCACCCCAATTTTTGAACATGACCTTTTAGGCTTATGTTGAAAAAAATGTACAAGCAAATAAGGTCTATTCATTTCGGTGAATGTTGCATTTTGTAGGCAGACATCAAAAGTCTAAATGAGTTCTGTATGTATAATGGCGGGCACACCCATGAGTACAGTATAACCCAGTGTTTTTTGTATTTAATCTAACCACAATAGGCTGTACTTTAGGTGGCACGCCCATGAGTACAGTATAACCCAGTGTTTTTTGTATTTAATCTAACCGCAATAGGCTGTACTTTAGGTGGCACACCCATGAGTACAGTATAACCCAGTGTTTTATGTATTTAATCTAACCACAATAGGCTGTACTTTAGGTGGCACACCCATGAGTACAGTATAGCCCAGTGTTTTATGTATTTAATCTAACCGCAATAGGCTGTACTTTAGGTGGCACACCCATGAGTACAGTATAACCCAGTGTTTTATGTATTTAATCTAACCGCAATAGGCTGTACTTTAGGTGGCACACCCATGAGTACAGTATAACCCAGTGTTTTATGTATTTAATCTAACCGCAATAGGCTGTACTTTAGGTGGCACACCCATGAGTACAGTATAACCCAGTGTTTTATGTATTTAATCTAACCACGATAGGCTGTACTTTAGGTGGCACACCCATGAGTACAGTATAACCCAGTGTTTTATATATTTAATCTAACCGCAATAGGCTGTACTTTAGGTGGCACACCCATGAGTACAGTGTAACCCATTGTATTATGTATTTAATCTAACCACAATAGGCTGTACTTTACATTAGGTGGCTCACCCGTGAGTACAGTATAACCCAGTGTTTTATGTATTTAATCTAACCACAATAGGCTATACTTTAGGTGGCACACCCATGAGTACAGTATACACCCAGTGTTTTATGTATTTAATCTAACCACAGTAGGCTGTACTGTGCCCTTCACAGTAAATCCATGTCTCTCTCAAAGTCCTCTGCAGGAAAGATTGTACTAAAACTGTGTGAAGCTTTGGAACATATAGAGTCAAAAAGGCTTCTCGATACACATATAAAGGATGACAACATTCTTCTTACAGTAGTAAACAATATGTACCATCCAATGCTCATTGATTTTTGAAATGATTTTTCTCTGTCTGATGCTCCTTCAAAAAAGAAATCTTTGACTGCTCACGAGCAAGGGGAGTACAGGAAAAAACACTGGCATATAGCCCCAGAAATAGTTCTTGGCCAGCCACCATCTTTTGCTTTGGCCATGTTTTCATTTGGGATAGTCATGGCAAAATCAGGGTTGTAAAGAGCAACAAAAAATTATTCATTTATTAATTTGTTGAGTGTCCATGCACAAATTTAACAAAAACAAAGCAGATTCTTCATTTGTTGTAGCATTCACTGTTGGGTTTTCAAAATGTGGTCATTTTTCGGAAGCCCACCATCAAGATGTGGTCATCTTTAGGTGGGCAGTGAAAACTACAAGAAATGAAAATTGACATTTATGTGTAGAAGATTCTTGTTTTGATAATCATTATGAATTAATTTACTGGTATATGATGTATTGCAACCCTGATTTTGTGAAATCTACAGGATATTTTACAACTTTATTTATCATCAACAAAGTGACTGAAGTAATGCACCCTAATCCAACTTGTCAGCGAATAATTGCACTGTGGATGGAAACACAGTGATCTGACAGTTATCCATGCCAGTGTGCAGGTTTTTATGTACAGTTTAAGGTCCAGAGTAAGAAATGTGCAAACTGTTGGTGTGAATTTAATATGGATGAAAATACAGTAAATGATCTGACTACTGGACCTTTGTCCAGTAGAATTGCTTTGGTCTGTTCACTTTAACTTTAGTCAACTTTCTCCTTTGAAACGTCTAGTTTTAGTACTTGAGCATCCCAGCTCATTGTGTGATCTTTAGCTTTAATCAAGTAATGGAAGATGTGCTCAGCTAATGTCCCCTTTGTTTTACTCTGGGGTATTTTATGACTATAGGTTCTGACTCAGAATTAGGACTAGGACCCTTTCTGTAATACCCAGGGATGAAGATAAAATTTTCAACAGATGGGAACTATCAGTTCACAGGCGGGTTTACAAGAATCCATTCCTACAGAGTTTTAAGACCATAGAAGGTTTTTCAGCCGGGAAAATCAAGTTGACAGCCGGGTATTTTCTCCGGCTTCCGGCTATTATCTACATCCCTGAATACCTCTGATATTCTGTTAGTAATTTGCAGAACAATTTGAACTTCTATATTGAATGCAAACAATGCCTAAAGCAAGCATTTTATAACCCTAAGACTTCTACAACCCTTGCCCCTGTTTCTACAGCAACTGACAGCCTCTAAAATAAGGCTGAACACCAAGGTTTCAGGTTAATTAGCCCTGTTTGGGATATTTTTATTAATTATTTCTTGTCTGTTACAGTATTAGATCAGACTCCTTTTCTATTTGCATTGTTAACAGTAACAGTTCAAACCAGGCTTGCAAAGAAGGAACAGAAAAATTTTATTCACTCAGGAATTTGTAAGCATTTTCTCAATTGGTTGTGATATTAACTGTTGGGTTTTCAAATGTGGTCATTTTTAGGGAACCCACCATCAAGATGTGGTCATCTTTAGGTGGTCAGTAAAAACTACAACATCTAAATACAGTAATTGTTGATGACTAAACATTTCTTTCTCGAATCGGGAGAATAGGACCGACACAAACAACGAGTGAGAAGGAGGTTAATCCCAACCCTGTTTTAGGGAAATTCACATAAATTGATACAATAAAAATTAGTTTGCTTGTTTTAATTATGGCAAAATGGCTTTTCTATCTTTTTTTTCCGGTTAATCATATGTATTTGCCTAGTTAATTATAGTTTCCAGTTATTATTCAGTTGTAAAAGACAAAAAGCCAAGATCATTTAAATTGAACCACCTGATAACTGTACATGTAACAGACGAGGTTGTGAACTAATCACAGAAGCAAAACTACAGCAAATGTCAAACGCACAACACTTTCAACCGTAAGGCAAAGGTTATGTCAGTCGCCATATTTGCTCCTTAGCAAACATGAATTTTATGTTATGCGAATATGGAAATTTAGGATATAGTCAAATTTATAGCAATTTATTATTTTCGCTCTTAAGGCAAATACAAGTAAATTATATGCAAATGTGCTTTTTTGGTATCCTTGCAAAATAAGAGCAAACATCGCTGCAAATTAACGTTTTTGCAACACTTTTTGTCAGCATTTGCTGTTACACTCAAACTGCGATCTTTGCAAAGAAAGTAAATCTAAGCAAATTTGTTGAAGTGTTGGAGATTTGTACATGTGGCAAATATGAAGAAAATTTGCATCAAATCTTTACATTTACTTAACATTTGTGCACATATTCTTGTATAACAAATATGCAAGTTTACTAACTTTTCCTGTCGGTGCAAATTTAATCCAAATTTAGAGCCCCAAATTTGCCACACATTTGCTCGACTTGCAAACATTCGTAAATCCGTTTTTTCGTCCAGTGATACTCCTTTCGATTTCTTTAATTCTTCATTGATGAGGTACTATCGGTTTGTTTTTACTTTACCCGGTGTTTAGCCTATACAATTGTAAACTGCCATGATGGGGCACGAATTTAAAAGATACTCGCTGGCCAAAAGAACATTAGTCGGTTTCGTTACATAGTATCATAGTTAGTGGAGGATACTTTTTGTGCAGGCTCTGGTAAAGACCACAGAACACCACGGCTCGAAAAAAAGGGAAACAGTTTTTGTGAATCAAAGTCAAAGTCCTCCAATTTCCCAGCCGTTTTTTTAACGATGCCTGCTGGCATTCACTTGAAGGCTTCCTTACACAGATTGTGCAATACATACCCCCCCCCCCCCCAAATACTGCAAACCGGCCTTCTCCTTCTCTGTTAAGGTAGTTTTGGATGGAAGAACGCTGTTGTCAGGAGATGACCTCATACGCTTGCAGTGTGCTACAACGAGTTGCAAAAATACTTGAGACACTGTACGCCATTTGGTCTTGAATGACGTTTCCATGATCTTCCGCTTTCCCTCCCCCTCCCCCTCTTATCAAAGTTGTTAACGGCGCAGCACCATGCTCGAAACTTTGAGGAACAACTTTGAAAGGGGGAGAGGGAGGGGGTGAGTATTGCATGTCACAGATTTGTTAGCAGCAGCGTTTTAGAGAAAGAAGAGACGTTTTTGATGGCGAATGTCTCAACAATTTTGCAACTGGTTGTAGCTGCATTGCGGGATAATCCTCTAAAGAAGCTTGTAGATTTTAATGGAACCTGAGCATAATATTTTCCATAGAATGGGAGCAGTCTCTCTTTTGCTCTAAAATCTGTGGAACGAACGCGATATACTGCCCAAAGTAGATACTAATACGAGCGGCGAATCCGTGAGCCAGTAGCCTTCGTGGGCGCCAGTAAGAGCTAGTAAGTGGCGCCCACGAAACTACCGGCTTGCGGATTCGCCGCTCGCATATTGCGTTCGTTCTCATTCCACAGATTTTAGAGCCAAAGAGAAACTGCTCGCACTCTATATTTTCCGTAAAATTTTTCAGTGTCACCCGTCGCGCAAAATGCCTCGACAGCATGAACTATTCATAATGAGTGAAGCGGCAAATTCGAAAGCACGCGAGCTTTGAAATGCCCTGAATAAGAGAAGAAAGGGCCCAAATTGGCGCATTAGGGCTGATAAAACTTACTTTCCTGATTTACAGGAGTTAAAACTTCAACTTTCATGCGCGGCTTTTTGAAGAAGAAGGTTGTACCTACAATTTAAGCCGAGAAGTAAGTGGGTATAGAAGGTATAAGGATTCGCATTCTTTGACTACCATCATACAGTATTTTCAGCACAGAAAATTCCTCAGTTTCAGTTCGGCGGCAGTATATATTCATAATGACTGAATTCGTCTCGTAAGTTACCGTTGAAGACTTTGTTTTCTTTACTTTTTGTACAGCATCATTCACAATTCCGGCAAGAATGATGGACGTTGGAGACAATCGTTGATCGTTGTGTTTAAAAATTCTGTGCCTTCGGTAACTTCCCCTAGACTTGTATTTTTTTTTCCCGCAATTGCTGCGTACAACGTCTATCGACTGAACCTATAATTGACACGAAAACACAAATAAATAAGGATAGGAAATCGTTAAGTGTTTGGATAAGACAAGGTCGCTTGAATCTCAAGGTCAAGCGTTTGGATAATTAAGACGACAACTATAAAGTTCTTTGCAAACAACATTTATTGCCATGAGATCCAACTCGAGAATAATCCGTTAAGAGACAGACGTGAAATTTTCATACTGCGGGTTGCACGTAAGCTCGCGTGCCATTTTCACCGTGCTTCAGCCAAAACAGAACAAGAACTTAACTCTTTTCCGTTCGGACCTTAAAATCCGAGTCCTCAGGGAACCATTTTTGACAGATGCACCGTTGCTGCTTTTAGAATTTGAAAATAGAAATGAACCGTCTTTACTGCTAAATGTTTAGTTGTCTAACTTTAACAGCCAGAAATGACCATTTGTTTTGCTACAAAACCAAAAATGTTTGCTTTGAACACCCTCGAGCAACATTAAAAATACGCATTTTTGTCTT
>OX419340.1:33722308-33749808 GCA_948470475.1 Galaxea fascicularis | reverse complement strand
TTGTAAAGGTCAGTAATCTGAAATTTTGATTCCAGAAAAAAACAAATTAACAAAACAAACGAAAACAAGGAAATCCGATTGTTGTTTGGGAGGGAGGAGGGGGGGGGGCAGATGCCCCCCTTGCCCCTATGCTAGCTACGGACCTTTAACTAGCGCAATAACAACACCATTCCGAAGTACTGCTCAGTAGCTTTTCTTTCAACTATCAAGCTTTAACGTTTCATCCACCGACATAAAAAAATGTGATAAATGTGATAGCAAAAAGGAAAGTAGTTCGAAACTCTAATAATTGGAATGATATCCTGCATTGTATTTTCCCAACAATGTTCGAACTAGAATACCAACTGATATAACAAGTCAGCTACGTTCATTGGTTAGTATGGCATCTTCTCAGGGGCACCCAACGAGCATATTGAGCAAAAAAACCTTTGAGGGTTATTTCTAGACTCCTTATAATGTTTTGATACTGTTTAAAATATTATTTGCAACGGGTGTATTTCTGTCCCTAAACAATAACCATATCTATCCTATTATGGCTCTTGATCTATCCGATTAACAGGTATGTTGAATGCAAAATTGAAAGAGCAGAAAACAAAATGGTTAAAGCCTAGGAATGAGTGGTGTCGCTCTCCGTGACATCCCATGAAGATTTTCAAGTAGCCGCGTGGGCGATGGGTCAAGCCTTAAACCAGGAAAAACATGTATTAAGCAAGGTCTAAAAATTTCCTGCTTTTATTTCTAACGCAAATATCTAGATCCTGTTTGAGAGCAGTAAAACAAAAGCGTCACTATATCATGCAAAACGCCTTTGAAATCATATCCTTTTGTGTGGTGCAAATACCCATTTATATGGCCATCGCCATATTTTATCAACAACAAGGTGAGTCACGAATACTAACTTGTAAGCTCTGCGAGATTTTCTTTGAGAAGACATTGTTTTATTGGAACCGGAGGCGGCAATTTCATTGATATCAATTTCGTGAAAGAATGATATACTCTTAACACAAAAAACAAACTACTTCTTCGAAAAAGGTGTATTAGATCTTTTCTCTACGTAATTATTTTCCCCTTGGGTTATGCTTTAAAATTTGTAATAACACCGATATTGACCAAGGAAGGATGTTGAAACAAAAATGAAACCTGAAGCAAAAACATCTGTAATTTGAAACCTTTTCGTCAAATATCATTCGCCGGTTTTTGTCTCTCCCTTTTATTTATTTTTCCATTGTCAATTTCATTTCACGTATAGAGGATTTTTTGTCTATAAAAGTATTTATTTATCTCTTTATTCTCAGTACATGGAATTTCTTTCTCGTCACCCCATATTATATTTTTAATGGTGGATTGACCTCTTGTGAGGCTTTTGATTCTCGACAGTTGAGTGAAAAATATTGAAGTGACCACAGTAAGATGAGTTATTTGAAAAGTTCACTAAATGAACAATTTCTCTGAGAGGAGTATTTAAAGCAAATTCTAAGATTTTTTATCAATCATATTTAAAACAATTTCCAGGCAAATCAGAAGAAAAAGTCAGTTTCCTTTGGAATATGCCAGTTTTAAATACGGGGACATCAGCGCCAACAGATTAATTACAGTTATCCAAAACATTTAATTCAAAACATATTTACATTTAAACACCCTAGCTCTAAAAGTTAAGCTTTCATTTAAAATTTGGACTTTTGCAGTTGAATATTTTACCGTGAAACGTATTGAATTCCTTAGTCCAGTTCCTATGCTTTTCTGGTTTAAAACCCAAATATCCAAAGTTTTTAAGGGTGATTAGTAAGCAAGCTTAAATTTAACGGAGGTTGACTTTGTTGATATTTCATTAGAACGTTTTTTATTAACTGAGCTTTGCAAATAATATTGAAAAGTTTAAAATGGCTTTTTCATTGGACGGTGGTCCAAAATGTATATAAACCCTCTGGCAAGGCTAATTAAAAGCAAGACACTTGTTATGTATATAAAGTAAAACTCAACGTTAACAGGGCCCATCTAAACCTGATGAGGGGTTCAAATATGTGGATCTATACCTGCTGAAAAGGTCTGTTTTTTTAGTCAATTTTTAGGGGAAGATAGCTAAGATAATATATTTAATTGCTCTAAGGTTTGTTGTAGGCAGTTGCACCTCGCAAATACTAAAAAAATGGCGGCCATTTCCAATTTTCAGCCGACGAAAGCTAAATTTAAAGCCTATTTGTTTTCTTTTGATCTGAAACGACTTGTATTATTGTATTCTTCCTACAGAGTTTAATGTAATGGTTTCACCAGAGAGGAAAATTTGATCTTTTTTTCATGAATTGGTGATTAATTTCAGCTTAACAAGTTCGTTTATTCATTTCACCACAGTGATCAAACCTGCCTGTCTTATGAACATCAAGTACACATTTTTCCACTTGAGAATGTCATGTTTTCGGTGGCAAATTGGCTTTTAAGTAAATGATTGAGACCATGTTTTTTAACAGTATTGTGATTCCTCGATATTTTTATTATTTTTTCTACTGATTTTAGCGTTAAAAGTCGCTCGTCTTCGCCATAAAGGGACTGGGTATATTTTCACCCGTTTTCGTTTTCACTTCTGTCGATCTTCTTTAATTTCATTTTCGTAAAAGTACTGACACGACCACTGAAATAGAAAATGACTCTAACCCCTGCTAGCTGCTAGCACTAGCACTGATGGTAAATAACGGGAAAATTGTATAAATGTGTCGGCTTCTGAATGCTGTTCTTAAAAAGCGCCATGAGAGCCAGCCTTTATTTCCTGGTCAAAGATTCATCATTTTTTCGTTATCTTTGAAACTAATGTGAGCTGTCTTAAGCTATCAGACGTAAACGCAATAATGTTGCAATGAAATAATAATGCTCGAATGCTGCAATTTCTTGTCAGAGATTTGGAAGTTCGACGTGAAATCCCCGCCTTTCATTCTGTGACAGCATTTTCTTTCATTTGGTCGCTAACGGAGGTTTTGTCTCAAGTTGTCTTTTTAGTCTAAGCAAACGCTAAAAGCAATATACTTCATTAATAAACTTGAACGTGAATTCAATCCCGTTTATAGCTATCATATTGACAATTTTTCCATACTTATACAAACCTACCGACAAAAAAATATCCTCTTTACTAGTTAATCTGGAAAGGCCACGTAATTCTGTTCTTCTTTTCAATTTCTTTCTCGTGCCTATTTTCCTTTAGTTTCGTTTTATGCTTTAAGAGTAATTTAGTGACAGGCCTAGAATTTCTGTACGTCATACCGGCCAGGTCAACAAATTTAATATGGGGTTACAGCTTTACTGATTTCAGGAATTGTTATGAGTTTCAGTTGCCAATCAGAAAGAACAGTTAAATTGAGAAACATGGGCTTAAACTCCAACCCTGATAAAAAAATAAAAAAAAAAAAACACCAAAGCAAGTATTGAGGGAGAAGTATGGAGAAAGGAGCAAATTATACATGTGCCTGCTTACAGCCGAAAACCAGTAAGTCAGATTCTTCTGATACCACAAAATAAGCAAAGCCTTCCAAGTTTAGGTATGTACGCTGAGCATCAGCTTGAAATGGGGCAACCACATACTGAATTTTCTTCTCCCTACAAGCCGAAATAAGAAAAAAAATTACCTTTGTAAAATCATACATTACATCAAAACAGAATGATGAAATATATTTTTCTGGCATGCATTTACTCAAATTCAATTTGTTTTTCTGTTCAAATGAAAGTAAGGTAACGTAATGAATTATACTTCAATATTTATAAACTTAGCTTACAGTTAAATTACAGAAGTAATAACAATAACAAAAGGTACTTACTCAAAAAAGCAACATTGAGTCTGTTATTTCTTGAGTTTAAATAGTGAACGTGTCTAGTAATCCTTTTAACTTTATCTCGATACCCCCAATGCAACTAAAATAATTTTAAAACTTATTCATACCTCAATCACCTTCAGGGCCATCTCATTTGTTACATCCACTGCTTTTTAAAAAAAATTCCTCGCCTTGTCCTCCTCTCCAAAGAGCCAACCCTTGACTGGCAGACTCTTCAAGATTTCTTTCGATTAGAAAATACAGCGACTCCATTAATCAAGTTTTGCACAAGCTGAGTTTTCAAGGACACAACATTGCTTTATTTTCAAATTATTCAGTGTCACCTTTTCCTCTACTTCTCTTTTTGCGTCCAACGAAAATCCATAACAAACCATGATGGGGCGACTTTGCTGGCCAGCAGTACTGATGTCGATATAGTTGATACATAACTCGACATATCTGAAGAAGAAAGTGCCGGTCGAAATTAAGTCTAATTTCTCTGCTAAAATCAGTGCCACAATCGAGAAAATTAATCAAGTCAAATTACCTCGATATTTCGATTCCTAACATGAGTTGTTCCGAACAGCAAATGGCCGCTTTGTGCATCCAGCCCTGAAATACCCATATCTTCTCACCTGATGGAAATGTTTACCGTCCGGCGATCAAACGAAAATTAGAGCAATCAAAAATTTCCCCCAGTATGCGTTCGGAGTGGTGTCCAACATCGCCTGACTTGTGATACGTACAGACCTCTTTATCATAGTAACGGGGTATTTTCTCTCTTCGTTTCTTTCACTCTTCAAAGCAAAACGATCATGTATCCTTTCCTCTTTTCAGAGCAATGACCAGTCATCAGTTCAACTACTTCCTAGTTTGTTGTAAATAGCTAGCGGTATTATTGCTGTTATCTCTTTATATTAGAGCGTTTGCTTTGGTTTTGCTTTACTTTGCTTTGTGATTGGTTCACTCGCGCCACTTTCTCAGCCAACTGGCCGTTCCGAAATTCAAAAGGGAACTGGGACGAGTTTCAAATTTGAAGTAATCGATAAATTGACACCATCACATGATTGATTGAGATTGGTCGTTTGACCAAGTTTGATTCTTTTAGATTGAACAGAGACCAAGTTATGGACCTTGAAACATAGCTCAAAATCCATACAGACGTCTCTAATTTTGAGGCTGCGTCCCCCAAAACCATATAAACTCTTAAAACATTGTTCAGTTTTCTGACAACTGTAAAATATAGTCATCCGCCTACTATTTGGAAATAACTTAGGTGAAAATCAATATGTTTGCCAAGTTTTAAGAATATCACACATGGTTTTGGGGGATGCTGTCACAAAATTGTATGTTGAACCATGTTTCAAGGTCCGTAACTTGGTCTCTGCCAGTTCAAATAGAATCAAACTTCGTCAAACGATCAATCTCAATGTTATCTTTCATGTGATGGTGTTAATTTATCGATTACTTTAAATCTGAAACTCGCCCCAGTTCCCTTTTGAATTTCGGAACGGCCAATAAGCTGAGAAATTCAAAACCAATCGGGAGTTGCACGCGCGCATTTTCCCGCGCTTGGCGCCGGTTGCTTGTATAATTACTTCACATTCTGATTGGTTCACTGAGCTGTTTTCGTCTCTTGTGATCGGTCAGAGTAATTGCTTTAGTTTTGGTTTGACGACACTCAGCTTAGGTCGTCATCAATTTTCTTGATATTGCCTGTATAATGTAATGAAATGTAATGCTTGTTCATGCAATGTTATGAATTAATCCGATTTCGACTTAGCGTAATCTGCTCGGTAATTATCTTACTTGCCAACTCAAGCCCACTTTTCGTTTGAGGCTGCCACCAGAAAACTTGCAATCTCATACTTGAATCGTCGATCTAGCACGCTATCTTCAGATATAGTATAAAATTTTACAGACTATCGCCGTTAATATTTAAGAGAGCATCGCTGTCGTTAGTATATTTTATTACGTCTTGGCCCAGTGACCCATAGGGATTTCGTTTTGAAACTTCCAGGATAGGGTGATAATCCATGGCGCAGTAACTGCTTGAGGTGTATTATGATAATTTTTAGAATAACCACAAAAAATAAATTTTAAAACTGATGGGGAATCTGACGATAAAAAATTGTGATAAAATATTCCTTAAAAACATGTTGAGAAAGTTTATAAAAAACGACGACGTTTCCACGTTAAGCTAACGTCATTATCAACTCAAAATGAAGGCGATTATGAAATATATAAATACTAAGTAAAACAATGAAACGACGTGTTGGAATGTTGTTTCAAGTAAAAAGTTTCGCACGGATGGAGTCCGTTTGTGTGTTCAAACTGGGATTGCGTTCTTTGATAAAAAGCATTTCGTAGAAGAGGCAATCAAATTTTCTTTGACACTTTCGGAAAATGCGAAATTGGCTTTCTTTGAGGAAGCTTGTGTTCCCATGGGCTTCCAAGAATGTGATGGGGAATCATGTATAAAATGACGTTAATGAAAATTCAAGTCGTTTTTAGTGGTTACTGTCTTTAAGGCATGAAGCCACTAATGCCATTACGCTGTAAGAAGTGAGTAAGTGTCCATTAGTCGCGCGCGGTATCCTGGGATGTCAAGGGTAGCGCGAGGTTCCAGTGAACTTCACAGCTTTGTTGCAAGTTGAGCACATGGAGGGCAGCAAATTTGAGTGTTGAAACCTGTAAGGCCCGTTTCAAACGCCGTGCTAAAGTCGTGCCGAAATAAATTCGTTATTTAAGTTCGACTTTGGCACGGCTTTAGCAAGGCAAGCTCTGTCGTGCTACTCGACTTTGGCACGGCATGGTTTCAAACGGCGTGCTATTGCCGTGCCGAACTGAATTCATAGATTATAAATACATTTTAAAAGTCAGCAAAACCGGTTTGTTATGGTTTGACGCATGTTTACAGCAACAGCTTTTAACTCGACTTAATTAAGCTCGACGTTTGAAACCAAGTCGTGCCAATGTCGTGCTACAGTCGAGCCAAATTGAATTTAGTTCGGCACGACTTTAGCACGGCGTTTGAAACGGGCCTAACTTTATGCAAATGTGCCCGACTTTACAATTTTTGGATTTGATAAACGACTTTCTGACTGTTTCCAGTGCAGTCGTTCTCAGTTGTTGCAAGGTATTTATCCACAAGAGAGACTTGCGTAAAAATGAAATTGGTAATTTGTATAACACCAAAAACATTTTTTGTTTACTAAGGCAGCTTTGCGTTTTGCTAAAATGATTTACTATGGGTCTTGAGTAAATTAAACAGTGGTAAGCTCAGCTGTCGCCTAACATGCCACTTAAAAACAAAGTCAAAACCTTCTGTTGTACTGCAGTTTAATTTAACCCTTAAGTGACGCGCCATGCATGGAGTATGGTATAGTTTCTGGATCGAAAATTATTTCGTGTCACACTATTGTGGGACAGTTATATAGCCTAGCAAGGCAATGCTAGTAACAAAGGAAAGGGCCTATAAACCAACCAATTATATATAAGTAAATGATGTGTATGAAAGAAAGAAATCATTATTCATTTGATCAATTATTTGATAATTAGACCCATAGCTCTTGATGGCGAAGGGTCTAATTGTTTTAGTATCACCCAACTATTCGAACAGAACAGGCAATGATAAAGTTAGCAAATACAAGTTGAAGAAATATTTATTTGGGAATAAAACGAAAGAAAGCGTCACGCTCGATTGCTACTCGAGGACTATAACTAATAGTCCTCTAGTAGCATAGCCAATCAAAATGCAGAATTTGCATTAGTCCACTAGTTGGGTGATACTCAATATAAATAGATGCTGATTCTATCCGGACTGAACCTTACAAGATTTGCAGCAATAACATCTTGAGTTTTTGGCGTACTTATTTAGTGAAAGTTTACCTAAACGCGACACGACAAATTACAAATATTTTCCTTACAGCTCTTTGAAAAAAAATATAGCACGATGTTCGTAACTGTTGAACTACTTTACAGGTCAATATCGCGACAAACCATTCTGTATGATGTATTGACGAAATACTCGCGGGCAATGAACTGCGAAACGGCTCCTTAAAACCTCCCTGGACTGTCGCATTGAGAAAACATTTTTTTCAAAATACTAGTGGCCTTTATGAAATTGTATTTGCTTGGCGCCTTTTCAGCGTCAAAATCTTTGACAGAGGTACAAATTTTACAAACTCTAAGCCATCCTAAGTTAATAGTGGTTAACGCAATCTACATTTCCCAAGGTTACCCCAGGAGGTTCATGATATAACCATGTTATCTAGCTCGCAAAGTTAACGAAAGTCTCTCGATTGTTCACGAAAATACTGGAGACGTCAGTAAACATATGCGGCTTCTCCCGTAAAGGACAATGCATTTAGTCAAAGCATATCAAGTGAAGTTTGTTTAGACCCTGCCTCGTTCTATACAGCTAACGTTTAAGGCCGTAAATTTTACGTCCGCAACTAGACTTTTAACATCTAGTTTCTATCTAAAAACCACAGAATGAAACATTTAAAGAAATGATATATTAAAGAAATGATATACAAGGAATAATGAAATCTTCCCGTAGTAATTACTTTAACATCAGGTGCTTGGTAGGTGGCCGAATAAATTTTCTTCCATTTATTTTTTATCCTCTTTGTTGCGTTCAGAATACACAATGATAAGAACTTATAGCCCATATCAGAAATCATGTGCTCCGAAAATGACATTTACTTCTGTTATTTTAATGGTGTTGATATATTTAATTCACAGCACTGACCAATCTCTCGATTGTTGCAAATCCGATTCCCCTGACTTAGTCAAAATCAGCGCTCGTTCACACAATAATCAAAGTAAACTGTAATAATTTGACAAAGAAGAAACAGAAACTCCACCAGAATTTTACAACGTTTACCTTTAGTTCTATATACGATTCTTTTGTGCTGGGAAAAGAAAGTTAATGAACTTTATTTCTCGTCAAAACAAGCCAGGCCTTTGGTCTGTTAACATTACGGCAGGGAGCCATAGAAATCACATCGGTCAGTTGCGCCGCGGGCATCCCCGAGATTTTTTACCTTAAACGTTTAGATCAAACATTTATTCAACGCAGTTGTCACCAATTTAAATATGGACATATTTATTTTCATCCTCTGCGCCACAATCTGTGCGCTTAACTGCAGCAGAGGCGTATGCATAAATATTCAATGTGTCTTCTGGAACAACCTTGGCAGCTGTTTGTAACGATTCATCGCACATGCTTGACTTTCAGGACCATGCAAAGCGTTCACAGAATAGTGGGGTTTTTGCTCTTCTCTCTTTGGATTACAAACACGCGAACTGAAAAACGTAAGTAAATGAGTGACAAAACTAGTGGCAAAAACATTCCATTGACATCTAAACTGCGAAGTATCAGAAGTAAAATTATCCCCTCACTGGTGCGAATGTTTAACTCAGTCATAATGCACAAAGCAATTTGATCAAAACAAACTTATTTGGTTCGCATTGCCAAACAACCAGTGCGTTGATGTAACAAATTCGTTGTTTACTAGCTTGATATTTTATATTTCCTAACGGTAAAGTGGGGAAAGAGTAGTTCGTATCGTGTCAAAGTAGACTATATTCAAGTTAAGGGCCCCATGAGTAATCTAATATAATTAAGTATTCCACAACTGATAACCCTTACTGCAAGAAAACGGCTTTACTTCGCCGATAGACGTCGCGTATTTAGTAAAACTCTGTGGAATATCTCGAGATAACAAATATACCGCAAGTTAAATATCTGCGGTTTCAGAGAGGTCTGTGACAAATTGAATACATTGCATGCTCTTAAGCGAGCAGAAAATTTACCTCAACATCCCACCATTTTTCTTTTCAAATCGTAAAATTGGTGCTAACTGCATGAAATTGTCTCTATTTGAGTTCATTTCAGAATTGAAAAAGAAAGGTCTTCGTCGTCTCCACCCCAGGCATACTTTAATATCTACTATTTCATCACAAATTTTGACCAGCAAATGGTAAATTCAACTGTGAGGATTTTTTTGCCGTTGGTACAGAACGTTTTATTTCACACTGACTTGTGTCCTTTGTTTTTTGATCTTCGATTTCAATTACTTGATTGAACATTGCCCATAAATCATAGGCTTGGTTTATTTTCATTTAGCTGATAAACTCACAGTCAGGGTGATGCTTGTGGTTTTCATTTGTTTAACGGTATAATTTTATCTCTCTTGCCAGAAAATGTACAAAACATTAATCAAATAGACATAAGCCGATAGAAAATCGCAGTGAATTAAGAAGATCTTCTTACTAAGTATTTCATGGCTGCGAAAATTATTTTCACAGACCCATGCAATCCATCTCAATTTGCTTTTCCCAATTAAAACGATAAATTGGAGTAATCCCTTATATAGAGAGGCTACTGGAAAATAATTGCAACACGTAATAAATTACAACATAAATGATTGGATTAATTATAGGTTATATATTTAGAATATTCATTGTTGAATGTATTATTTAACAAGTATACTGACTATCAGAGACAAAGAATCCTAGTAAACCCTGGTAAACGGCATGGCGTTGTAGTGAAAGTACCTACGTGATTCCGTATCAAAGAACAGAGCCACTGTGTCCCCACAATACAAGCAGTTTTAACAGTGTGAATTCCTATAGAAGACGCCGAACTAAAAGCCGAGGACATTTAATTTATAGAGTGTTTGAGAAATCAGTCGCTTTCATTCAATGAATTGCCTGTAATGATATCCCGGGAATGATATGCCACATATTACGGCCCACAGCATGAAGAATCACGACAATGAGCTCCTTTTCATCCACTTTTGTCCAGAAATGCATGTAACTGGGACCTTGGGTACTTCATATTGCACACAGTTTTCATATGTCTTCATGTTTGACAGAATTGCTGGCGTTAAGGCGAGGACTAAGGCTAGGGGACACTTTGTGATGTCTATCATAAGGAGAGTGAATATCATCAGCGTGCATTTCTGGACATATTTTCATCAGCATCTTTGTATTTGAAAAACAGGACCATGAACAAAACTCTTGTTTGGTTTAAGGTAAAAGTGTAAGGGGAAGTGAATGATAAACTCAAGAATTTGATGGATGGCCAGAGTAACACTATGTTTTCCGCAAGCCCAAGAATGTTTACCCTTGTCTCCAAGGCTTTGTGCAGACGATGAATTAAGTTGCCAGCTGAAATCGTGAAATTTTGCGAGAGGTTTTTTCCCTTACTTAAGGTCATTCTCTAAGCCTAGCTTTCTTTGGTATGGCACTTGCAATTAGGAAGTGAGGAGCGATACTTACGTACTCTGACACAGTTACGTTAATCATACACATATATTCTGTTACGATTACTGAAAAAGTGAACCTGCTCATTGTTCAATTGTTCTTCAATCGCCAGAATCATGCGCCTTTGTGACGGAAAACAATAAGTGCTGCAAGCTGCCATTTGCCTACAACGACCGAACATACACCGAGTGCATAGCCGACGTGACCGACGAGGACTGGGATAAGCATTGGCGCTACCCCTGGTGCTTTTCAGATACACTTGAAAGTGACAGTAGAGTCCACAAGTACCGTTGCCTTAGAAATAGTAAGATGATCAATCGCTTATGTTATAGGTAGAGCTAGCGGAAGAATGAAGGATGGCTTTCAATTGAGTGTCGAAAGTAATTCTCGATTGCTTCAGTATTGCGTTTCTTCGCTCTGTATTTCATTAGCAAAACCATAGCAATGTTGATTTGCTGGAGCCCATTTTACAGCGTATAGTGAGTACTCCATGTAACAAGAACATGAATGTGGTCAGTTTTCCCTTATCAAAACCAAAGCAGTTACCCTCCACAGCCAGTCATAACAGACTGAAACATTGCAATGAGCCAATCAGAATTCCAAACAATTTGCACGTAGCCGACGCGAAGCGCAGGAAAATTCGCACGAGCAAGTTACGATTGGGTTTGGTTTTGCTTCTCGTTGGTTTAGAAAGTGGCTCGAGCTTAGCTGGCCAATCACAGTGCGAAGCAATGCTAAACCAAAGGAAACGCAATTTACAATCGATGTTCAATTGAAACCGCTCTGTGATTGGGTAGAGTGATTACAATGGTCACGATGCTCACTTTGTAAAGAAACTGTGATGCTGCGTCGGTGGGGGAGTTGTAGTACACAACGAAAAATGTGATTTTACCAACAGAGTTGATACTGTAAATTGACCACCGTACAGGGATCGCAAAAGCTGACGTTTCGAACATTAGCCCTTCGTCATAACGAATCGAGGAGTTATGGGTTGTGTGTGGTTTATATGCCGGAGGAGATGGAGCTACGCTATTGGTGATAACATGGCAACGTGAAAAACAGGAATACACCTTTGAACGAATATTACTCTGGAGACCAATTTCTCTGATTAGTATTGATACTAAAATCGGATCAAAAGCAATTACAACGAGACTTCAGAACGTTCTACCAGAAATTGTACATCATAATCAAAATGCATACATAAGAGGTAGAACCATTCTTGACGTGCTGCGTACAGTTGACGATATTCTTCAATATACAAGGAGACGGAGTACTAGTTGCTATTGACTTCAAAAAAGCTTTTGATTCCATAATTCGTAATTCAATGCTCTCTCTGCTTTCAATTTTGGTCCATTTTTTATTCAATGGATTCAAACATTTCTAGCAATGTTAGGAATAACGGGTGCACCACAGGGCCTTTTCCCATGCTTAAAGGAGTCAGACAAGAGGACTCATTTTCTCCTGACTTATTCATTCTCAGCTTTCGAAGTACTAGCAATCAGTACTGATAAGATCGAACAAACAAATACAAGGTATCAGTTGGTGGATGAAGAGGAGATCAAATTAGTTATATTTCCCGGCGACGTAACAGTTTTTCTCAAAAATAAATTCTACCTTTCTCCTCTTTTCAACATAATGGAACAGTGCACGTTGACAAAACGGAAGCTATTCTTTTGGGTAATCAGGGAGACGCCTCAAAACCTTTTACCAAACATTAAAGTGAAAAAGGCGGTCAAAATTCTCGGGGATAACGAAACTTAGTAAATATTCATTTTTGCGCGAAAAGTGCATAAACTAATAAAAATAATAATAGCAAAAAGAAGGTGTGATTTATTGATCGAAAACCGAAAACAAACGCTAACATTAAAATCCTATATACAATTAATTCGCTAAAAAATACTATTCCGTCAAAACACTATCTACAATTTCTTTCGATCAAAAAGAAGAGCACTTAGATTTGGTCAGAAAAAAAAATTCAATTGATTAAAAACGAGACGCAAAATTAAAATAAAATGTATCAGTTGCTCCTATTTTACAATAACAATAATATTTTTAGTTATTTATTTTGATTAAAAAAATTCATTTCAGCTAGAAAACATTCCAAATAATAATCTCGTATAAGAACTTTGTCAACAACAGTCACAAAAATGTTTCATAAAACATGGCGAAAAACAAATTTAAAATAGTTAAAAAAAAATATCCGTCTGAAGAAAACTTTGTGATGGAGCTCTTAAGTATTACATTATGGCTCCTTCTTGAATTTCAATGTCAATATCGATGTTATTAAAATCACGAAAAGCTTTTCTTCTAACTCTCGATCCTCTTAGACAAATTAGTGCGGATCTTAATAGAGCGAATGATGTCCTTGCTCTTATCCAGGAGATTGTTTTGGCATAATCTTCTCCTTTCTTGAAGGAGATCAGCTGGGCCAGTCTGCTATGGTATTGCAAGCACTCCTCCCGTTGACGTGAAAATAAGGGGTGTGAAAGTTCCTTGTTCAATGTCCAAAACCCTCCTCGAGTATAGGCGCTTCTTCTCATTGGCGTGATTGCGAAATATCTGTTGAAGCTCTAGATCCCTATACGAATCAGCATTAGGGTGAAAGACCCCCACGTCGAAGAATGCTGATCGTTAGTTCTTCAGAACCCGCGAGCGTGGATATCTAATCTCTCATCTGGAACTCGATTAGAGCCCCTTCCTAGCTGTTCTCCCGAGATATCTTGAAGAACGGGCTCGATCTCAACATCGCTACACACCATGCTCAGGAGGTCGGCTTCTAAATCTCTCAGCTTATTGTGACGTTGGGTAACGAACCCACCTCGCTTGCATATCATTGCGTGGTCTACTGTGAAAATTTCGCTGCATATACAGGTGGATGGGATATCATCAACCGGCCAATCATAGTGCAGTTTGACTGCGTCACGGAACTCCCTCTTATTTAGGTTGAAACCCATTTCACGAAGGGGAAGTACCATCAGCCAAACTGATGACCCTTTTCATTCGATCCGCGGCAAGGTCGAGTGCTCGCTGGACTTTCTGTAGAGCTACCTCTCTGATATGCACTGCCCTATCTTGGAGCGCCTTTGCTCTCTCACTTCTCTCTGCCTGTTGTAGTTGCTTGACAAGAGAATCATTAATACTCGGTAATGTCATTGCAAAGAAAGAACTTTCTCCACAATTATTTAAAGATCCTGAGTGTGGGTCCGGCACTCTACCAACTGAGCCAACCGGTCGGCGGCTCTACAAAATTCTGGGGACTCACTTTACATATGATAAGGTCTTGTGGACAACGTTGAATTTTGATGAAATCCTAAAATCTATTAAAGAAAAGTGGAGAAATCTCACTCTTCTCGGAAGAATACAGATTGCTAAGATATTTTTAGTTCCCATTTTTTTGTACCGGGCTGGTTTAGTACGCGTTAACAAAGATATAATTAAAGAAGCCAAAAACATAATCTTTCAGTTCATTTGGAAAAGAAAAGATAAAGTTAATAGATCATTAATAACTGATAACAAGATAATAAGAATTGACAATCTTTGATAAGCGATATAGAGAACGGTGGCGTGAAGCACCTTGTTTGGAATCAATTGTTAAAACGCTGAGCGAGCCACGTGCTGCAAAAAATTAGAAAAACTGGAAGACTATTTCTTTTTTCATTATTTAAAACCTGTCTGTGGTAAACAATTTTTGGCTTGTGATTTTGATGTCAAGGAGCTTCCCATAAAGCTACCGGAAATAAAGCTTTGCGGAAATCTAAGCCGCTTCAAAAACAAATGATGTATAAATGATTTAACGAAAGTGGTTTTATGGAACAACAAGAATGTTTGTGTTGGTGGAAAATCGTTTTACCATCCTATACTCAATAAAAAGGTTATAGTGATGTTAGAGGACTTAGCGGGTGATAAGAACAATCTGATAGTGAAAAATCTCACGTATACGAGCCTATCACTCTTAGAGGTTTTCCACTTAATGAAGGTTATTGAAGCTTAACCAGTTCAGTGGCGTAATTCATTAATAAGGCATGCACACAACGATAAGGGGAGCTTTTGTTCTTACAGAGTATCTAAAATTATTTCTAATCGGCCAAAGCTAGAGTACTTTGTATTGGGGTCAATAGGTTTAGTGTAGTCTATGTACAGTGTGTTCGTGTACAAATATTCTTGTCCATTCCAACAGAACAGGAAGACATTAATTGAATAAAATACGTTCGTTAATACCGTGGGAATTAAGAGTGCCGATTTGGAATAATTTTTGTTCTTGATTCTTATGGCTTTCCGTGGTACCTTTGATGTAGGGAAAGTCCGCAGATGGCTCCTCTATATACATCCTGTTGTTTCTTAGCTGTTTGAATAGTAAGATTTTTTCTTGTTGTCTAGTACTGGTATTTTATTGCGCTTTGTTGTTTTCATTTGAAACATTTCCTAATGTTATTTTATGTATCTTAAATTCTTGAAGAAATTAGGCGGGGGTTACTGTAGAAAAATGTATACACGTATTATCACAACCACAGAGTCGGCCTGGCATTTCCAGCTCTTCCAGAATCTGGACCCTGCGAATTTGTGTTTTCTTTTAGCCCCTACAGGAATTTTTTAAAATGCTTTTGCAACCTGAAAATAACAGTCCAAGTTTGTTGAAAATAATGGTTGGAATCCTGAGTCTTTAACGTTTTTCCTGCCAAGAATCGAGTGACTCAAAGTCGTGTTAAGTTGACATTTCACATTCTTTACCATTTCTTACTCCATTTCACTTTCAGGTTACAGTTGCGGGGGTTTACGCACACAGGCGGCAGGAGTTTTTTCTTCATCTAACTTCCCACACAACTACAAAAGCAACGTTACGTGTACCTGGAAAATATTTGTTAAAGCAGCCAGTCAGATCACACTAAATTTCACTGACTTTGATTTAGAAAACAGTAGTATGTGTGAGCATTCACACGTGCGGGTCTACGATGGACTTAACATTACCGACCCCTCCCTGGGGATATTCTGTGGCAGTGAACTACCGAGGGGGGTACAGTCGAGTGGAAATAAAATGTTGGTGGAATTCAGAGCGCTTCGCGATGGTGATCAGTTCAAAGGTTTTCGCGCTTATTATGACACCGGTAAGTATTTCCCACTTCAAAAAACAGCATGAAACTATGAGGTGCAATTTTTGCGTGCGTCATCTCCGATTGATTCACACCTACCTTTATCGTTTTCAGGAGACTGTGATGTTCGTTCGTACGGTGGTAACGGGGGTGGTGCGTGTTGTGTATTTCCTTTCACATTCAAAGGAAAGCTTTATTATGACTGTACTCATCCGGACGATGCTTACATCGATCCATGGTGCTCGGTTACATCAAATTATGACAGGGACAAAAAGAGAGGACTCTGTGTTAAAGAAAACGGTGAGAATATCCAGTATGTATTCACAAATTTTCATTCGTGTTGAGAAGAAGCCCGATACTCGAAATCACCCTACACAAATTACCTACAATTTCGTCATATCTCATGGTCGGAGCAGTGGTGAGAGCGCTCGCCTTCCACCAAGGTGTCCCGGGTTCGATTCCAGGACTCGGCGTCATAAGTGGGCTACGTTTGTTGGTTCTTTACTCTGTTCCGAGAGGTTTTCATCCGGGTACTCCGGGATTCCCCTCTTTCCAAAAACCAACATTTGATATGATTTGGTTTGATTTGAGAATTGAATTGATGTTCGTTGGTACGGTGATTTCGAATTGTAATGCTTATCGTTTTCAGGAGACTGTAATGTTCGTTCGTACGGTGGTAACGGGGTGTTCGTTCGTGCGGTGATTTCAAATTTTTACTATTATTACTAGAAGGATAATTGACATAATTATTCACCTTTCCGCTGCGTTCCCTCCCTACCCCGTCACGATGAGGCCAGAGGACAATGCGTAATTCCTGGAACTGGAGCCCAGCCTTCGTCCGCTTCTATTAATCAGATGGTTGAGAAACGAAAAACTCTCACTCACACACACACACGCAAAACACAGTCAGTTGATGGTAAAACATTCTCAAGCAAAATTGTCGACGTTTCTGGCTCACCACAAATCCTTAACGGGAAACACCTCTTAACATTCACAAGGAAGTTAATGTCACATGCATTTTAACTGTACCAAAGAGTAGCAATTTTCTCTTTTTATTAATTGAGATACTAATTAATCATCGGTCGCAGCACCCAAAATAACTGCTTTAAGATAATTAGACAAGTGCGAGTTACATCCACTTGGTATTTTAGTTTTTGCAGTATGCAATGAAGGCATAACGTAAAAGAATAAACACATTAAAATATTTGTTATTATTTAGTTCCGTGCGGTGCTGGCAAATTTGAATGCAAGAACAATCACTGGTGGAAACAGTGCATCGATATGAAGAATCGATGTGACGGGTATGCGCAGTGCGCAGATGAATCAGATGAAATGGATTGCCGTAAGTGAGCTGTAGTCATTTTTGTCTAAGCAAAATATAGAAGCGAATGAGATTCATATGAATCTCATATGACACTTAGTACCATATGGTACTTAGTATCCCCCTAACCTTAATCCTTAACTAAACCGTAACAGTTTTGTGACACATGAAGAACGGAACACTCTGTGACACTTTGTGACGTCATTATGCAAGTTTATTGGACATGTATGTCTCAGAGAAGGTCCTGTCTCACAACACTTTAACCCACGAAGCAGTCGTTTCCGTTTCCTTTTTTGCCAAGCGGGATCCCGCGAAGGCATGGCGTGAAAAGGATAAAAAAAATATAGGAGCTTGTTTATTTTTCGTCCCTTTTGGCCCCACGCCCTAGCGCGACTCCCGCTTCTCCCGCTTGCCTAAAAGGAAACGGAAACGATTGCTACACAGGCTAACGACACTTTGTCTGGGGTCACTACCTCGTACGTTTCTTCATGTTCGCATGTAGTCCTCCTTATAGTCCTTCCCTTGTAGTTCTCCCACATAAAGCTAACTGAGTTTGCTACAGGATTCCTAACTGGTATAACCTACCATGCTTATTGTCTTTAAGCTCTAGTCTTGTGATTGGTTCACAGCATCTATGATGAACCCGGACTCCTGCGTGGTATTTCACACCCTACAGATTCCAAACAAAAGCAGTGTGGGCCTTTTGTTAAACAGAAATTGTAACTACGAAAACCGCTGCAATGGAACAGCAAATCAAGGTACAAGTCACTGGAGAATACGAGCCCATTTTACGATGTGATTTGCTTTATTCCTTTTTCTACCTCAATGCCCTTCCCGTTTTCTCCGGGTATTCGAGTTTCCCCTTCACCTCAAAAAAACCGACATTTGATTTGATTTGATTTAGAATTAGATTGCTAGTCAAGGCTCCCCAATGTTTCGCGCGGACAGCAGGGCAGGAAGGATTGCCTGGGTTCTAAGCTGTGGCTTCTAAACACAAATCTATGTACGCTTGACGAGGCCCTTTTAATATACGTTTAATTTAGCGGGCAGAATTTACTCTTTTGTAAGCTTCATTGGCACATCAGCGCACATAAATCGGCAGTCTACAACACGCACTACTAAAGTCACATAATTATTCACGTTCTTCATTAATTTTTAACAGGTTCTGCTAAATCGTGTAAATTTCAGGACTGGTTCAAGTGCTCAAACAATCTATGTGTCCCGGATTATTGGCGATGTGACGGAAAAGACGACTGTGGAGATAGGAGTGATGGTACCACAAAGATTGTTGTATCTTCTTTGTTTGTCTTTGAACTGACAGGTGTTGAGGATGGCGGTCTGTCTGACTGACTGCATGACTGGCTGACAGACAGACTGGCTGATTGACAGACGGACTGGCTGGTTGACAGACAGACTTGCTGGCTGACGGACTAACTGACGATTTGACGGACTAAATGACAAACGGACACCCTCGCATACTCACTAATTCAAGTGCTTTAGGACGTTCGCGTGAAAACTTTCCAACATTTCTTTTTTTCTGAGACTTTTACGACTGTAATATAATGAGTTAGTTATGTCAGATATGCAAAAAAAAAAAAAAATGGGAGGTCACCGACTTTGTTTTGGAGAGTACATTGTCTGTAAGCCCAAAAATATTGCAATTAAGTCTTTGAAGTGAAATTTTCTCCGCCAAATATTGTTTCAGTGGAATAATTAAGTGAATTCAGTCAACTGGTGAGGTTCCTTAAAGAACAAGTTCGCATTTAGCAACCATAGTTACACGCGCCTTGCAGCCGCAAGATGGCAGGATTCGATGTCCAGTGGACAGAAATCTTGAATTTTGTTTTAACTTCCCACATTGATCTTTTGTTCATTTTTGGACCGAATGTGGAGACAACTGTAAATAAAATCTGTTTCTGGAAAGTAGGGGTCACCGACCATTTTAGAGAGTAAATCTCAGGCGAAGAGAACGCAACAGCTAAACAACAGCTGAGCAACTTGCTTAGCTTTCTTCCTCAGCGCACGCGCTCGAGGGCTGACGTGGCATGACCTTGCGACATGGATTTCGTGCGCAGTAGGGTGCGCGTGAACAATCAGCCTTACACAATCTGCGTGTCCCAGATTATTGGCGCTGTGACTGGTACCACACAGATTATTGTATCTGTTACGAGTTCGATTGTGTTGATGAGTGAGAAGTGGGTTGTTTGTAGACTAAACAGAACGCAGGGTTGTCGGAACAGCAACAAGGTTATTTATTCCAAACGAAAGTAGTAAACTCCGCACAAGACTTCACAATAAGCTCACACTAGGCTTATAAAATTACACTTCGACCTTCGTCAAACTTCGATACTCACGGCCTCTGCCAAATGTACACGACCTCTGTCACACTTCAATAAACACGGCCTCTGCCAACTGTATAAACGACCTCTGTCAACTTCAATAAACACGGCCTCCGCCAACTAATCTCAGCTCTCAGCTCTCAAGCTCTCAAGCTGAGCTCTTCTCTCTAAGACTCTCAGACTTACTTCTTTACTTTTAGACTTTCAGACACTCTGCTTAGAAAAACTCTAAAGCTACACCGATTGGCTTATATACCTTATAACAATAAATTCTAGAACTTTCCGACTCGGCTGAATAAAGTAACATTACAATGAAAACTATTTACAGCGACATATGCAAACGGCTTAAAATAGAATTACTAAATCACGATGACACAGCGCTAATTAAATATGCAGAACATTCTAGACACTTCCAGACAGTAACGCGAGTCACGCAATAATTTTTCGTAACAGTATCTTCTTTGTCGTTTGACTGACAGGTGTTCAGCGATGATGGACTGACTGAATGACTGACTGCCGAGTGAATGTCTGACTGTCTGACTGGTTGACTGACGGACGGACGGACGGACGGACTGACTGAGTAATCATGCATAACAGGCTGGCAGACTGACTGACTGATTAACTGATTTACTTAATGACTGACTGGCCGACTGATTGTCTAATCAACGCCAGACTAGTAATAAGCGTCGATTAGACAGTACTAAACATTTCCTGATTTTTTTTTATTTAAACATATTTTATTGGCGAAGTTTGCCCTAAGAGAAAAATAACTCATCAAGAGGGCTCACTTGGAAATAACATTAAATAAAAAAAAATTCATTAATTAATAATTAGTCAAAGCGGCAGCAAAACAGACAAAAGAACATTTAAGCAATGCTAACAGGTGGTAAATACACACTTAAGTACATTTATGAAATCTCTTGGAATCAGATATAAAAGACTGGACATGAAAAAATAAATCCCTGTTTTGCTTCGGAGAAAGTAACTTTGATCCAAACAGAAAAAATGATACAATTTGTGCTTTGGACATAGAAGACCACCTGTCAGCAAATATGCAAGCAGCAGAGGAGAGCAAGTTAGTTCTTGGGGCAGAATAAAGTGGACATTCAAGAAAAAAATGCTTAACTGACTCATTGTAAAATCCACAAAAACACGCAGGGCTTTCTTTGCAACCTATTTTAAAAAGATAATAGTTAAGCGCGCAAGTGTCTAAGCGTGATCCTGATTTTGTAGGTACGTATCATCAAGGTTCAGCGAAAATGAAAAAACCTTTTAAACTTGATTTGTTTGCTTATAAAATTAAATTCTTTATATATTTCTCTCTTAGAACTTGATGGCTGTCCTTACAAATTCGATGAAAGCAAAGAAGGTAAATATTGTTAAAGACTATATTCAATTAACCTCCTGTAACGGGGAAAGAAATTGCTTTCCTTGTTTTAAACTGTAGGATAATCAATTTTCACTTCTTACTTTGCAGCGGTGAATCGGTTTAACTCCAGAACGATATTTTACTTCTCTCCGAGGGCTACAAGTTTATTGTTACACTATTTAATGCTATCCTCTTAAAATAAGGGCTTCACTTAATTTACTAACTAACGTACTTACTTACTTACTTGCTATATGCTTCACGCAGCAATGTCTAAAATATTATTTCGCTCTCTACTCGGACTTCTTCGATGGTAATTGCAAATCTTCGGGAGACCAACGATTCTACGGACAATAATAGAACGAAACATAAGGGAATATATTAACTGTGTAGTCTTGTTTTATTTAAGCTTGTAGCTGGACAAGCCATTGTGTTAAAAATGGCTGGGAACCGTCTCTTGGAAATGAGAAACCCGTCGAAGTCAGGTCGTTGGCGAGATGTAGTAAGAAAGACCTCACAAGAATACCAACTTATCTGCCAGTCAAGATTACGATCTTGTAAGTCAGCTAACTCAAATGTGCAAACCAGAGTTCCACTGCATGGTACACATTTTTCCATCACCTTATAGAAAATGAAAATGAAGCGAATTATGAATTGTTTTAGTAAAACAGTGAGATAAAAGAACTTAAAATGATGATTTTGACATCGTTTATTCCTGTCAACTGGATCAATTTTGATTTTCGCGCAAGTTGCTCAGGAGCTCGCAAAACAAAAATACGCTATTCACTGAGTTTAGCATAATTTAAAAGCTCATATACCCCTGTCGGGACTATTTCAACTCACCTTAAAGAATACCATATTCCTTCTATCAAGAATCCAATACTTCATTTACTTGCAAAAGCATTGAGTCCGTTAGGCGTCCTCGTTGCTTCTTATAGTTTGCCAGTTGATCGTCCTGTGGGTGAGACGAACAACCTGGTCACACCCGTATGTCTTCTTGTCATGTTTTAAGCTTTTGTCACATTTGCTTATTTAATGACAGATTGATAACAAGAAGAAAAATTACAGGTATTGAGAGGTTCAGTTTTGCCAGATATAGATACCTTGAAAAAATGTAAGTTTGAATAAAGTTTTAGTTTCTAATAGTTTAAAACGAAAAATAAAGGTATCTTTAAAGTTGTTAAATAGAAATGTGCGAAGAACCATTGGAGAGCAGACAATTACGATGATGTAGACTTAACCCTTCCACCCCTAGGAGTGACTTCATAGATTTTACTCTGGCTAACGTCAGACAATTTTACTCGTTAAGGGAGACCCCTTAGGAGTTAAAGGGTTAAAAACTATCTCCCTTAACCCTTTCCCCCCTAAGAGTGACTTCATAGATTTTAACCTGGCTAACGTCAGACGATTTAACCTGTCAAAGGGAGACCCCTTAGGGGTTAAAGAGTTAAAAAAAACTATCTCCTTAAATGACTGTGGGACGAAGTACTTTTGAGATATGATTCATGCTGTTTATTGGGATCTAAACCTTTTTGAAAAACAAATTTCTAGCTGGTGAGAAAATTCTTTTTGATTTGTATATATTTAGTGATCTGGAAGGCAATCAAATCAAGAGTATAGAGCCTTATTCCTTCATCAATCAAAAGCTACTCAAAACTTTGTAAGTATATAGTAATAAATCAAGTGGCTGTGTCAAGAATTGACATTTACTGTTGCTTTTGTATCTTAATTTAGATGTTAATTTTTATTTTATTCTATTTTAAGGATACTTGAACGGAACAAGTTACGTATCTTAAAATCAGGAACGTTTGAAGGCCTACAGTCACTGACGGAACTGTAAGTCAAAACAGAGCTTGGTACCTTACAACTTCCAAGCCCAGGGTTCACCATGAATTCTGTTTATAATCTTACTCAAGTTTGATTCATTACTAAGTGTTTACTTGAAATACTATCAACAGGGATCTGAAAGGTAACCCGATTCAAAAGATACAAAGTGATGCATTCAAGGGCCTGAAAGATCTACAGACTCTGTGAGTAATACACAAAGAGCCCCGATTCAGTTATGATCCCGTTGAAGCCCTGATTTTTTCAGGCTTCTTCTTTCCAGTTGCTTAAATTGGAAAATTTACTGCGATGATCACTCTTCACTTGCATCTACAACCGCAGTACAACTATGAATTATTTCATATATACTTCACATCAGTTATGATTGGTGAAAAATTATACTAGTATCTCAGTATCATACAAATCATAACGGGTACTCATTCTTTCAACCTAAAGAAAACTTTATCCCAAGCAGCCTCTGTGGCAGGTAACGGCTTTTTATCTTTGATTGGCACAATACCTTTTCCCTTGCTTGACTCGATTACTTGTAAATCTCACGTGATTTGATTACATAAGATTTCCCCGCGCCCCCATTCCCAACCCACTTGATGCTATCTCAGTTTAATACGGTGCTGGATCATCCTTCCTTGTTTCCCGCTCTTGACAATGGTTAAAGGATTTCCCGTGTTGACGTTGGTTACATGATTTCCTGCGTTTGATGCCCGTTACATGATTTCCCGCGCTTGACGTAGGTCACACTGATGCCTTCCCGCACTTAAAGCCGGTTACATGATTTCCGGTGCTTGATTCCGGTGACATTTTTCCGGCGCTTTCCCTCTCTTCCTTGAAGCTGGTTATATGGCTTCCCACGGTTGTCACTGATTGGCATGCTTTCCCGCATTCAGTTGAGGCTGATTATCTCTTTGCACTGCCTGTTTCCAGACTCTGATTGCATCAGTGTTTTTCCTTGTGTTGCGCCAGCTTTTCTTCTTATCGCCTTTAGCACTGGTTGCGCATAATACTGATTTGTTCGTTGGGTCAGGGTATTCTGTATGTTTGATTATGGAATTGGCTGGATATAATCTTTGGAAAACCTTAACCGGCTTAGCCGTTTAACTGACAATACTGGCATTTTGTAAGTGATTTTCATTGATGTTATTTCCCAGGAATTTAAGTAGTATGGAACTAAACTCAATCTCGTCAGGTGCTTTCCATGGAATGGACTCGTTACGGTCACTGTGAGTTGCATGATTGTTGTTTTCTTAATTGTAATGCGATTCTTCACGTGCAAATTCTTCTTGTAAATTATCACGTTTACTCTTTCTTCTACAGTGACCTCGCTAACAACAAAGACTTGCAGCAGTTACCACTTGATATCTTTGATGGCGTTTCACTTGCTTACCTGTGAGTACAATTCAGTAGCCTATTTATAGTATTACAGTGTTTCCGGTGAAATGACGGCTGTCATTGTCTTTGTGAACGCCATTATTTTTGATGAACGTTATATGCAAAATGGCTGTTATTTTTTTTAGCAATACGGGTATAGTGTTTACTTTAATGTTCTTTTCGATCTTCTGTCTCTGAAGTAAAAGTTTGTAGTGCTCTTAGAACTTGCATAGAACTTATTAGATGATCTCATAGGTTAGCCGGCATACTTTTTGTTATTGAATCATTTTAGAGCAATCATTAAATCAGTCAACCAAAAGGAATCGTGAAGGACCAGATTTTTGAAGTTAAAAAAACCAATTATCATTTTCAGGAATCAGTGAAAAAGGACTATTTGGTTTCGGTAAAACGTGATTCCGAAATCAGATGTAGTTTTGACTTCTCTCTTCTGATAGTCTTTGACAGTCATGTCTTCCTTCTACACAATAATAGTCTCGTTTCGAAAAAAATGACGAAATATGGATACACCTACATATGATCAAGTTCTCTTGCAGGGTAGCTGACAAATTTGAATTTTGCTGTATTGCCAAACTTTCCGGTCCAAACTGCTCGGCTCCCAAGGACCTCTTCTCGTCTTGCAATGATCTGATGGCTAACCTCACATTGAGGCTATCGATATGGATTCTGGGAAGCATAGCACTAGTGGGGAACGCCTTCGTCCTAACATGGCGATTGAAAACCAAGAGCGACAGCAAAGTGCATGCGCTGTTACTGCTGAACCTGGCTATCGCAGACTTCTTGATGGGAATCTACTTGATAGTGATAGCTTCCGTCGATGTCTACTATCGCGGCAAGTACTTCATATATAATGACAGCTGGAAACACAGCCCACTGTGTAAGTTTAGTGGATTTGTGTCCACAATATCCAGCGAGGCGTCTGTGTTTATTTTAACCATCATGACTGTAGATCGTTACGTCACCATCGTGCATCCATTCAGGCACATCGGACTGAGCGTGCGCGGGGCATATGTTACGTTATTTCTCACTTGGTTGATCGCCTTTATTCTCGCTGGAATTCCTCTTTCGGGCATACAATACTTTAACGAATTTTACGCTCGTTCCGGAGTTTGCCTCCCATTGCATCTGACAGCGGCCAAGCCAGCTGGATGGGAATATTCAGTGTTTCTATTTCTGGCCCTGAATTTCGCATCGTTCATGCTCATTTTCTTTCTTTATCTCGTCATGTTTTTCAAGATTCAAAACACGCGCCAGAGGAGTGGTGCTGTTACTGCTGTACCGTCCATTGGCTCTAGAATGGTGTTTATTGTCCTAACAGATTTCTCTTGCTGGATTCCGATCATAATCATCGGAATTGCCTCACTGCTGGGCATGGAAGCCAGTCCAACGGTGTATGCTTGGATAGCTGTCTTCGTGCTTCCTTTGAACTCTGCACTAAATCCAATTCTTTACACGATATCCACCGCCAATTTTCGTCGGAAATTTGGCGGCACCTTTCGGAGGCAAAGTTGGAAAAGTGGAGCAAAGAAAACCACTGAACATTCGTTTGTCGACTCCCGAAGTACGACTTCAACTAATGTGCGAACAGCTCTTATTACAGTCAGTAGGAAAACAACATTGCAGAATGGTAGCATAATGGCGTCAAACGTGTGAAAAATGTGAGCAACAAGGTGATGAGGCATTGCTGTCAGGTTATCAAAATGTCCCGAGGGAACTTACCTCAAGAAGGACACTGTAATGAGAAACTGTAACGAGAAAGCACCATAAATAGGGCCAAACATATTGGCTGTTGCTGCGATTCAGATATTCATTGGCAAAAATTACGAATAAAAGTCTGAAATATATACAGCGGAATCAGTATTCAGGGGCACCCCAACGAGCATATTAAGCAAAAATACCTTAGAGGGATATTTCTAGACTTCTTATAATGCTTAAAGACTGTTTAAAGAGTTGTTTTAATCAGCTAGAAAAATTTGATCTGTTCGGATTTCTTACATCGCGCAGAATTGTGTGACACATCCGTGATATTTACGGGTGCAATGGCGCTAAATTTGAAAGACCGAGACGACAATTGGCATGACACAATGATGAAAAATGGCCACAATAGGCAACGGTCCCTCTGCATTTTATTTTGTCACAGCTTAACTATATAAAATATCGAAAGGGTTGCATAAGGCTTTTAAAGAAAAGATTTTCATAACAAAATAACAACAATTTTTGACTCGGTACCATCTCTTTAACCTTTATCAATTTTGTGTTCAACTTGGCCTACTTTGGGTAAATTTCAGTATTGGAAATAGATGTATGACAACTTTGAGGCCGAATTTCTTCAAATGAAGATTTCACAACGTTTGGGTTGCACATGGATATGTTTTCTTAAAAAGTATAAAGGGTTCATGCAACATATAACTGGGGAATCCGATGGACGTCTAGAAATGGTATAAAATCCAGCATTTCTGGAACATACATTTTCTCTCTTTGATTCCCTGGCGCCTTAGGGCCTTTGGGAGTTGAACTGTTTCTTTTTAAGTGGTGGAACAGAGAATTAACTCTGAAGTGTAAATTAAAGTGCTAATAGAAACCCATGAAAAACCCACTGGGCGTTAGCCCTAGTAAAGGGTATCAGGGAACCACACGAGGCAAAGAAAAAATTCTTATGGCCTCGGTGGGAATCGAACCCACGACCTCCGGATTAGATCTACCGTTGATCTACCGTTTTTCATGGGTTTCTATTAGCACTTTAATTTACACTTCAGAGTTAATTCTCTGTTCCACCACTTGTATGTGTTTATAGTGCTACGCGGCACAACATATATGTTTCTTTTTAAACCTCGCCCGTGCATACTAATGACTCTAAGTTCCGCCTTTATGAACAATGGAAATGTTTCGCCTCATTTAAGCAAAAGTTTAGTAATTGCTGTGAAATGGCAGTCAATTTTTGAAATTTGAAACAAGATAAGAACTTTTACATTAAGTTAAGAGCAAAAGGACAATGTAAAAAATACGTATACGTACGCACGCACGCAAAAGGCACGGGCTAAACGACTGAAGAAAGTTAACGGACAGTGAAATTTATGGCGACCGCTC
>OX419340.1:33607308-33717308 GCA_948470475.1 Galaxea fascicularis | reverse complement strand
TATTTTCTATAGAACTAATGAGAATTTGTTAAATAATCAAGGCCTTTGTCACTTGTTGATCACTTCCTTTTTTCTCACAACTTTTATGTTTGATTGAGCAGTGTTACTATAAGGAGAAATTAAGCATTAAAGTGTTATGTACATACTACTTTATTTGATGAGTAGGTTAAGAAAAGGGCATCCAGAGGCTGATGTGGACCTATACACTTACTCAGAAATGTGTACAAAAATATCCTTTCCTCCATCATGAGGTGTTATAAAGCCATGACCCTTATTCCGACAGAAACTTTTGCATATCCCTGTTTGCTCTGGGGATTCTGATGCAATCCTTGATCTGTAGGGAGAAATAAGATCACAGTAAATACATGCAAAAGTGACGACATGACTACCATCAAAGCTTAACTGGAAGTCAGAGGACCACAGTGTTCAGGATGCTGACATGGCATCTAACTTTTGGCAGTTCGCTTTTTAACAAGCTACAAGCAGTTAAGAACAGGTTGCCTATGAGGGTTTCTAATTTGCACCATTTTGTTGTTTGCCTGTGGCTCACAAGATAGATGTCTCTCAATCCTCTAAAATTGTGTTCTGGTTATCCATCAGCTGGTGGAAGTGATTTAACCATTAACCAACATCAAATAATTTGACTGCTGGTTAATGGTTACTTAGAGAAAAACATTTTATGCAGCTATCAATATTGAACCAACAGGGGTGTGGGTCAGGGAAGGCAAGGCAAAGGAAGCGGCTTACACTTTTTGAAACAGTTGCTATCAAACCAATAATTGTGCAGTTCCCTAAAATGGTTCCATGGAAGGTCAATGGAAATTCCAAAGGGGGAGGGGGTGGCAAAAGCAAAAGTAAGTGCATGGAGCTAAATTGGAATTTCCAGAGAGGGAGGGGTGCAAACTAACAAACTTACTATGGGGTGTGGGGGGTTATGGCTAAATTTTCTGGAACACATATTCCCAACCGATGGGCAAATCTCTGGCTCCAAGAAATTCTGAAGAGAAGCAATCCTGCAGAGAACAAGGTCAGTTGGCCATCGGGTCAACAATGACAATCAAATCCCTAACTTCTGTCCTGCAACTCCCCCTGTAGTCAGCCCTCTTCTTAGGCTTGTTTTAGTCATCACCTTTTACATGTGCCGAATCTAATTCATATTTTGGTCCACTTGAATTTAATAGAGTTGCATTTAACTCTTGACTGTGCTTTACGCTATTTAGTAAGAAATTCTGAAATTATGTAAAACATAATTAAACATAATTTATGGATTAGATTCAGCACAAGTGAAGTTCGACATAGAAAGCAACTGTCAAACTTCTTTTAAATATTCAACTGGCTCATTTGCAGATGCAGTAGAAGTCATGTCTGTCAAATTTAATTGTTTTAGACGTCAAACTTTGCACACATTTATTCCGAATTAGATTTGGCACATGTAACTGTAAACTGTGGCATTTAATACAGGCGTTATTAAAAAAATTCCTTTATTTTTATTGATAGAAGGAATCAAGAAAGTGCATTTAGATAAATAAATAAAATATTTTAAGCCAACAACTAATAATAACAATATTAATAGTGAGAGACAGGAAATCCCACACAAAGGCAGTCCCAAACACTCAAGTCAAGAACATTTCTTCCATTAAATATCAAGAATGTTCTGATAGCAAACAATGATGTTGGTATTTTAGTGGATTCATGAATCAGTGAATCAATCAATCAATATTCGATACTCATTTTTTTTATAGAGGGTATAGACGCGTTTAACCCAATAAGAGTTTTCTAACACGTGGCCCTCTAGATCAGCACTAGGGGTGGTCACAGCCAGGGTTCATTACGTTCCTAGTGGTTCTTTTACGTCCCACAAAGTCAATTTGTGAAGAGTTGTGAGACGGGACCTCCGGTTTTATCGTCCTTATCCGAGAAGACTAGAAAGTCTAACATTTGCAGATGTCATTACAAAGGTAGCACTTTCTCCTCAGTTATTTAAAGACCCTGAGTGTTGGTCCGGCCAGGGCTGGAACCCTCGACCTCCTGCACAGCAGTCCGGTGCTCTACCACTGAGCCAACCGGTTGGCGGTTTAATCAATCAATCAATCAATCATTAACCGTCTACACTGTGAATCAGTTAATTTCTTTAATAATTCAAATTTTGACTGAACTTTTTCATAATCCCATTCTAAACATATGTATTCAGTTTCCTCACATTTAAGGTGGTTTGAAATAGTTTTCATTTTCTTGAGACAAGTTCTACAAATTCTTTTCTAAGTTATGTTTGGTTCATCATATCACTATGAAATTTGGCACAGAAATAAAAGAAACATCATAGATTCATTACATGACATTTACTTCAGAAAACCTGTTACCATGGCAACCATATGATGCATTCGGTTGAGCCCCTAAAATCGAAATCTTTTATCTTATTTAAAAAACAGGTCGGTGAAATCTTCTCAAACTTCTATTTTATATGTTACCAGGAATGATCTTCAAAATGTTTCAATTTAAAAAAATTATGTAGGGAAGATTAAGAATAAAACTACTTTTTGATTATTGCTTTCTTAACTTTTTCCCTACCTACAGAATTTTTTAAAAGTCAGACTATAAACGCAGTCAATTGATCTTAGTTGTTACCAAAAAATCGAAAAAATCTCCCAAGCGAAAGCGGAAATATAAGCCAGTAAAGTTACGAAACTTCAAGTCGACAAGATTAGCATTTGAGCATGCGCGACACACGCGTGCTCCTACTTTTTATAGGTATGGCGTGTGTTATTTACGCGCGCGCGCTCTCGGCTAAAAACCCTTTCGAGCCTCCTTAAGCCAATATTTTGTGCTTTAAAATAGGTAGTCTATTCAAAGGAAGATCATCTAAGACCCCTACTAATCAACACAAATTCCAAAACACTAGTATCAAAAATACTGATGAGCCAATATAATGCTTCTAAATATTAGATAAAAGAAAAAGATTTTGATGTCTTCAAAATGAGGGAGAAGCTTTAATAAATTTAAGTATGTTAATATGGAATGTAAAAGGCATGATATGTATACCAATATTAGCCCTTAGCTCTTGTCATTGTACTATAACGCTTGATGTGAGTATTCTGTTGAAATTAGGCTATTGTCTGGGGTAATCAAAGCTATTACATTTCAGTCTTCAAACGCGCCCAAGACTATTTGCAAATCGATTACAAACACCTTCACAGAAACGCGCAAACTAAGTGTGACAAAGCGACCAGGCTCACAGCTGGTTGCATGCATGAAACCCCGAAATTTGCTGCCATTTAATTTTTTAACAGTTGTCAGAAAAGTTAGTGTGATGATTTACTCACTGGGAAGACGTTCTAGTTCGTCGTGTAGGTACAGGACTTGGTACTTTGAAAGGGAATTTTCTGCCGTGCGGAGGAGACCCTTCGGGACTTGAGCTACCAGACGTACGACGCTTAATCGGGCCAGAGTGAACCCTTGTTGTGTTCACCGGAGGCTTTTCACCGTCTTCGTGGGAAACCTGATTTTCGTCTTTAGCATTTGAAGACATTCCTAACTAAAACGAGAAAAATTGAAGCTGAAAGAAAATAGAAACCTCGATATTTTATTTTGTCAATTTCAACAATTTCCAACGGCGAGCCCAGACTAAACAGGCCAATTAGGAGCAAGTTATGCACATACTGACAATTTGCCGCGGTGACATTGCAGTCTGTTCTATGATCCTATAGCACATGCAAATACCTTTCTCAGTGACAATATCTTACCTGTTCAAAAAATTTTCGTGATATGACGAACCAAATTGCGCCTATTTTCGCACGATTCAATGATGAAATTCTCCTCCTCGTGATTAGTAAGGTGTTTCCAACTCCCCTCGGTCAACACCCATCGGGGGCCTGGTAAACAAAACAACATGGCGCCGAAGGATCAGTAAATTTCTCGGAAATGAAACGACGATCTATCGAAAACGCTAGAGAAATTGCTTATGTTTTCACGTTAAACCTGTTCTGGAGCATCTAGGATGTTTGTTACCTCTACGCTTAGAATGAATGGTAAGTCATTTTATTGCGTTACATGACGCTTTAGAAATTATCAAAGAGGTTTAACCTATTATCATCTGAAAATCTTTATGCTTAAGCTTATGTCGTTGTCTTTATGAAAGGCCAGCAGCAAAATGCAGAAAATGAACGACAACACCTTCTTGACCGATTACTTGATGCTGTAAAACAGGTAAGTAGACGAAACTTGATAACCAAAGGGTGATGAAAATAAAAGCTAAAATGTGGCAGTTTAGTCAGCATGGGCTTCCCGGGCTATCCGATGGAAATCGATGATCGGAAAACCAATCGATTAGTTGATAGGTATCGATTGTTATCGGTCAATCAATGATCAATCGATAACCACACAAAAATCGTGCTATCAATAGGCCCTTTGCAGTTTATGATCACATGGTACAAAAACTGCCATGCTGAAGAGCAAACTGCCCACTGGGACATCCAAAACAAAGCAACTTAACTTAATATTCTTTTGTTTTGGATGTCCCAGGGGGCAGTTTGCTCTCCAGCATGGTTGTTTTTGTACCATGTGATCGTAAACTGCAAAGGGCCTATTGGCACAACAACCTCGAATAGACATCACGCACATTACCTGTCTGATCATCCACCAATTTTAAGAAGCCCTAATTGATATCGATTGTCATCGATTATCAATTTAATTGATTGGATACCCTGGGTAGGCTTACAGTGTGGTTGTACTGTGGTACTTTCACTTTAAATCTTCTAATATTCCTTGGTCCTGCAAATGGATATCGGAATTCTGAAAATTGTTTTGAAAACTGTGTATCATCTGTACATGTCACACTCAATGAGGAAAAAGGTGTGAAGATTTTTCAGTGCATTTACTGAAACTGGGGCCACCCAGACAATGATAACCAATAAGGAGACAGAACTGAAACAATAGATTCCAACTTTTTCAAATCCAGCCAATCAAATGTCTGGTACAAAACAATGAAATCTCAACTTGTTCATTGACGGGGATGTTTATGTGACTATGGTACTTTCATGTGCTTGCTTTACTACCAGTAATGCAATCGGCTCCAATCCTGTGTTGTCAACTGGGCCATCTTCGCCAAAATAGGAATGCAAACAGTGAAAAACTAAATCAAACAAACAAACAGACTAGGGACGAGTGTTGGGCAGATGCTGGATTTTAACTGATGGCAAGGAAATGTACACTCTTTGGGTCCCTGTTTAAGGTGGAATTAGAGTGAAATTGGAAGGAGTTTAAAGAAGGGATTGAAGTGTAAAAAATGTTTTGAAACACCACCAGATAGTTGAGACTCCACAAGGGCACTGCAGGTTGCTAGTGAACTGTTTGTTGTCCGTCCCCTAATTTCTAACTTTGAATTCCTTCATTAAATCTTCAATATTTCCCATTTTGCTAAATTTAATTTGTCCTTTGAGAAAAATTATCTCTTCCCGAAAATTCACACAATATTCCACAACATCCCTTTGTGGGATGAGCATAGGAAACCCGAACAAGATGACGATGTTGAGGTTAAGTCCTGCCTTAAGGTGAAGAATTTCCGAAAATTCAAGGTGTGACTTTGTGTGCAGCTAATGAGTGTCAAGAAAGTTTCGAGTTTAATATGTCTGTTGAAAGTTGAACTGAAAACTGCAATTTTATGACTTTATAGGGCGTAAACAAGCTTAGCACCAAAGTGGGGACTCTGCTCCCCTAAACTCTACCCCCATGAGGGGGGTGGGGAACAGAGATGAGGGAGCATTTTGCACGTATTATTTTTCATTCTTTTGCATTGATAAATATAACATGTTAAAAACTGCATTTTAACTTGTATCTATCTCAAATAGATATATCTGGCACTGAAAATTGCATGTAAATGTCATCTGACCCTGGCCTCCGAATGCCACAGAACTAAAATAACGGCGTGTTGTTCATACATGCAACAAAATATTGGATGAGGTTTCGCTTTGTTGTCATAAATGTAAAATCTAACCTTTGGGGAGGGCTGTAGGAGAGGAAAGTAGGTTGTTCATTGTAATATCTCAGCAAAGGCTTGCTTGAAACCTGCCTGATGCTGTGGTTCCTCTTATAGTATCATTATGGTGGAGTTAGTGTTATATGTGATTCACATGGTCCAGTTCTATGTGTTACCATGCTCCTCTTCCTCTTTAAGGGATTTGCAGTCTATTCCCTACCCCCAGGTACACAGGAAGAGACAATTTCCTACCCTGGGCCTCCTCATCTTCCACAAATATGCCATTTTGCATACAAGAATTGACATAACGATGCTAACAAGGCCGTACAGTAGCAAATTCGGATGTTTTGTTAAGCGTGTAATTGCTTTTCCTGAGTTTTATGAATAAAGGATACTACCTGTGTATTAAAAACATGAACACTATTTTATTTGAAAAAAGAAAACTGATAAGGGGTTGTAATCAAGCTCACAGAGGACGAAATAATACATTGCAGACAACTTTGTATTTCTAAATCAACTTGGAACCACTGACGAGAATGACTGCTTGATCACACACTTGATGACATGATTAACTCTCTTTTTCTTTTTTTCTCTCGTCACCACATGTTACGTGATGCTTGCAGTCCCATAATCCTACTAAAGGGTGGGGGGCATGTTTATAGGTAAATTGAACCATGCATAACTGTAACATATTTTTTATGATCACCTGTGTTAGTGTCAAGTGAGATTTGGTGGTAAAACAGAGCTTGCTACTGATGGAGACAGCAGGTATATTGTTCTACATTACGTAACTCACTGACCAGTTTCTCATATCTCCTTACAATAAAACTAGTTACCAAACATGATGGTCATACAAAGAAAACCAAAATGATTTCCAATCCTTAACTATTACCATAGGAAATTAATGAAAAACACTAAGGAGAATATCTATGCTGACATTGGATGTTTTAAGTTGCTAAATTAAACTACAAATTTTAAATGTAATTAGGTCGCATGAAATGTCATGTACCTAGCCTCCTATGCAGACCTTTTTTTAGGCTCATCATGCAATCTTTCCTTGTGGAGGAAGGATTGCATGATGAGCCAAAAGAATGTCTTCGTAGGAGGTTAACATGTACCATACTTTTTTGTTATCCTCAGCCTATGCCCAGTAGACCTTATTGTTTGGAAAATATTTTGCCTCTAATGGTAATTATTGCAATATTAATTAGCTATGTATATAACTGCATATATAATTATACAAATGTAAATTAATTTTATTCACTGTTTGGTTTATCTAGAGTCATTTGTTTGTTGACCCAGTTTGAAGCAGTCTTTCAACATGGCTTTAAAAAGACAAGAGTCAGCGCATTTAGGTAGAGTTTAAATGTCAGTTGTTAAAGTCCCATAAAACCATATTATGTTTCTTGTTTTAGACTGGAAATGTTGACTCTTATTTGTTTAAATCAATTTACAGGCAGGTTGGCCAAGTGGCAGGAATAGTCAAGTTGGATTCTGAGGCAGGTCAGAATCAGATTTATTTAGGTCCTATACTCTTCCTTCAACTGCCTTCAAGCCTTTTGAATTGATAAAAAGGAAGACCTTTATCATGGTTTATGTCATCTGTCATGGTTTTAAACGATAGCTTAGTTTTTACTGATTATTTACATGATATAGACAATTAAAGTGCTTCACAATGTTCCAAAGCATTCACCAATTAGCTTAATTGGGTCTCAACTTGCTACTTAGTACTGGAAGGTGGACCAGGTGAGAGAATATCACAGGGAAATACATGTAGGACTCACCCTTACATACATCTCCATGATTTCTTCAGGAATGTGTTTCACTAGAACAAAAGAGCATGATCTTATAGAATCCTATCTTGTTTCAGGGTTCATATAGAAATTGTGGAAAGAACTTGAATTTTAGTCTAGTATTTTCCCAGACTTCAAAGTCCTTGAAAATGTCAGGAAGTCCTGAAAAATCATGGAAATCTGGAAACTCACGTAATTAAGTTTTCTTGGAAGTCATTGAGGAGCAGCCAGATGTGAAGATCCAACAATTGAAAAATACTTATTTGAGCATTATAGACCCTGGAAAGAGCTTTCTCAGGCCTTGAAAAGCCCTGGAATAGTCTTGAAATAGGGTACAAACCCTGTGTTTTCTTTTAGTGTTTTGGAGCTTTGTGAAAGTGCATGTAGGAAAATTGGAGGAGGAGAGATTTAATTCCCTACAGAAAGCAACAACAAATGCTGGAAGAGGTCAGTGGTACATGAGTGTTTGCAGAACATGCCTTTAAAGCAGTGGTGAAATTTGCATTTCAAAACTGTTTAAGATAATTTGTTTTATATGTAGTGAGGTTTAGTTTGATCTTTTATCATTCGAGGAAACTTACGTATTTGATCACTTTAATCAGTTAAAATTTAGGAAAAGAAAAACTATGATTACATGTGTTAGCTTAAAGTACCCAGCCATTATTAATTTTCATTGTTACTGGTAATTAAACTCTTTTGAAGGGCGAGCCTGGTTGAGGTCTGCGCTAAATGAGCACTCATTAGAAAAATCTTTCCATCACATGCTGGGCAACAAACCAGTTTTAAGGTAAGGTCAACATCTGTTTTTGTAGATGAAGTTTATAAAGAAATGTAATTACCAGTGAATTGCATGTTTCTTGATTAGGGAATCAGTAATGTTGTTGTCTTTACTTTGTCTTTTTTTTACAGTAATGTGTAAAAAGCATGTGGGGTTCATCATCTGTTGTGTATCATCTGGGTTTCATAGTAGCGATATTCTGATTATCTGTACTTGCGGTTTGGAGACCTGACAAAAGTCCTGATAATTGAGAGTTAGGATAATGACAAATGTGAATAATGTACATTTGCATACCGAGCTTGAATAACTGGTTGGACAAATGATGTAATTTTACTAAGAAGCAGAGAAACTACCTGTACAAACAATCACAAACCAGCTGAATGTACACTGCAGAAATGCAATTCAGAATTCAGAAGTAAGACATTCTGATCAAATAAACAATTTTAGCACAGGTCCTGTTGATCATTTCTGCTACTAATCAACATTCATGGAGAAGTGGGGACCGGACAAAAAAGTCCGCTCAATGGAAAAGTCTGGATAATCAGACTGGAATAATTGACATTAGGTTTCCCATCACATGCTGGTGTCCCATGTATGTGGGGATTAGTAATACACCTAGTTACTTTATGTGCAAGCATCCCATGAGCTAGAGAGGGATTATTAGCAGGGTTTATGCCAGTATCCCATGCATCCCAGGAGAGGAATTAGTAATACCCCTAGTTACTTTAAATTGGGTCTCCTGTGATAAACTAGCATCATCAAGGTGAGAAGCAATGTTCTTAATTTAACTCTGTGATAGTTACCACATGATAGCTAACATCCCATCCAGGGAGATGTACAATACTCCTAGTGATGTCATGCTGGGCATCATGTAATGGACTAGTTACTCCATCCAGGGAGATCAGTAATACTCCTTTCATTAATATGCTGGGTATCCTGCAATAAACTGTGACCCCATCCAGGCAAACCAGTAGTGCCCTTATAGATGTTTACCTTATGTTGGGCTTCCTGTTTCATACTGGCATCCCATCTTACAATAATAATTTTTCTAATGCATGTTTGAATATGTTACTATTATTGTTACTATTATAGAATTATTCTATAAATTCTAAATTCTTCACAATTCTTAAATCAAATCAAATGTTGGTTTTTGGAGAGAGGGGAAAACCGGAGTACCCAGAGAAAAACCTCTCGGAGCAGAGTAGAGAACCAACAAACTTATCTTAGTGGAGAGGTAATACTCAAAGCTGCTACATGAAACTATACGAAGCTGCTGCTTTGTTCACTAGTTTATCAGCATTTGGGCTTGCATACTGTGACATTTTATTAATTTTTTCCCCCATGTTTCAATGTACTACAGCCAGTTTTATGAAAACGATGCTTTCTTCATGGATGAAGAGCGGGCCAGTATGCTACCAATGATTGCAGCAGGTGATTAGATTATTGTCTCAAATAGGGATTCTTCTTGCATGGGAAAACACAGCAGTGACATAGTGGTACACAAGACTTTTTGACTCAACTCTCTCCACTTCCCTTTTTGTTTGGTTAAGGAAAATGTCGACGGGTAAGCTTGCTGGAAACTGTAATTTCAATGTACATCCTGTGAAGGTTGTTGTTTTTCCTTTCCACTCCTCTTGTCCATTAAAATCCATTGACCATCCACAGAAGGTCTGGTTATCACCTGGACCTGTAGCCTGTTGATCATCTCTGGGATTATGGAAAAAGGTTTTTTTTAAAGATATTTTTAGATAAATGCCAGACTCCTTTGTCGCTCTAATTATAAATTTAGTGCTGAAAATTAAAAGTAATGTAACGATCATAATTCATTCAATATTCCTTCCTTTTGATTTGTAGGTCTCAGTCCTATTCTATTTGCCCTTACTGTTGATAGTGAAGAACTAAATATCATACACCAGGCAAGTGTTGGCAGTTTTTTATGTTGTCTGCAATTACATGGGCAGTGCTGGACCAACCGTTTTAAAACGTTTGAGTGATAGCACCTTTATAAAGTCTAACTGTGAAACTCAGAAAACCATGAACACTGCAAATATTTATGGAATGCCTATTGTGTTGCAAAAGAAAACCAATCAGATATGTGTTGCCTATACAGCTCACTTAAATGTCAATCACTTTTGTGTTCAGTGGTGTCTTCTTGCAGTTTCATCATGCATCTGATTGGTTGAAGAACAATAAACATTCCACAAATAATTCTTAGTGTTCATGGTTTTGCATTTTTCACAGTAAGTTAGTTTGTTGTCTGTTGGTGGACATGCCAACATCTCTGTTTCTACTAAACAGTAGCTGCTGTATGAATGTGGGGATTTAGTTGTCATCAAAAATTAAGCAGATACACTGTAGATCTTGGAGGTTATGTCTATATGACGTGTGTGCATGCTGGTGTAAAACAATAATTATTATTGAAATGTCATTCATTACATAATATCTGTTTGCAGCAACCACCACCACTGACAATCAACAAAGACGTTTTTAGCAACATTTTGCCATCATTTCCTCATAAACCTGTTGTGGAACCTGCTCCAGTGTATTCTGCTGCACTTACTGGTCAGTGGCTCACCAATCTTTGCTCACACTGGTTATTTATATCATACTGTCTTTCATATCCAGGGTAGTCTCTGCAATTTTGTGTTTCTTCTTTAGACAATAGACTTAAAACAAAACATGGTCTTTCTTCACTCAGGCAGAAGCTACATGTAGTGAACTGACAAACCTACAAAGCAACCTGATTTCATCCTAAGTGTTGTTCCACTTAGAACTAAGTGAAGCACGTTTGTGTGAATATATAGTTCTGTGAATGACTGTGGTGACATTGACTGACACCTCACCAACCTGAGAGGTTGGCCATTGTCAGAGTCACTTGACTCTGATGTAGCCTGCAAGAAAGCACTCTTTTGGGATCTTGCGCATAATATATTTAAATTGGGTACAGAGCAAGTTGTGAGCAGAGTGTGCTACTTTGCTTGCCGCTTATGAAAATCCCAATAGAGAGCTTGCTTGCAGGCTAACTCTGATGATGGCCTCCACTCATATTATTGAAATGGTAGTCAATGTCACTACAAACAGTCCTCCTTAGGACTTCTGTACACTTATCTGGACGATCATGCTTCACTTAGTTATGATGTGACTCTTGGGTTCAAACCATCTACCAGTTTATTGGTGTACTGTGAAGTAGTTGGGTGATAAGAATACAGAAAATGATCTGGCTCTGTGAAAATTTTATGAAACTCTCCTAGTTAACACAAACCAAAATCATGTGGATACAATGACAGAAATAATACTTATAGCTGACAGCAATCTGTTGTGAGAACCACTTTTTTCTTCTGAGTGTCTAGAAAGTATGTTCATCGTCAAGCTGGGTAAAGCATTCTATTTTACCTCATCATATTATTTTTTGTTTGTCTTATTGTTCTCAACAGATGATTTTTCACAGGAAAAAAGAAAGAAGAAGAAGAAAAAGAAAAGAAATGCTGCTATAGTGTCAATTGAAGATGACAGTCAACAAGATTTCATAATTGATTCCATGGAATTTCCACTCAGTGATGCATCTGTGAAGGAAACTGTTAATTCAAGTTCTGATTGTAAACCCTCTAGCTTAGGTCACACTCGTTCCTCATCCTATCCTGGTAATATTACTGTAGGGACAGAAGGATCAGCAGTGAAAACTTCGCGTGTGAACGGACAAGATGTAGTCTTCACTGAAATAACAAAATCTATTTCTTTGCCTGATAACTCTGTTCCTGTAGAAAGCATTGAAGAAGTTCATCAAACAAAGGGTAAAACTACCATTTTGAATCTTGAAAATCTCCCAGAAAATGTTTGTGTGGAACCCGGATGTGATGCTGTTGGGGAAAGTTTGCAGGAAGCACCCACAGCAGAAGACACAGGCAATTTTGTCTTTGGGGCTGCACAATTATATCTCAGAAGGTCAAACGTAGAACAGAAGGAAATGTTATCTCAGAATCATAGCAATGAACTGAGTCCACCTGGCTCTGTGATAACTGTTGATGCTGCAAATGTGATTCAAGAAAGTAACAAAGTGAAAGAAACAGATTTAGTTCAAAGACCAATAGTGATTGATTCTGAAGGCGGTAATTTCCAGACAAACTTTTCAAGTTCAGCAGTGATACAGGATCTCAAAGATAAACAGGAGAAGTTATCCCAGAAAAAGCAAAACATAGATTTCTATTATCCATGTAGCTTGAAGGATGACGGAGACAGGGAATCAAGCTGTTCAGTTGTGCCGATGGAAACTGCAAGTGTTGTTGAGAAAACGGTTGCTGATCATGACGCAAAAGCTTCAAACGAGTCACAGGAACACCAAGCTTTCAGAGACAGTCCGTTAGAAAACACAAGTCTGGAGGAAGGGATAGGAGAGAGCGAAGCTCTCTATGAAAACACTAGACACGATTTTGCTGAATTTGAACAGACAAGAGGCCCTAAATCACAGGCAGCTGCAAATAATGGTGAGGTTGAGCCTCTTAAGTTGATGGACAGTGGAGAATGCCTTGTGCCTGTTGCCGGAAGTGACTTAACACCAAAAACTCTTGCCCGGTCTACTTTTTATGATGTTCCCGAAGTTTCAGTGGAGAACGATGCAGATTCAGTTTCAAGGTCAGATGAAATGATAAGCATAGGTGTTTAAAGTGGCGTAGTTGAGCTACTGGACAAATGCAATGTTTAAGGGAATGTTTTAGCGGAGTAGGTTATCTTTTAGATTCACTTCTGTCTGAAAATAGCTATTCTTTTTCGCCAGAAACCCAACAGTGGAGGCTATGAGGGTTGGGTAACATTTTGAAATTTACCTACCTTGAGAAAGAGTAACACCGCGTTACATTGGACCTGATGAGTAGCAGCTATCATTGTTCTCAGGACTGGGGAGATAATGTTCTATTGTTTCTTCCATTGCCCTCTTTTCCAAACGTTTAACCTGTTATGAGGGCTGTTATGTTGCCTGAAAGCAACTGAGGATGATTTTGATGAGGATGAAGATGGGCTAACCTTGGAAAAATCGGTGACTCTAGATTTGTTCCCGTGACAGAAAATCAAATCTTCTATAACTTAACCATGGTCACCTTTTCCTGCAGTACGAACTGGTCGTATGTTGAAGATCTCGAAGATGTCTCTGAAAACACAAATGACTGGCCGTTGAATACCAGTACCAGATCGGTTGCCATGGTATCAGATGCTTCTACTGCAGCTGCGCTGGCAGCTTGTTCCGATGCTCAAAGAGGAATGGATAATATGGCCAGGTATGGCGTCAAAATCTAAATTCCCATCATCGATGTTCATGCATTCTTGAAAATTCTAACGCAGAGAATCCGCTTTCATCTGAAGCAAAGGCTTATTGGTTTGTTTCTGAGAATCATCACCTGTAGATTAAAATCTTGTGTTGTCAGGCTGGATAGATCAGATATTAATGTACTTTGTTTTGACAGGGGTGGTTTCGTTGCTATAGAGAGGACAACGGGAGATCAAGGTGTTAATGTAAGTTGTTTTCTAGTAAAGCTCAATTTGTTGGGCATAATTCTTGCGTTGCAGTATGGTCGTATCAATTACAAATCAAGTTTAGTAAAAATCAGATGCGGACCTACACGCTGTTTAAAGTTTACGTTTTGTATCTCAAACGTAAAGTATGCGATTGTCATTAGCAAAGAAATTGTTTCTTGATCCTATCACATTAAATCAAAATCAGGTTTCTTTCCCAGGATCGTGACCGGAGATCGTGGCCTTTTATCAAACACAAGGTTTCCATTGTCGTTTGAAATGTGTTATGGTTATAGGGCTGAAATTGCCAGGATTTTTGCCAGTTTTCTGAAACTTTTACCACTTTAACCTTTACCACTCGCTGACTCAGAAACAGCTCATTATTGCAAGCGATATGAAAGAGAGCTTTCAAAATAGTTTCACTGATTTGTTTTCAGTCTGTGAAAGATAGAGATGTCTGCAGCATTTAGCACTAGCACTAGCATAAGAATGAGCATAAGCATCAGCATCAGCTGTGGCATCAACAGTAGCATCAACATTAGCATCAGCAGTAGCATCACCTGTGGCATCAACATTAGCATCAACATTAGCATCAGCAATAGCATCAGCAGTAGCATCAGCTGCGGCATCAGCAGTAGTATCAGCTGTGGCATCAGCAGTAGTATCAGCTGTGGCATCAGCAGTAGGATCAGCTGTGGCATCAGCAGTAGTATCAGCTGTGGCATCAGCAGTGGTATCAGCTGCGGCATCAGCAGTAGCATCAGCTGCGGCATCAGCAGTAGTATCAGCTGTGGCATCAGCAGTAGTATCAGCTGCGGCATCAGCAGTAGTATCAGCTGCGGCATCGGCAGTAGTATCAGCTGCGGCATCAGCAGTAGTATCAGCCGCGGCATCAGCAGTAGTATCAGCTGTGGCATCAGCAGTAGCATCAGCTGCGGCATCAGCAGTAGCATCAGCTGCGGCATCAGCAGTAGCATCAGCTGCGGCATCAGCAGTAGCATCAGCTGTGGCATCAGCAGTAGCATCAGCTGTGGCATCAGCTGTGGCATCAGCAGTAGTATCAGCTGTGGCATCAGCAGTAGCATCAGCTGTGGCATCAGCAGTAGTATCAGCTGTGGCATCAGCAGTAGCATCAGCAGTAGTATCAGCTGTGGCAGCAGTAGTATCAGCTGTGGCATCAGCAGTAGCATCAGCTGTGGCATCAGCTGTGGCATCAGCAGTAGTATCAGCTGTGGCATCAGCAGTAGTATCAGCTGTGGCATCAGCTGTGGCATCAGCAGTAGTATCAGCTGTGGCATCAGCAGTAGCATCAGCTGTGGCATCAGCAGTAGCATCAGCAGTAGTATCAGCTGTGGCAGCAGTAGTATCAGCTGTGGCATCAGCAGTAGCATCAGCTGTGGCATCAGCTGTGGCATCAGCAGTAGTATCAGCTGTGGCATCAGCAGTAGCATCAGCTGTGGCATCAGCAGTAGCATCAGCTGTGGCATCAGCAGTAGCATCAGCAGTAGTATCAGCTGTGGCATCAGCAGTAGTATCAGCTGTGGCATCAGCAGTAGCATCAGCAGTAGTATCAGCTGTGGCATCAGCAGTGGTATCAGCTGTGGCATCAGCAGTAGTATCAGCTGTGGCATCAGCAGTAGTATCAGCTGTGGCATCAGCAGTAGTATCAGCTGCGGCATCAGCAGTAGTATCAGCTGTGGCATCAGCAGTAGTATCAGCTGCGGCATCAGCAGTAGTATCAGCTGTGGCATCAGCAGTAGCATCAGCAGTAGTATCAGCTGTGGCATCAGCAGTAGTATCAGCTGTGGCATCAGCAGTAGCATCAGCAGTAGTATCAGCTGTGGCATCAGCAGTAGTATCAGCTGTGGCATCAGCAGTAGTATCAGCTGTGGCATCAGCAGTAGTATCAGCTGTGGCATCAGCAGTAGCATCAGCTGTGGCATCAGCTGTGGCATCAGCTGTGGCATCAGCAGTAGCATCAGCTGCGGCATCAGCAGTAGCATCAGCTGTGGCATCAGCTGTGGCATCAGCTGTGGCATCAGCAGTAGTATCAGCTGCGGCATCAGCAGTAGCATCAGCTGTGGCATCAGCAGTAGTATCAGCTGTGGCATCAGCAGTAGCATCAGCTGCGGCATCAGCAGTAGCATCAGCTGTGGCATCAGCAGTAGCATCAGCTGTGGCATCAGCTGTGGCATCAGCAGTAGTATCAGCTGTGGCATCAGCAGTAGCATCAGCTGTGGCATCAGCAGTAGTATCAGCTGTGGCATCAGCAGTAGCATCAGCTGTGGCATCAGCAGTAGCATCAGCAGTAGTATCAGCTGTGGCATCAGCAGTAGTATCAGCTGTGGCATCAGCAGTAGTATCAGCTGCGGCATCGGCAGTAGTATCAGCTGCGGCATCGGCAGTAGTATCAGCTGGGGCATCGGCAGTAGTATCAGCTGCGGCATCAGCAGTAGCATCAGCTGCGGCATCAGCAGTAGTATCAGCTGTGGCATCAGCAGTAGTATCAGCCGCGGCATCAGCAGTAGTATCAGCTGTGGCATCAGCAGTAGCATCAGCTGCGGCATCAGCAGTAGCATCAGCTGCGGCATCAGCAGTAGCATCAGCTGTGGCATCAGCAGTAGCATCAGCTGTGGCATCAGCTGTGGCATCAGCAGTAGTATCAGCTGTGGCATCAGCAGTAGTATCAGCTGTGGCATCAGCAGTAGCATCAGCTGCGGCATCAGCAGTAGGATCAGCTGCGGCATCAGCAGTAGCATCAGCTGCGGCATCAGCAGTAGTATCAGCTGTGGCATCAGCTGTGGCATCAGCAGTAGTATCAGCTGCGGCATCAGCAGTAGTATCAGCTGTCGCATCAACATTCGCATCAACATTAGCATCAGCAGTAGCATCAGCAGTAGCATCAGCTGTAGCAACGACATTAGCATCACTAGTAGCATCAACTTTAGCATCAGGATAAACATCACAGCAGTAGCATCAACATTAGACAGTGTTTGCATTAGAATCAGCACCAGACAGCATCAGCAGTGGCATCAGTGATAGCATAGCGTTTGCATTAGTACCAGCGTTAGCATAAGAGTTAGGGTTAGCGTTAACGCTAACATCGGCTTCACACATCCTCCGGCCTAATGCCTTATGAGGCACACCAGCCCTTAGCATCGGCTTTGGCTTAAATCTAGTAAGTTCGCGCCAAAAGGACATCAGACACAACACGGAACTCCGTGATATAAGCTAGGACATTTCACAACACTAGGACTAAACTGCGTTACTTGCTCTTTGTGAATAGTGTGCGGTTTCTTTTAGGTCCTTTACAAATCTGTTACAATTACGTTTTGAATTCTTGCAGCGAGACTCTTCTTGGAGCCGACATGACAGCATGAGCACAGGTGAGAGATGTTAAGTGGTCCAAATTCTGAGCCGGGAAAGAAACTGTACACTTCTGTTTAACTTACAAAATTTTGCATTCAGTTAAAAAAACGCTACTGATCGCTGAAAGTAGAAAGAGATGTTTTGGCTTGAAATGACAGGCACATTGTGTATTTTTAAGAAGATTACGACATTTTTAATTTTAAAAGACATGTTTCGATGTAACATCTTCAGTTACATAATATTTGAAAAACCGTTGGACTTTATGACAACTAGGTAAAACATACATAATTAATTAAGATTAAGTGACAAAAATATTTGAGTGAGTTACAAAGTGAAAGAACATAAAGCCTAAAGCGTAAGTGTCAGGTTGACGTGATGAACTTGTTGGTTTAAATTAGGCTTTTCCCAATTTATGATCAACAGCGACCTGTGGAGAGCAGCCATCCGTGATTCTCGAGTTGGTGTTGGCTAAGACCCTCGACTGTAGTAGTAGTAGTATATGCATAGCCTCCTTAAGTTTGAGTTGAAATCTAGTAGGGGCGGAATCGAGAATTTCGAAACAATCTGTAGAGCAAGATTGACGGCAACGTTCTGAACTTAGTAAGTGTTTGAAAATGTGTGAGGACTTGTCTGAAGAGAGATGTTCACGGACACGTGTAGTAAAATGACGACTAGTTTCGCCGATATAGCAAGCATTACAGCAAGCACACGTGAACGGAAATCTCTAGGGACAGAATCCTTCACTGAGTAAAGATTTCTTAATTTAAACGTGGTAAACACCAGTTTGATGTCAAGATCATTACAATAACGATGTTAATCAAACTGGTGTTTACAAATTTACTTGTGCCTAATTTAAACCGACAAGTTCATCACGTCAACCTGACACTTACGCTTTAGGCTTTATGTTCTTTCACTTTGTAACTCACTCAAATATTTTTGTCACTTAATCTTAATTAATTATGTATGTTTTACCTAGTTGTCATAAAGTCCAACGGTTTTTCAAATATTATGTAACTGACGATGACGTTGGCAACATCGAAACATGTCTTTTAAAATTAAAAATGTCGTAATCTTCTTAAAAATCACGATTTGCTTTCTGCTGTCTCTACCTTTTGGTTCTATTATTCACCACATTGTGTATACTGTAAACCTTCAGTAACTGACCAAAATGCAACTTTGCCTTTCTTATCTCCATATATTCATCATAAGTGAGGTGCTGAGAATGATCATATTCGTACTTCTCGTACCGACCGTTTGTCATTCAGCTTTGGTGTTTCAAAGAAAATGTTGAGAACGCACAGTTTTTGTTGTTCTGCCAAACTTCACCCTCTTTCGTAAACTTCTTGAAAAATGCAGTGTTTTGAACGTCTTACACAAGTTAAACTTCGATTGCTTTGCACTCAGGTGAACTGAAGCAAGCTTTAGTGTCCATGATGCTGAGAAAAGATGAGACTGAACAACAGAACAGGTGGGTTGGCCGCCTTCTTTTAATCGTTTAAACCCTAATATGAGCGCGTATATTCTCCAGACTGCTCTTCATACATTTTCTATGGTAATGATAAGGAGAGTTTGTTAAGCAATCAAGACCTTTGTTACTTGTTGATCACTTCCTTTTTTCTCACAACCTTTATGTTTGATTGAGCAGTGTTACCATAAGGAGAAATTAAACATTGGTCACTCTTGGGGATTAAAGGGTTGATAAAGGACAGGATAACGTGTTGGGCAGGAAGGGGGAGTTAAGCGAGGAAAGAGGCGGGTAATACTGAACCTGTCAATTGGGTGCGAGAAAGCAACTCATTGACTATTCTTGTGTTGTTACACGTTCGTGCTTTCAGGAGTTTACAGATTCAACTAGATGAAGAGCGCGAAAAATCACAGGAACTTGACACCAAGAATGAGCAACTTCAAGACGAAATTAAACAACAAGAAAACTTAAACGTAGCGAAGATAGCGTCTCTGTCAAGGTATACGAGATCGTTTAGGAATTTGGCTTTGCCTCATTTTCAGTGTTATTAAACTAGTTCGAATTACATATAGTTGATTTCGATAATGCTAGTTCACACATCGAGCAGCCTAAATAAATTATAAAGAGATACGATGTGATCCTTTGTGACTTTAAGACACACGCCTTTAGTCAATTAGAGGATGTGCTAATTCTCAAGCACGGCAAGGCGAACACATGGTAAACACAGTTAAAATTATGTACTTTGAAAAGCCAGTTGAAAGTGCTTCTAAGGTTTTAATTTTATGGTCTACAGAGAGAACGAACTGTTGAAACATCAGCTGAAGAAATATGTGGGAGCTGTACAGGCACTAAGGAGTGATCTACAGGGCAGGGCAACCGAAACAGCAGAGGGTAAGGCCGCATTTAACTTCTTAGTAAGGTCAGTACGTAGATCCAAGAGGGGTTTTCAATCAGTTGAGTGTCAAAGTAATTACTCTGACCAATCCCAACAGATGCAAACAGCGCAATGAGCCAATCAGAATACGAAGCAATTACATGCATACAGCCGGCGCAAAGTGCGAGAAAATACGCCCGTGCGAGTCGCGATTGATTTTGGTTTTACCTCTCATTCGCTAAAATAGTGGCCCGAGTTTTTCTGGCCAATCACAGAGCGAAGTAAAGCAAAACCAGAGCAAACGCAATTTCTTCAGATGCTCAATTGAAAACCGCTCTAACAATTAACTAACCTTTTTTTAAAGGTAATCAGTGTGTGACAAACCAGGGGATCGTAGTTATCACACCTTTGATCGCCTGTTCATTCTTCGGATATTTACCTGTAGGTGAAGCACTTGGAGATAGCGTCTTATCACGGAAAACTGATTGCAATCCTAAGACAACAGTGAGCGTTGAAATCTTATGGCTGTTCGGCAGGTTGATGGTGTAATTTCAGTAAAGCTGTTTTTATCAAGTATGCTGTTTTTGCCTTATTAGTATAACTTTTTTTTCATGTTTTTCCTTTGTTTCCAAACAGTTTTGTCTGGGATCAGACAGGATGAGATTCTTCCTCCTCTGCCAGAACAAGCCACGGAACAAGCTCGGCTCAGGTTCAGTGAATTGATTTTCTTATACTGATATGTTGTTGTTACTGCTAACTAAATCGTAAAAGAACTGCTATGCAGTTGTGAGGTATTGTTATTGTATTTAAATAGAGGACTTTCTCGTCCAATGAGAAGCAAAATCTTAAGAAATCGCTGGTTTCGCGAGCATGTGACGACTTCAAATTCTGATTGGTTCACTGAGCTGTCTCCATTATTTGTGATTGGTCACACTGATTGCTTTAGGTTTGATTTTACGGCACTTAATTGAACACTACTCTATTTGCTTATTTTGACTTTTAGAGTTTTAGTCCATGTTATATTTTTGATTTTTATTCTTTAGTGAAGAGGCCGAAGAATATAAAAGGAAGTTAATTCAGGTAAGGTTTTGCTTTTCACGTGCTGAGCACGTGAAACGTGCAACCAGTAATATGTAACCGGTACTGAGCTGTTAAACTGGGATCGGGTAAGTGTGTCTTGGATGCTCTCGCGGATGGATTTGAAGTTATTTTTCGTTTTCAATTATTAGGTTGCCGATTTACATGGTGAACTGTTGGAATTCAATGAAAGACTTCATAAACAGCTTAGTTATTATCAGCACAAAGTTAGACGATTGCGCGAGGAGCTTGTCCACCTCAGGGGACCGGTGAGGAGAGTTTTTTCTTACATCAGCATGTATATTCTCCTTTCTGTTTTCCATACATTTTCCATGGTAAAGATGAGGAGAATTTGTTAAACAATCAAGATCTTTGTTACTCGTTGATCACTTCCTTTTTCAGTTCAGTTTAGGAGAAATTAAGCATTGGTCACTCTGAGGAGTTAAAGGGTTAGAGAACATTGTTTCACTGAACTGAACTGTACAAAAGCTAGAAGTAAGATCTATTAAAAATATTCTGGAACACCATGTCGTGGTATAACAACTACAGTCGATGTATTTTAGCTTGAAATTCCCAATTTTCTACATCTAATACAAAGTGTTACATTTTCAGTTTTTAACCCTTTAAACCCTAAGATCAAAAGTCTAATTCTCATTTGTTGCTCCTACACATTTCCTATAGAAGTAGTGGGGAGAAACTCAAAAATCTTGTGTGATCTTGTCTTGTTATCACTCTGTTTTATAAAGCATTGATATTACAAGGAGAAATTTGGTGCTGATCACTCTTAGGGTTTAGAGGGTTAAATGACAATGTTGGGGTGCGTTTCTTTACTAAAATCCAAAAATGGATCGTAAATCTGAGGAATCCACACTCCGAATGCTACCATTTTCAAAACAACAGCCAAGCACGCTGGGGTTGTCAAGGCCAAAACGCCTTTTTGGATTTTTCGCTTCTTTGGTGGTAAAGAATCCGCATGATGTTAGATTAAAACCCGATCTTGGATTCTCCCAAAGAAACGCACGCTTATTGACAGCACAGAAACCTCTCAGAAGTCGACTGGGTTGCAAAACAGGTGACGCTTTATTATTTTTTTTGCAACAACCTTCACTCGTTTTGTTTTGACAGCTTCCTGAAGATACGGAAAGTCTGGACGATGTTGAAGCAAGCCTTTCAGACTTTGACCCCGCTGTGATGTCGGTTGGTACCAGACCTCTAGTCAATGTTTGGATACCGTCTGTGTTTCTGCGCGGCCGCCCGTCTAATGAACATCACGTGTATCAAGTGAGTAGCTTCATTCTTCGTTCAGCTAATTAGCAATTAGATGGCTGCAAACCATCAAGAAATTACCTGGTGACCAATCTCTTCGACAAAGAAATTCGGTGAAATTTGTTTACATCTAGCTTTTTGATTTTTAAGTGAAGAATTTTTTTTCCAGCGCATCTATCCAAAATTGTAAGACCCTTGGGTAGCCAATCAGAGTTCTGATTTACACAATAGTCGGTTAGAGTGGGTTTCAATTGAGTGTCGTAAAACCAAAACCAAATCAATTACTCCGCTGACTAATCACAAGAGGAAATGTGCGCGTGCAACTCGCGATTGATTTTAGTTTACTTCTTATTGGGAGAGAAAGTGGCGCGAGTTTTGTCAACCAATCACAAAGCGAAGGAAAGCAAAACCAAAGCAATCGAGAATTACTTTCGACACTCAATTGAAAATCACTCTATATTGCTAGTGGGAACCTTGGCTGATAGAATACTGTAGGCGTGGTGCGAAATAACTAGTTGCTCTTGTAAGCAACAGTGTAACCCCAAGTTAAGCCCGTGTGTTTCCTCATTTCTTGAAATTCCTATTTCGATTCATTTAACAGGTGTACGTCAGAATAAAAGACGACGAGTGGAACATTTATCGAAGATATTCGCAGTTTTTTGATTTGCATAAAAGTGTAAGTATTATGTTTTGTCTTCTGGAGGTATTATCTCTTAGGTTTCGCTGCTACGAACACTTTTAATATCGCTATTTATCCTCACCCTTCCATGGTAATTTAAAGTTAACTAACATGCTACTTTGGCTTTACATTCCTAGTTACGTCAGAAATTCCCTGTCGTAGATACCTTTAAATTCCCTCCTAAGAAGACCTTGGGAAACAAAGTGAGTAATCCGAGCTTGCGGTTAGTTACGTTGTTTACGAAACACTTTTATTTCGAGTGCCTCACCTTTCCCCTCACCTATTTGCTGGTTTGACTCTAAAGAGCCCACAATCTTGGACAGAATAAAAAGAGAAATAAAACCCCCTCCCCCCCCGCCCCGCCTTCTCATGAGTTCGCGCGCAAACCAAAACGTGCCTTTTTTTTTATCATTGAAATGGTTGGGAGGTGGGGTAGGGGGCTCAAATTTTTTATTTGTTTTGACCGAGATTGTAGCGTGGGGTCGCCAAATAGTTTTGATACAGAGGTCCAACATATTATGAGCAAACAGCCATTGACACGTGTGATTTGTAGACGTTGAACATGAATTAACAGGTTGGGTAGATAAGGACTATTTGCGACTATACAGCCAAGAGGTTGATATCTTATATAAAATTGAAAAGGTTGGCGGGAACTGTAGTCCCCGTCCACTCTCTCCCTCTCGAACGAGCGTTAGGAAACAGGTTCTGTCGCTGTTTGTTATTCGCTAACGTCAGTGACTCGTCTCAAACATAAGCTTTCCGTCCCCCACCCCCATAATAAATGTGCTTGTAAAATACTGACGCGAGGAACTCAAAGATAACTGGATTCGTATAGCTCTCTCTTAGATATTGTTATAATTATTTTTTTGGTAGGATACTCGGTTTGTGGAGGGTCGAAGACGGCTGTTGCAGGATTACCTTCGAAGAGTAGTGAATTTGTACGCGACAACAGATCGACAGTTGCGTGACAACACCTCAAAGACAGTTTTACTGCAGATAATTCCATTCTTTGGGTAAGTGTCAAGTTAAAGGTAGTGCTCTTTTTTTTAACTGACCCTTTATTTCCAAGAGTTAATCTCGAAAACTTAATATTGATTTTATTTTTTTAGGGAGCCGTTTCCTCCACAAAAGACGAAGAATGCGTCATCTAGACGAAAACGTTCGTTGAAATACGACGGCCTGTGAACACGACCTGTGAATCCTGACCAACATGGAAATTTACATCGAACTTTTAGTGCATATTCAGTCTTGCAAACAGGACGTGAGGACTAAGGACTAAAACTTCTCGAACATGGCTGTGATATCCACAACATTTTATACAAAATAGATGAAAGGAAAGAAGGAAAGGAACTGCAAAGAGCATTTCCTTGCCAGTTATCAAAGGAGATAAAACCTAGAGTGAAGTCGAAATTTGAGGCCAAGTTTTAAGATATTTTTAGCAGTGTACATATTCTAAAACGACTTGATTCAAGGTTTTTTTTCAGTATTACGTATTTTCAACATTTGTTTTAAGCTTAAATAGAGTGAATGTAAATATGAAGTACACGAAGATAACTCGCGGTAATTTCAGATGCCTCGTATTTCTCCATCACACACACAGAAAATGTCCTATGTTGTTTCCTTTTAATTTTTAATTCGGAATTCAACGTCATAGGTCATCTTAAATTGAAAATTAATATATCAATTGCTCTGAAATTTATTATTGCGGTAAATGTAAGAATGAAACGTGGATCAAGGAAACTCATTTGAACTTTTACAATTTTACCTGCAATGGCCATTTGCTATAAAAAATGTTTGTTATTTTTTTAAAACAAATTGGGTTTGAGCGAACAGTTGAAACTTCCACAAGGGAGAGAAACACTCCAGCATGGTTTACTAACTTTTTAACACACTTTAATGGACTTAGGTTGTTACGATAGACGGATCTTGAAGGCGATTGTAGTCGGTACTTGGAAGCGGTTGTACCCGGTTCTTGAAAGCGATTCTTGTAAAGCGGTTAAAACTAAATACAACAAAGAAAAGAACGTTACCAAAGTAAACTAAAACAGTGTGGAAAACCCGGCGAAGGCGACACTTACATTTGTTAGTAGCTGGGAGGAAACTGCACAGAATTCGGCGATGTATATTCAATACAACTGCGCTAAGCGTAACTGCTTTCCGAAGGGCGTAACTGTTCGACAGCGAACGTGGAAAGCACACTGAAAACGATTACATGGGCTTAAATACTAAAAACGAATATATTACAATAAATTACTTGACTGGCACGCTGAACTACATTCCACACGCACAACGAACTAACAAACATTCTTGAAAAGAAAAAAGACAATAATTACTAATGAGGAGGCGCTTAGTTCTTTTCACAGTTTTGAAAGTTTTTTTTCTGTTTTATAGCAGATGATTTACCTATTTCCGTTACATATATGCAAATTACTTGATTTACTGCCAAGACCCAAAACCACCTTCATCGGAGATTGAGCTGGCCCGCTTTCAGGGATTAGGGTTTGCAGAAAAAAAGCGAAGGTTGACATTTTTGGGAAGCTGTCATCGGAAATACTCGGGAGGATCTTCCAAAGTTACACACTGTGTTGCTCAGACAACGTTTGTTAGAGTTGTCACCCCCAGTGACAAATAACACACAGTTCCTTTGCCAATAGCAAAATGTACATGCATGCTTACAGACTTTCGATATCTTGAAATACAATATCTGAACTTTCTTCCAAGCGTCCAGTTTGATACTTTAAACGACTGTTGTTAAAGTGTTGTTTCTGTGGTATGGCCCACAGGCCAACCACTCCGTTTCGTCCAGTCCTTCTACTTAACTCTACTCACCTCTTGCTACACGCTGCGTCTTCTACAAGACCAAAAACTTTTGCTTTGAACGCCCTCGGACAACACCAAAAAACACGCATTTTTGTCTTTAAGTTTCCAATACAAAAATTCCTCGTAGCGCCCAAGTCATTGATAGTCTTAACACTAGATTAAAAGTCAGGGTAAACTTACGGATATTTCCACTTTTGAAACCGTTTTCGGAAGTCTTTTTCATCAGCGTTTTCGGGCGATTTGGTGATGAAGGAAGGCGAAAACGTATCAAAATGTATGCGTTTTCAAACGAAAACCTATTAGTGTGGATGGGGCCTGCGAGTTGGTATGATGATTGAATATTTTAAAATTAACTTCATATTTGACATTTTTTGTCTTGTTCGAAAAATACGTAATTATATTTTTTGATGTTTAGAGATAATTGTTTGCTATTAGCCAGTCGTAAAGCTTACAAAGCTCATCGCTAACCGTAGATTCCAGGGATTTTAGGTTTTTATCTGCATATAGAAGATTCGTATCGTCTACGAATAGATAAAACTTCATTTGGTTACAGCTGTTACAAATATCATTTATATAGACAAAGCGAAAGCAGGGGCCCCGGGACTGACCCTCGGGGAACCCCAGATAATACTGTTACTTTTCTTACTGTTCAAGTAGCCAATTTCAGTTATTTGCTTACGCAGAGAGCAGAAAGTGCTCCTCAAACTCGAGTTTGAACAACATTTCCATTACATTACACTACATTTCGGTCGTTCCGTGGAAGTAAGTCGCCCTACGGGAGCCTAATGTATTCAAAATTTGTAATTCACCACTGAGAATTTATTTTAGACAACGAGTTCATTATAGCCGGGCCTGACTGAGCTGGAAACGTCACATGTTGGCCAGTACAGCCCGGTGACCGTACTGGCCAACATTTTACCATTGGTAAATACTCTCTCAGGGAAACCAGAGAAAATATTTTACCTTGGGTAAATACTCTCTCAGGGAAACCAGCGTTGGCCAAGTTCGCATTAATTACTGTTTTCCACCTGACCTGGCATGTTATCTGACTGTTTTGATGGTAGCCTATGGTAATGGAGCCTCAAAGAGAGGGCGCCCTTCGCGTTCTTGCGCGCCTGTATCCCACGTGTTGTTGTTCAAGGCGACGCGCGCGTGGTCGTACAACCGCAAGCCATTATGGGATGATCGGGTGCCATTTTGAAGGTGAATCAAAGAGTGGGTTATTTTTCCTCGGTTTCTACCCAGTTTGTTCAAGTTTCGTTGCTGGCTGAGATACGTTCTCGAACATTGGCCTATTGTGTTATACTTTAGCAGAAGAGATATCCCAGTTGAGGCTCATGTTCATTTTTGTTGATGGTGTAGTAACTCTTAGTTCCCCTTTAACGAGTAACGAAGGAAGCCCAACTGAAAATCGTGTTACCAAGCAAACTGCCAAAAAAAGAGGGATCTTGGAGAGGAAGCTCTTACTGCAACTGGACTATGTATGGAATTCGTTCAAGCTTGAACCGAGGAGAAAGAATTTAGTACCTTAATAGTTTAGTTGGATACCATCATCCCACGTGTGTTACGTTCGAACGTAATGAGTTCTGTTGCTGTTCAGGTGATGCCTTCACCGGCAACCACTTTCTCGAAAGATTCGCTCATCGCCAACAAATTGGCTTCAGATCTTGACGCGAAGCTTGTCTCTTCGTCTAAAAAGGTGCTCCTACAACGGATAGAGTTCAAGCCCGCCTCAAAACCGGACGAACAATACGAAAACTTAAAGAAGAAATATGTTCCTTTGAATTCACAGTCTTCAGCTGGTTTATATGCAAATACGGGTCAGCATCATGAATCATTGCGATCCCCAACAAGAAGAAATACAAATGATGATTTGCCCACCCCGAAGGTTGTTTTATTTCCATCGGGAAAAGTTGAGTTAAACTGGAAACAGGTTCGCAGAGTTGGTCCTGGTTTGAATAATATGGGAAACACTTGTTTTCTCAACTCCGTCCTACAAGTTTTAACCTACACGCCGCCTTTGGTTAATTATCTGGCGTCTAGAGAACACATCGAGAAATGTAGGTTTCATTATGTGTTATTAGATTTGAACACGTACTAGGAGTTGTTTGCTCGTGCTTCAAAAATCTGATTTGTATTACAATAATAATTATTATGAATTGACTCCTATTGTCAATGTTCTCTTCCTTTAAAGCCCTGTCCATGCGTATGTTTTTTAAAAAAGAGATATCTTCTCCAAATTTGAAAAAATCCACATCCACATGTAGCCTTTGCAAATCATATTTGCCAGTCCACATAAATATACAAAAATGATTTGAAAATGATAGACTTCTGTACAGAGGATGTGTGCGCATGTGCTCTCTATATTATCACGAACCACTGACCTTATCATATTCAAAAAACTCCGTTTTCAGCAGTCCACATGGAGGTGGTCTACCATGTGGAGGTAGTCTTGGCACCCCTACCTTGCAGAGGTAGTCTTGGTAGCCGTTATTGAGGTGTGGTGCTGAAAACTATGGTGGATTCTGATGCATCACATAAATTTTGCTGCACTTACAACCGAAAGGCATGAGTACGCGTTGCTTTTAGAAAAATGGCAACTGCTGAAGATTGCCACAAAACATTACCAATTAAGAATTATGGAATTGCCTGGTCTAACAAGGTCACTGATATGTTATTAGAAGTATGGGCAGAAGAATCCATACAATGGTCTTAAGAGTTTGCCCTCTGGGTTTATTGGTTACAGGTTCTGTCTGTTTACAAAACTTACAGTAGACTGATTATCTTCCAAAGCACTGAATATGCCATTTCCCAATCCTACATTTAATGAGTGATGTGGAACATGATCACGATCAATTGCATGCTAAGAATGTGACCTTGTTTAATTACTAATTCCTGGGCAAATTTTCTAGTTTTCTTGTTGTTGTACTAGCACATGGTGGAGTTTTGAAGCTACAACCAGCTACAAAATTGTTGAGACACTCCCAATCAAAAGCAGCTTACAGTGTCTCAAGTATTTTTGCAACTTGTTGTAAAGGTTGTGGTTCAATTTGATCCTTAGTTTAAATTGTATTTTCCTTTGTTTCAAGCTTGTTATACGTACATTACCATACCCCAAAACAAAGGCAAATACAATTTAAACCGAGGATAAAATTGAACCACAACAGATACCTGTTTGGTTGTAAAGTGATGATATTAGTATTGCTAAAACACTTTGGTGTTAAGGTTTGTTTGGTATTAAAGACAACTGTATGTGTGAGTCAGACACCCTTTAGTACCGACAATATTTTTCAGTTGCTATGAATGTCTGCGCTTGTTTCTTTACACTGAACTATTATTATTGCAGGTCGGTCAGTTGGTTTCTGTATGCTGTGTGAGCTACAGAAACACATTGTGAGGAGTTTTGGTCACCATCAAGGGGAAGCCATTAAGCCTATGGCCATCATTCAGAAACTTAAATGTAAGTTCATGGAAATAATGTTACACTGTACTGGCCTTATTTCAGAATCAAATTACGTAAATAAATAATTTTAAAGTTACTGCTACAAATTGCTTATAAAGGAGAACAAATTCTCTCTCAAAAATTGTGATTGACTATAGTAAGTGTTTGCAGATACATGTACTTCCTCCCCCAAATTGTCATTAAGTTCTCCCACTCGTACTGTTGCCTAAAATATAACAAAAGTTTAAGTTGCTGACAATTATTGAAGGGCTGGGGGCAATAATAGTGGCTTTCTTCCTGCAGTTATTGCAAAGCACCTAAGATTTGGTCAACAAGAGGATGCACATGAGTTCCTAAGATATGTGATTGATGGTATGCAGAAGAGCTGTTTGGCAGCAGAAGGATACACAGAGAAGTAAGTTATCTGTTAAATTATCTACATAATATTGTGTTTGTATTTGGTCCTGCAGTGTTAGTGAGACCAAATAAAAACAAAAAAATACGTCAAAGTTTATTTTATAAGTGTCATTTAACAAAGTTGGTCTTAATAAATAATGAATGTTACCATTGATATCTGTTAGGCTCGATAGAATGTCTAAACAGACAACAATGGTTCATCAAGTGTTTGGAGGATATTACAGGAGTCAAGGTAGGACATTTTTGTTATGGAATCTAGCCTTATTTCAACAAATACTGAAATTTCCATCCCTTTGCTGACATGCCATCTGAGAACTACAACCCTACAACATCCATGTTGCTTACAAACACATCACCACTTTACGACAACTACTGATGGACGTTAAGGACAAAGACGAAACCAAAAGACAGACAAGGAGCAGTTTACAAATCTTAGATCAAATGCTGTGACTGCCAGGCAACCTACATAGGTCAGACCAGCAGAAACTTGAACATAAGACTGACTGAACACAAACGAGCGACGAGAAATGGTGACCTCATCAACAATATTGCTGAACACCATTTACAGACAAACCACAGAATCAAGTGGGACTCTGCTGAATGCATTACATACAATACTAATTACTACCAATGGATTGTACTGGAAAGCTGGTTTGCTAACTTAGAACAGACACCAGTAAACTGTTGCCTACAACTTCCCGCACCTTACAAACAGCTTGTCGACAACATAAACAACAGACAAACAACAGACTGACTGACACAGCAACACACATACAGACATTAGACTAACAAAAGATCGAAATACACTAATCACTGCTTACAACAGACAAACAACAGACTGACCCATTTTACTAACAATAAATTATACACGTACAGGTATTAGACTAGACCAGTCACTAATTGTACAGTCTTCACAGCCAATGACAACTAGGCTTAACTGACAGTCGACCAATAACATCACGACTTCATTGATCAATCACATCAATGACTGGAGTATTTATACCACCTACTGACGTCACTTGACTCTGATAATGACTTCCGCTCAGGTTGTCGAAACGTCAGTCAATGTCACCATAAACAGTCCTTCTTAGGACTACACTCAACTGGATGATCGTACTCCACTTAGTTTTAAACTTGTCTATGTTGCAATAAGTAGTGTGGGATTGATTTTGTCCACTCTCTCATATCTCTGTCTAATCCTAGATCTTTCATTTCTAACCTTGCTTGTGTTCAAGGGATCATGTGCCCATTTGTGTTTTCTTCTTGTGTCATTAGTTCAGTGTTTAAAGTGCAAGAACAATTCCAACACTTTTGATCCCCTAATGGATATTATGCTAGATATAAAGGTAAGAGAAAACAAGCAATCTTAATAATAACAATACTAACGATGATGATGATGATGATAATGGCAATTCTTGAAAATATCCATATCTAACCACAGACGGCTTCCATATTTTAACACCCCTTGCCTTCAGAAATTGCAAAATACATTCCCCCCCTATTCCCTCAGAATTCCCCACCCACTTCCAACCTTTCACAATTTCTATTTTTTCTGAGAATTACATTTTTGACTCATGATCTAACGAACAAGAATTTATCCCTCCCCAAGGCTGTGCTCTTCTGACACCAGGTGACTAGCTAGCTGTTCAGTAACCTGAAGAGGAGGCATTTTTTGGTGTACAAATGCTTGTTTATACAAACACTCTTTTGAAGGATACCATCTTGGATACACAGTAAATAGAGAATTGGGACTATTCCTCTCCCTTGGAATCACTTTTTGGCTCACCCCAAACTTCTGTCAGTTTCATCTTCCAAGATGGTGTCCTAGCATGAATCCTGTCCTTTTGAGTGTTTTCATGGTCACACAATAAAAAATTAAACCAAGAACCATTCATTGAATGAAGTCAAGAAACTAGGATGAAATAGGAAATGAATGAAGAAGTCACCTCTCGGAGTTTTACCCCTGTGCATTATCCCAAACTTCAGACATTCTTCGAAATGTTCCGTACAAATGTACAGAACCCAGTATGGATCCACCATATTGGTGTACCACTGTGGGACACCAACATGGCGGCGGGAAAGAGTGTAAACATCTGGAACTTACTTTGGTTATCTAGGCGACTCGTTATCTGTGATGAACAAACAACCATTTACATAAACAGTTTTTCTAATACATTAAGTTCTCAAATGGCTTAAAATCATGAGATAAATATGTATTTTTGACAAACATTATTGTAACTTTATATCATGCAGTGCCATAACTGTGAAATTCAAAGCACGCTGGTTTCTAAATGAAGGACACTATTGAGCTGGAAGGTCATGAACAGATACAAAATTAACACCTTTAATGTGTGGATAAAAACTTTGGTGGCTCTTTAGTTTTTGATTTTAGAATTTGATGATGTCACGTGAAAATGCTCTATTGCTTGCCCACTGAAATATGCCTGCTCTTCAGGCTAGCTTTTCAGCGACAAGAAAAGCTTACTGAGTGGCCAGGCTGGGAGAACTCCTTTAGCTCTTTGTTTCTTTGTGTTGTTTTGAAGTTTACAAGGCAAAATAGCTTAAATTCAGAATGTTAAAATCTTTTGACCATAAAAATATCGTGGAGTCTTTAATCTTTCCTCATTGCATCAGTTGTACATTTCATGTAGTGTGCATGAAAATTGTTCTCAACAAAAAATTATTGTGCTTTGTGTAGTGTTCATGGATTGCATCATTATAAAAGATTGCGTTTGGAGTACTCGTGACTGCTTGTGCTAGTTTTTGATCAAATGAAATAGTTTGGAAACTCCTCAAGTGCTTTAACAGAGATTTGCCAAAACCAGAACTTGTACCCCCAAGTCTTCCCCTGACTGCATTCTCAAAGCACAAAATCTGGGAGGCATTCCTTGGCAATGAGGGTCTGGTGCAAGTTCCAATGGGAGCAAAAACACTGGTTTATAATAAAGCAGTAAGAAATATAGACTTTTCATATTTTATTAATGTGACAGAGGTCATCAATGTTAATGTACAACCACATTTTATTGGTTGGTTCTCTTCTGTAAATGAGCGTGATCACACACCTGATCAATTGATGCTTGGTCTTGTATCCTGCTTCCACAGTCACCAGTTTGTGGTTTATTTACTAATTACAAAAGTTCACAAAATTTGCATTTTCAAGGAACGCACTCTTTTCCCTGTGGAAATCCCAGCTTTTATATCCCCCCATGTCTTCAGGATTCCAATATTGTAAGTACCTCCATTCCCTTGGAATTCTGGTTCAAAGAACCCCCCTTCCCCTTGGAAATCCCAAAAGCTGTCCGTAGTATAGGTATTGACATTTTCTGGTGTCACCCCATAATAATGATGATATCATTTTTTTATTTGATAATGATAATAATAAACTTGTGCTCTTCTGCTTGGCTAATTTTGATCCAATTCTTTGTACTAAGCATGTACCATCTGTTGAAAAAGCACTTCAACGATCCATTAAATTGGAACTCCTGGATGGAGAAAACCTTTACATGTGTCCAAGGTTGGTTGAATCCCATTAATATTTTTGATATACCTTTGAGTACCCAGTATCCTCTATTTTTGTTTTCCTTACACACTATCACAAAGCTATACCCACTGCGGAAGTACACTCACCCCTTTCTCTATTTACCCCAATCCCCGCTATATGAATTTCATATTAACAAGAATTATTGAGTTCAGCATGGTCAGCATTAAAAAGGAATGAGTGTCCTATTTTGTTTTAAATAGAGGAGCAATAATGTAATTTGTTGCATCATTTTGATGGCTAATTTGGTGAAAATGTCTGTACAGTTCTGAAGAATAGCTTAAAGAATTCATTGTTGACTACCGTAAAAACACGTGTATAAGCCGCACTCGTAGATAAGCTGCACCCCCAACTTTGGCACTCGATTTTGAGAAAAATTAAAAACTTTTAAAAAGTCAATGAATGAAGTTTGATGCCTCGTACGTGTAAGCTTAGTTTGTGGTAAACATTAAGCAAACTTATTGGGGGAATTCAAATGCTTTTTACTGTTAAGTCTTACTCTTCATACGCTTTCTGGATGCAAAATTTCGATATCCCAGAATAAAGAAGCTCTTTTATTAAGATTTCAACCACATATGCATTTTAAAAGGCATTTTAAAAGACCAAAGATAGCATGAAACGAGCAACAGCTAAGTAACCAGGCATTTGGGTAAAGATGAGTAGCACGGTCATGACTACATTCTAGGGGTACTTTCTTATTAATTGCAATATCTCGGCTTGTAAAGGCTATTTCACCCTGAAAATTTTTCCCATATCATGCAAATAGGTCTTCTTGATGTACAAATAATAAAAAGTTGTATCCGCTTTAAAATAAACCTGGAAAAAATTTATGTTTCCAAAAAATATGACTAAATGTACGTGTAACGCGTAACACAGACAATGGCTGCGCGAGTGTATTTTCAATAATTTCTCCACTTACAAACACTTAAATCTTACCAAATTCTGGTTACAAATCAGAATAACAAAGGCACACACACACAATAACTTCCAGATACTTTTCTTTATTAGAAGTTCTTGAAAAACTACATGTTTATACCAACCCTTTGTTGTAACGCTTCACATTTTTTTGAAAGGCATTTTCTAAAATTGCTCGATACCACTCGGCACATGTCTCAAAATACCAAATAAAACATGTGAAATGAATGGGCTGTATGTGATCGACGATATGTCAAAGTTTAAAGTCAAAATACAAATCGAGAAACAATTTAGATCAAATTGAAAAATACTGAAACACTTTCTGCACTGCACTGGTAACGTCCAAATTAGCAACGGACTCACCACTTCCTTCCAATATTTTGCTGTTTCTGAAGTGAGTATTGCACTTTGATTGGGCAACATATCGTGGGCTTAAAAAAGCGCAAAGAACTGAGCCAATCTACAACTCTCCCTTATGCAGCATGAAGAAATCATTGCTTCGTTGTAAGACAGCTGAGGGTTGAACAAAAAAGATGTAGAAACATTTGCTCAGAATCAGAACATAGCAGCCCTAAATATGAAAACAAACATGTATTTACCCTAAATATGAAGAATTATAACTTTTTTGCTTGTAAATAATGCTTTATTTTAGAAAAAAGGCCAGAATCTAAAAATTGACCACACCCACAAAGGATTATGGGTAAATAGAAAAACTGCTTTTTATATCAAATAACTGTAGTTTTTCATGAATATTGCTTGAAGCAAACATTAAAAGCTAAAGTAGACACAGAGAAACAATGAATAAAGCATTTTAGCATTTTAAAGGTTTTTCGCTCATGTAACGCAAAATGGAGTCATGATTGTGCTACTCATCTAAAGAGAGGACTAGGCACCAGTTCGAATCTGCTGTGCGTGGATATCATGTTTGCCGAGAAGTGTGGAAGCCATCTATTGGAGAAAAACTTGTTGCCAAACAGGAGTTCGACAACCCCTTGGATAAATTTGGGGTCAAAGTGACAAAAAACAACGAAACGGTTGGTCATTTGCCCCGTGAGTTCTCCCGAATAGCGTGGTATTTTCTAGCTCCTGGTGGAGAGATCAGCATCGATGTGATCAGCTGCTGACGGCATTGCAAGTAATTGTGCGGAGGAATGGAAATTCCATGCTGGCTGGAGTTTAGTTGTTCTAGCAAAGCGAAAATCGGTTGCTTAAAGGAGCTTCTAACAAAGCAGATTCGTTGATTCGTTGATAGAATCTAAAGAAGCAAACGGCTCCTTTAGGAGCCACAACTTCTAGCAAAAGCAATGAACAACACAGCAACAGGTTTCTTGAGGTATATTTATTTATCGAAGTCTTAAGAGGTATTTATGACCGTTATTGACTTCCCAATGAAGATGGTCTCGTAGATAAGCCGCACCACCACTTTTGAGGCCAAATTTGGGGTAAAAGAGTGCGGCTTATACACAAGTGATTACTGTATTTTCTTCAATTTCCTTGCCAGTACACTGTATGTGATACTGTGAGGGGAAACAGGATATTTTCCGATTTCCTTTCAGGTGTAAGAGAAAAGTTCCTGCCCACAAACAGTTCTTGATACACAGAGCACCAAATGTCTTAACACTACAACTTAAGAGGTACATGTCTATGGTGTCTTGTATAGAAGTATTCTGAGATCTAGAAAAGTCTTTATTTCTGAAAAAGGGCATGAGCCTGGTATTTTTGTTTGTGTGGTAAAGAGATACTCAAAGGAAATGCTCTCAAATAAGCAGTAATAATATTCTTTATAGGTTTGATTACAATCAGATTTTTGGAGGCAAGATATCAAAGCAAGTTGAATATACAGAATATCTGGACTTGCGGCCGTATATGACCTCTAAGGTACAGCTGTATGAAGTGAGATGTTTTATTAATACTGTATGATTGTTATCTCATTAATTTGCCTTTTAAGGCCAGGAGAACACAAAAATGACACAGCTTGTTTGCATCCTTGTTACGTTATCTGGTTATACTTGTGGACATTTTGCTTGTTGCTTGAATTTTCCGTTACTCTTTTTGTGCATATGTAGAAAAAAAAAATACCCAGCATGAATTTCTTGAATGCTTCACCCACTATTTGGTGATGTGCATAATTATATACTTTATCACTCTGAATTTGTAGTTTGGAATAACAAAGAAGAGCAATCGTGGGTTTTTGCGGGTAGATGAAAATTTGAACACTTGCGGTTTTTCATACATTTTAAGCTGGTGTCAACAAAATAAGCTTGCCTGTATTCTTTACACCTTGCTTATCAACAGGACACCAAGGAGGCAAATTTGGGCAAAACCGAGGTGTTCCACTTTTATTTGTCAGTCGCAATTTTTTTTTCTGGTGTTTGTTTTCAAAACTGTTTGCAGACAGTTGGTATGATTGTGACTCACCCTTTCACTTTTCTTTGATTATTTTCCAGGGTCCTCCCATTAGGTACTGTTTGTATGCAGTGCTAGTTCACTCTGGCTATTCATCAAACTCTGGTCACTACTATTGCTACATCAGAGCATCGAATGGCGTTTGGTACCAGATGAATGATTCGATCGTAAGTTAACAAACTGAAAAGTAAACAGTAATCTGACAAAACCCTTTGCATCAGGGGCACCTTTTTTTCTCTTACAGTTAGTCCTGAACTTTTGTTTGTAAAAAGCTTTCTTTAATTTGAGAGATTCTAGGATTTCAAAACATGCAGTCATGACCAAAATAGTTGCTATCAACAAGAAACTGTCTAACAGACACAAGTTAGATTTAGTTAAGTAAAGACTGAAGTAATGAAGTATTCACATGAATTTAATTAAATGTGTTTAATTTATCTCTTACCAGGTGCGCCAGGTTGCTTTGAAAGCTGTGCTTTCCCAGCAAGCTTATTTGTTGTTTTACAGCAGAGTTACATCTTCTAAACAAGAGCTGCAGGTATTGCTTTTCTTTGGTTGCACATAGTTTTCTGGTTACTGCAAATTGTAGACTTAGCAAGTCACTTCATAAGACTGACTGGCTGACTGATTGGCTGGTTGATTGATTGATTGATATTATTATTTTTAAGTGATTTGCCACCATAGGATCTGTAAGACTCAGTGTTTAGTCTTGTCTGGAATTACTCAGTGCAATGTGTTTGTCCTTCCTTCCTAGTCTCAATCAGTAAACTCACCAAAACCCACACCATTGCCAAAGAGCCCTGTCACTCCTGTACATCTACCGAAAGTCATCAAACAGAATGGTGAGATGGTCTGTAAATATTAAGCAAATTAAAATAGAATTTTGTTTTTAATTATTCTTTTTGCTCAATGTACTGCATGTGTGAGTCTCTCACGTAAGGAGGCTCAGCTGTTTTTGTTTTTACTTTGGGGTGTACCTGTTGAAATCAAAATTTCTTGTAGAAGACAGGCTTCAATTTCCTTGACACTACAAGATCTTTTCAATGTATGACTAAAGTTTATTTTCTCATCAGTCAAGAAGTTTGAATTTGTGCAAATTACAAGCTCAGTGATTAAAACATCATACAATACCGTCGTTTTCATCTAAACGTGGACAAGTGACAGCAAAACATGTTCTACTGCGACACAAACATGACATACTTGGTAACCAAACATTTAAAGTTTGAAGGGTGTTTGAGCATGTTTTACCAAAATGGCAGAAAAAATAGATATCAAAGACTTCTTCGCGGAAATTGATCCAGACATGTTAAAGTTTGCTTCCGCTTTTCTTAAATGTGGGTTCTCTTCAAGTGTAACGATGAAGTATTGGTGTGAACAGGATTTCCAAAACTTAGAAGTGGTGTACTTGTGTGCAGTTGAACGGTTTATACGATACCTACCATCTGAATCACCTCATTTCGGAAATCCTTGGACAGAGGAATGCCTGGTTTGAGGTTTCAGCTGTCTTTGTTTATCGAAAACATATCAACAAATTAAAAAACTTTTAAACTTAGGCACGAAAGTTTGCTTAACGGCTATAAAACTTCAAATGTTTGGTTACCAAACATGTCATGTTTGCACCCAATTAGAACATGTTTTTCTGTCACGTGTCCACGCTTAGATGAAAATGACGGTAATTATTGCAGTCACCTAGGACACTCAATGTGAATTGAAAATTAATGTTTTGCTATCGTGATCATTCTTTGAACAGAGTAAAAATGGTGTAAAAGTTTCATATTTCTACAAAAAGCTTGAAGAAAAATGTAGAAATGATCAAAATGAGCCTTTCAAACTTTATTTGCAATACATTTGAAAACACTCTTACAGATTTTTTTCTAATTTGGCCTACAAGTAGGACACAAGAAGTTTAATCAAGTTTTGAGCCTTGTGTTACCATTGCTATGGTAACAGAACTTGCTTGGAAACTGATGAGAAATAAACTTTGATCATATGTCAACAAGATGTTGTAGTGTCAAGGAAATTGAAGTCTGTCTTCTATGCAAAATTTTTATTTCAACAGGTACACCCGAAAGTCAAACAAACTGCTGCAAGCCTCCTCAACCTCTTGTTCCTTGATTATAAGCCCAAATGTTTCTATCCTACAATTTTTTGTACTCGTCACTAGTATTATGCAATAGGAAAGGGGTGCAAATTACATTGGTTCCTGTAACAATAACATCTCATCCTTTTGTTTGGTTACTGGCATACTTGTATGTTTTTCAGATGTTGGTACCCCTGCCAAACCAGGGATTGTTTTCCACCGCACTCCATCAACAACCTTTACCATGACCAAACCATCAACAATGTCCACAAAGCAAACATCCTCCATACCCTTGGCAGTACCATCAGAGAGACCCAAGTTCGCTTTCACCATCCCTATGAAAAACAAAGGACTCAGTGCAGCTCCAGGCAAAGCAAAGTTTGAGGGAAGAGAACTGGCAGAAAATGATGTGAAAAGTGGAGCAGAGAACAAGATGAAAAGCTCAAGCATATCAGCAGAGCATGCTCAATCTGATCTCAAGTCTTCAATCACTTCTTCAGTGAAGAAACTTGAGACAGTCACCCAGTTGGAGACTACACAGACAGCAGTGAAAGTAGATAGCATTCAGAAAGAGAAACCTTCAGTTGAAAGCTTACCACTGAAGAAGGAAGGAAACAAGAAATCTGATTCTCCAACCAAGAAACCTCGCCCACCACCTTTGTTTATACCCAGACCAGTTAGTCAAGGAAGGGGAACACCAAGCTCTGCAAGTAAGTTTGATTGAAATTAAAACCTGTTGAGTTCTGCTGCTTGCTGGGTTTTACAATGACTGTCATCGATGGAATGTGCTGTACTTGTGCACTGCTCTTACCAAATAAACTAAAATCTAAAATGTGGTCATTTTACATTGTTGTTTTGCAGAGGACAGCAAAGAAATGTGCCAAAATGTAAAACACACGTGCAGAGTATTTAGCTCATTAATCCCATTGTTTTGTGGCATTCTCGTTGCTGCCGTCATTGTCATTGGTCAAGTTCCCTACTTGCAAAGTTATTTTGTTTCAAGCAACGTGAACACACGGAGGATAGAGAGACCGTTTGGAAGCATACTGTTTCAGCCCTGTAAAGAACTCATCATCAATCACAAAGACAGTTTTGGTCTCGATTACTTTGTTTGACTTGAACCGAGTTAAACTTAGGATCTACCATAGTGCATCATGCATCATGGATCACAGGAGCAACCTTAATTCAAATAGGTTTATACATACATGCATTGTTTGCACTGTCAAATATCAAGCAGTTCTTGCCTACTCACTAACTTATTATATCTTACAGCCAGAGCCACCACCCCCTGGAAAGTAACTCCCAAGACTACTACTGAGCCACAGTTTGGCCCAATGTCCCCTCCCCCACTAGGGTCGCTGCCTCCCCAGCAGTCACCGTCGTCAGCCATGTCGGACACAAGTAGCACTTCCAGTGTGATGGGTAAAACAGGTGAATGGATGGTCACTGATAAGACAGTTATCACACCAGGACCCAGGCTCCCAGAACGCCAGCATGCTGGCTGGCAAGTCTCGGAGAAGGCTGGGATTTGCAACAATGCTGGGGGTGCTAAGAAAAGTGATGGGCAAAAGAAGAAAAAGAAACACAAAAAGGAGAAGAAAAAGAGGAAAGAAAAGAGCAATAAAAAGTATACAAGACTAGAAGAGTCAGATGGTGATGATCATAATGGCAAGAAGAAGGTAGAGAAAAAGGACAAGCCTTGCAACAAGCAACAAAAGGACACTGATAACCAAGAAAACAGTAAAGAAGAGAAGTCAAAAGGCAAGAAACACAAGAGGAAACACAAAGCTTGTGATGATGAGGAAAACAAAGTGGTTTCAAGCAAGAGGCCCTGTTTGGTTGCTTATGATGACAGCAGTTCAAGTTCAAGTAATGAGCAAGTCGTTAGTAACAGAAAGACTGGGGAATCAGGAAATTCTATCCCAAAAGAGTCCTCAGCTGAATCCAGGGGTAAGTACACCCCAACATTCTTATTTGCAAAATCATTCATTGATGAGGGTAAAGGTTGCACAGGTGGTCCATTCTATAGCAAAACAGAATTTATTTCATAACTAAGTGGAGTGTGGTCTTGAAAAGGACTGTTTAAAGTGGCATTGACTGATGTTTCGACAACCTGAAAGGAAGTCACCATCAGAGTCAAGTGATTTGTGTAACGTCAGTAGGTGGTATTTAAATACTTTGGTGGTTGATGTATTGGTCAACAAAGTCGTGATGTTATTGGTCGACTGTCTGTTAAGCCTAGGGTAGTTGTCATTGGCTGTGAAGACTGTAAACTGAGATTTGGTGCATTTTTATCAGCCTTTTTTTTTCTAATATCTGTATGTGTATAATTTATTATTAGTAAAATTGGTTGCCAATGGTCTTTTGTTTGTGTCCTCGACAAGTCATTTGTACTGTGACCACAGTAATGTTTTGCACCAATTCAGTATTCATGTACAACTTCAACTGGGACCGTATGTAATACATAGTCTTGGTCACATTCCAGTGCCAGTTGTCTATGATGATGATAATCACAAGAAAAATCATGCTACACGAAGGGCAACATGGAATGGGTCACAGGATTCATCTACGGTGTCACTGTTGGTTAGCGGTGGAAAAGGTCTTCATGGATATGGCAGCTCAGGTACAAGGAAACCACTTTAATAATACATCCATACAATGTTAATGTCAATTTAATCAAACTTTGTTCAATCATTCAGTCACTAAGGACACCTACAGTGCAGGTCATAAGACCTTCGGAAACCTGTCAAACTTTGCAAAAACTAGAAAATTTCACTACGCACAATTTTTCTTTCCTTATAACAGGAACACATGTTGTTCTTTTACTGCATTTTTTAGAACCACTTACACACTTTTGTCCTCCATTGTAGCAAATGATATTCTCAATTTCAAATGCACCTCTCTTTGGTTAGTGCTCTTTTGTACCCCCCCCCCCCCCCCACCAGCAACTTTATCCCTTCCATGCATGAGGGGAAGAAGAGTAACTTGGCTGCAAAGTTCTAGCCAGCAGGGCATATGGCCATGCTATGGATCATAGGGCATTCTAGGAAAGGACAGCCAAATTTTCAGAAACAACACAACACTTTTTAAAAACATGTTTCGACAGAAACTTCTGTCATCTTCAGCTTAAATCAGTACAAAGTGCAGAGTTGAATATATAGTGTGAAACAAAATGCTAATTAAGTGCAAGAACAAAAGCAACCATGGCAATGTAAATTATTACAGAGAAAGTTTTAATTTAACATGATAAAGTTGATGATTAAGTGTAGGTTTTTCCCATTGACAGCCAGTTTTCAATTTTCCACTAAAGGCTTGTCTGAAATGAACTCAGGCTACTGCATTGAAAGGGCTGAATATCGAATATTTGCTTCTCAGTAGTGTCGTGGGAAGGAGGAGAAAACATTGTGGATAGCAACATTGGTGAACCAAGCAGGAAACGGCAGCGAAGAGACTCATGGGATGATGAATATGACAGAGGAAAGGTAAGACATCAAAACAGAGGATACGTATGGCAGGTGCTCAAAACGGAGGTCCAGTCAAATAGGTAAAATATGTTTCCTTTTTCAACGTTGTTGACCATTTTACAATATCACATAGGAGCTGGACAGAATATTAATTTTATGAGAGATGTGATAGTCTTATATACAACAGAGGAGATATTGTGTTATCAGAAAAATCTATAACTACTGAATTCAAGGTCATTTGAAGTGAATCATCAAAAGTCAACAATGTTAAAGGAAGGTATGATGCTTCACTGGTCTGGATTTCTGATTTTAGAACTTTACAAAGCTTAACAATAAATTAACTTTTGTAGTTAACATGATTAATTCAGCATGTTGTAAAGGATTTATTCATTGAAGTCGGTCACCCGGACGATCGTACTCCACTTAATTATGATATGACTCCTGGGTTCAAACCATTTACGAAGTCGGTATTGTTGTCTGTTTTTTTAAACCCAGGAAAAGAGAGTTAAGAAGAATAAAGATACCAGGCAAAGACGTTGGAATGGGAATCCATTCCAACGAGAGCATGAAAAACGGAACACAAAGCAGGTAGGAAAATATTAAACAACCATTATGCAAGATACTTGGAAGTTACATTATGGACCATAAAATAGCGTAATTGGTGTTATGCGTGCTTTTGATATGTGGCTTTTCTATGTGTGCAATAAGTCAATTACTTTTTCTTTTTTTAGGGCTTCAAGGATCGCATTTCGCGGCAGTTTTCTAAAAACCACCACTCTTATCATAAATCCCATTCATCAAGGAAGTATCGCCGATTTTCCAATTAAAAGTGACAGTGGAAAATGAATCACTTCAAGAAGATTCGTAGCATACCAGCATACAGATCCTACTTGCATTCTGTTTTGTCATCCTATGTTTTTTTCTGATGACATTCATTCACCTAGGTGTTGTATTTTCATCAATTTCTGGGCACATAGAATTGAAAATGTTATCGACTGGAAAAGCATACATTCTTGCACAGTAATTTCTAGGAAATATGTGAAAAACCCCAAGGAGAATTTCGAAACTGATTTCAGGCTGTAGTGGGATTACCAGGTAAGAATAGTGTTAACAACCAATCCGATGTACAAAGTCAACAAGACAACCTTCGTGCTAATTTATTAGCATCACTCAAGTTGTGCTTTAATTATTTTCTTCAATTTGCTGGGGATGTTTTCTTTTCTCATGACATTGATACTTTTAGTGTCCAACCTTTTCAGATCTTCACTCTTTCTAGGCATTTTAAAGATTAATTTTTATACAATGTAATACTTATTCAGTAATCTCGTGCAATCGTGGCTACATCACTGTTTGGATTTTGGAGTATCTTTGGGCGTGTGTTAATAGTTACAATTATTATTTGGAAGAAATTGGTTGCTTTGCATCCTGTTCAGATGATGTCCCTGTAGAACTGCTGTACAATCAGATTGGTGTCTGTGATACCGTATGTTCATCCTTATATTGACTTTCAACTTAGCAACTTGACATGTTTAAAAGACCATGTGCCACTAGTAGTAAGAGTTGTTCTGGTGATGTTATTCTTCATATGGGTTGGGAAGGGGGGTTGAAAGCTCTAAACAAAAGTGATGCTCATTTCAAAAACAGGCATTTGACTAAAGAGTAGGTAACTGAAATTGAACAAATGAACCAAAATATTTCTTTTTTTTTTTTTAAATCTATAACAACTTTTTTATAGCAAGATTTTCAAACTAATATGAACAAAACTTTAAAACAAGAAGTTCTAGTATAAAAGAGGCAGGTTTGGTGATTCTCGCGTGAAGTTCATTAGTCACTGGAGCTTAACCAGTTAATGGGGTGTAAGAAATAAGGTCCTAAGTGACTTTTGATGTTATGTCAAATTCTCCTGGTTTTTCATATGCGACTACAAGGTAATTTGGAAGGAGAATCTAACAATGTATCAAAAATCACTTCTTTTCAAGCACCCCTTCAATTGACGAAAGACAAGTATCAAGATCTTTTGTAGGATCACTGAAATCGCCTCCCCCCACAGGGTTTTCATTTGAGGCCGGAGGCCGGACGTTTCGTCCGGTCGTTTGCCATTCCACGTCCGGTACTTTGAGATCAACATTGGCGATTTTCTTTACTACTGTATTATTCACGTCCGGTACTTTCAGAAGTATGTCCGCTACTTTACAAAACAGTTGAAAACCCTGCCCCCATCTAGTTTTTATGTGACTTAAAAGCTTATGTATCTCGGAGAGGTCCAAATTTGCATTCCACACCCCTTAAGGGCTGACTTAAACAAGGGGCCAACCCTTTTATGGTGGAACTTCTTTCATAAAGAATGTTGGTAATTTAGTGACACAACATTTTTATTTGAGCATTTTTAAGTACAGGTCACATGATATCTACGTGAAGGTGGAACCCAACTCAACTTCCATAGAAATTATGACTGATTTGTTCAGAATCTAGCGGGGAAGGGATGAGGGAGATGTCTTGTGTTTCAAGTTTAGCTGCAAGGAGTTGGGAATAAAGTTTGAAAGAAATGTGCCACTGCATTGATCATGTAAAGAGAGATTAACTGAAAGTACGGTGAAGGATATCGTAATATTTAAGAAAATGGTTTGATTATTCGGACTGAAACCATTTCAGAAAAAATGCTGGCATTTTTCACCAGCAATTGAAAGGTGAGGGTTAAGGTCATTTTCCTCTTTGATCATTAGTTTCTTTGTAAATATCCAAGTGAAGTCTTGACAACAAGTTCAAGGTTAACCTAGATAACTTTATAAAACGATATTAACTGCACTTTTCTTACACTTCATACCTTTTCTATGTCGTCACTTAACACACTGCTCGATGCAAATATGAAAACATGATTAATTATTGGAGAAGTATCCTATGCGCGGCGGTGGGGGTGGGGAGGGGTGGGGTGGTGGAGAGGGTTGCAGTAACACTCCGCCTTTGGATGCGATTTCTTACAGATGAAAGGAGTTCAATAAACGTACAAATTAATCTGGTGTTAGTTTTTTGACAGTCGATTCGACAGAGCGCCAACGCTCTAAACGTCAGCACTCGAGTCAACCTCTTGACGGTAGCCAATTTACCTTTATCAACTCTGCTGATAAAGTCATACTCGTTTTCCAACAAGAACGCGGAAAACAAATTCTCCAGGCTTCGTTCGTCTCGCCAATCTCTGTTTTGCGACAACAAAACAACGATTTATTTACAAAACTTCAAAACTAGCTTGCCCGCTAAGAGCTACGATTCTTGTCGAGGCGGGACGAGACCAACACACTAAAAACACACCTAAAGGAAACGACAAGAAATTACGTGTACAAACTAATAGAAGTACGAAACAGTAACCGCTTGATACCGCCGTACTTTAGAAACAGCCTGCTCACGGACTAGTTTTGTTTTAATTTAATGTAAAACTCGTACTGTTTCCTTGGTTAATCAGTTCAGTGGGGGGGGGGGGGGACAGGGGGGCGGGAGCCCGGGAGAATAGGGGTCGGGAGGGGTACGGGAGGCGGGAGAGGAAAGGGCGGGAAGCGGAAGTTCTAAGAGGACGGGAAGCGGGAGAGAAATGTGAAACGCTAATTTTTTCAATTCAACAATATGTTACGATTCTTTCAAAAACAAGAACCCAAAATATATTTGACTTGCATTTAACGTCTTCTCGGTCACTTCTGAGACTTCTGAGCAAACGAGCAAACGAAAATTTGCGCTTGGGCTGAAAAACAGGCTTACTTCCGGTGAAATAGTAAACCCGTTTACAGTGGTTACGTCATAGGTCATGAAATGTCAAACGGCATGAGTGCTTATGTGTTGTGTGTAAAGCTGTACTAAGCTGTCAAATTGCAAAAAGGTAAGGCGAGCAGGCGAGCTCAAATGAAGGAAATGCTTGAGAATTGTGAAGCTAAATGACTAGGATGTGTTTCGACCCTGCCAATTTACAGGGGACGGGAGCAGCATGGAAAAGGGCGGGAGGCGGGAAGTTTTGACCCCCCTGTCCCCCCCCCCCCCCCACAGTTCACGCCCGGCCCAGTTTCTGGCTACCTTTATGCATTTGAGATCGTGGTATCTTCGACCTCATTTTTGTACCTCATGAACGTGTCTACTCTCCCCGGCTTCGTCCAGCCCCGAAGAAGAAAATGAACGATGTATTGTGTTCTGCCAGTGACAGAGATATTCTCTTGAAAATGTTCAGAGTTCTTTTAGAAGAGGTCCTTTCGTTTTTGTCCCGCCCGGTTCTACATTTAAATCCCTCTACTAAGCCGCTATACATACCGGTACCCATGATAATACGTGCGGAGGTGTACTCATGAGTCATGGTTATTTAGTGGTGATGGATGATCCTCGCAGATGTGAACGCAATTTATGCAAATGCGTAAACAAGCTTGAAAAAAATTCAGGACTTCAACGGGATTTGAACCCGTCACCTCGCGATACCGGTGCGATGCTCTAAGTAACCGGCTTGAGCTATGACGCCACTGACGTTGGGAGCAGGTCAATTGTGGGTTCATATGTTCCCGTGAAAGAGATGAATGTGAATGATGTATATGAAATCATGAATCATATATGAGGGGCCGTAAGGGGGTTTCTCGTGAAACGTGATCGCGTGTTTTTATTCTCCGGGATCCGTTATTATAAAAAAAAAAAAAATTATCTGTGAACTGTGAATGATATGCTTATCGTGACACGTGAAAGCAAAAAGTTATTTTTCGTAAATCGTGAAACTTGACCAGAAATCTGCACTTTTTTGCGTGAAAATGGACCTGCCGTGCAAAAGAGTCTGCAAAAACGATTTTTTTTTTTGGATGTTTTCAAATTGCGTGAGTTAAATACGTGACGGATTGGTGGCCTTTCTAGGACTTCTAGAGTGAAATGAGTCAATATGGAGTCTTCTTTGTTCCTCGTTAACAATGTTATTTTCCGTGAACTGTGAAACTCGAAAAGTAATTATCGTGATTCGTGATTTGCCATCTTTAATAGCCGTGAACAGTGCGCATGACCCCCCTCCTCCCCCCATTACGGCCCCTCATATATGAACTGCGGAATGAAATGAAGTGAAGGATGATCCTCGCAGTTGTGAAACGCAATCGCGTTCGCAACTGCGAGTACACTCTTTTTTTCTGCCGATTTTAAGCTGAAAATATTCTTGTATTCTTAAATTATAGCTTATGACATTTCCGTTTTAGAATTTATTGGGGTATCAATTACAAGTGTTTGGTATCTAAAATCTCGGTCAAAACAAATGAAAAATTTAACCCCCCCCCCCTCCCCCCATTTCTGATGGAAAAAAGGGGCAGTTTAGTTTACGCGCGAACTCAACATTGATATGGGTGGGGGGGGGAAATTTTATTTTTCATTTTATTCTGTCCAAGATTGAATCTCGGTCAAAACAAATGAAAAATTTAAACCACCCCTCCCCCCCCCATTTCAATGATGAAAAAAAGGCGCAGTTTGGTTTGCGCGCAAACTCAACATTGATATGGGGGGGGGGGGAGGAAGGAAGGGAGTTTTATTTCTCATGATTGTAGATCTGTATCGTGTTACATTATGCACGTGCTCACAACACTTGGCCGTTTTTGGCTTTAAAAAAAGCATTTCGCACAGAAATCTCAGCCTCGGCTTTATTCTTAAAATATTCTTAAAATTTAGCAACTTTCAGCCTCGATATTCCAGTAAAATATATTCTTATAAAAAAAAAAGTGTATCATCCTTCACTTGTTTTCGTTTCCGCAGTTCACATATGATTTATTTCATATACATCATTCTCATGGATATTACTTGCTCCTGAAGGGGAGACATGTATAATATGAGAGGCGATCTGATTACTGACCCAAAAGAAGTCCAGTCTGCAGCAATCCAAGAGGTCGCTGAAGACAAACCAGGCCGGTAGCAGGGGGAGAGCTAGGGGAGAATTTTTGGAATTTAAAAGCAATTTTACCAAAACGTTTAATGGTACCATGACGGTGACGGTGCAAACTACAAAATCCTAAATAGATACCTACCCACAAACATTTTCCTAAATAAGACTGGCATTAAACCCCTTATTAATTTCTCTGTGTGAGCCGACGTGGAGGAATCCCTCAAACATGTCTTCATATCTTGCCCCAGTGTTTCACTGCTACCCCCAGTCCCCGCTCAATTTTTTTGCTCGCTCAGTCTCGTTCACCATCGTTCACCCGCCTCCACAATCTCGTTCCGCAGGCTCTGGGAACGAGATTGCTGAAAGCCTGGAACAGGCTACCCATCTCCTAGGGGAATATTTTATTTTATTATATGTAGGAGAGTGTTTTACTGGGAACTAAACCACTCGTAGATTCCATACGCCACTTCATCCAGGACCCGAGTGGGGTATTTTCCGTATGTCACCTTTGTGAGTGTCGTATCGTTCAATGACGTCACGATTCCCGCCTTTTGCTTTTGTCGAATTGGTTTCTCGCGTTGCGTTTGTTTAGTCTCCATATAATAAAAAGAACATTGCACGTTGGCACGAAGATATGAATTTTGTGTTCTCGTGGCAAGAACAATATCTCACTCCTTCGCTTCGCTCACTCGTAAGATATTGTTCTTGCCACTCGAACATAAAACTCATATCTTCTCGCCACCGTGTAAAATCCTCTATTTATTTCATTTGCCGCCAAATTTTCTCCCCGTCACTGACCCTTTCGTACGTGGTGTCTTAAATGAAATTATCATGTAGTGTTCTGATAGGTAGAGCAGTGCTTCTTGGCCATATCAAACCGATAAATGATAATTACATTACGTGAAACACCACGTACCTACCCCTGACTGATCAAACCGCTGTGCGAATCCACGAGACATCCCGCTGACGTGTTGGAACTGGAAGAGGGTTAAAGTCCACCACAAAACCAGCTTGCAAACCGGCGTAACAAGCTCATTGACGTCAATCATACGCGCACTGATTGGCTGCCTTGAAATAGCTCTAACTTCTGATTGGCCAAGGGTAACGTAAGCGTCTAAATATGGCATGGGATTGCATCAGCCAAGGATTCAAGACACGCGGCACGTTCTCTGTGCAATAAATTTCATCATCCACTGAGAAAATGGCGGTGTGAAATCTGTTTTGGAAAAGACTCCTCGTGCATTCATTTGCACTCTTACGAACATGGAGTAAGTATGAAATATGGTTCTTTTTCCTCATCCTGATTGTCGAAATTCTTCTGGACGAGTCATTTGTCTTCAAAAAAGAGAAAATCTGATAACGAGAGACAACAAAGCGTACACGATCACGCTGTTGTCTGTACGAGTTGACCATCCTCAGGGCAGAACTGCTTCAGTATTTTAAGCTTAGCTGTTTCGATGAGTTACAAATACAGATAAATTGTTGACTTGTTGAGGAGGAGCGTTCCCTCGGCCTAAGATATGGTGTTATTTCTTGATTTTTGTCGGCGCTGTACTAATCCTCATCGTTTTCAAATTTCAGTTTCCAACGACGTGCTCAAGTCCTCTCTCAATCATCGATTTTAGATGGCAAGAACATATTACAATTCAGCAATGGAAGACATCTCATTATTTTCGACAGCCACATCCCTAGAAGAGCTAGAGCTCTTCAACTCGTTCTCCCTGACTGGGGAGAACGAGTTTGCACTCGATTATGACGTGTACAGTTGTATAGAGGAAACTAAACCACCAGTTACTAATTTGTTAGCGGAAGATCTGCTGCAAGAATTTGATTTTGAAGGTTGGTTTCATTCTCCATTTGATTTAAGTTGTAAAGATTCAATCGTGAGGATTTAATGGTCATTTATAAGTGGCTATTCGGGGAGTGATAAATAGGCCAGGTGGCGCGAATTCCACGCGCGAAATATTGTTCTCATTGCACAACAAGACACTTGCGTACGCATACAATATCACGCAACGCCTGTTTGTAATTGCGTCATTTGTTGCATCAGCACTTAAGTTAAAGCAATTTAATCGTTGGTTTCACTTATGTCAGAAATAGGACACGATCTTGGAAAATGTTTACTATGAATTCACTTTCGATGGAAGTGTTGTTAACGGGGAAATTCTCCTTGAATTACAGATGGTGGTGGCCTGTTGGATTCTGACTGGATGACAGAAAAGCTGGAATTCAATACTGCTGAACCTGTACTTGCTATTCAGACAGACCCACTTATGGACCTAGATGCTGTTGAGGTGACAAGTGTAGAATCACCTCAAGTAAGTGAAACCTCTGAAGCAAGCAAAGGCACCATCTTGAAAACTGAGGATTCAGCAGTGATGGTCCAGTCTGAGGACAACATTTTTGCTGGTGTAGAGGAAATCCTCAAAAGGCTCTGTGCAGACAGAAAGATCCCCTTCAATGAAGGAAGCTCAAGTGAACCTTCTTCCCCGTTGCAGAATGTCCCTGAAGTGGAAGTGCATTCTCCGTGTAGCGTCACTTTACCAAGTTCAGAAATAACTGACAGGATGTTGCAACTGGCTCAGTCAGATGGAGAAAGTGTTTCTTGTCCATCTTCTCCAGGCTCTCCGGGCACTGAAGCAACTTTAGTCACAAGCATGATACAAGTCAAAAAGGCTCCATCAAGGACAACTTACTTCTCACCATATCAAAAGGAGAAGCTGGCAAAGGTGAAAAGTCCACAGCAGAAAAAGAGAAAGCGGGAGCAGAATAAAGATGCTGCTACTCGCTATCGAATCAAGAAGCGTGAGGAGCAGGATTCCATTCACAAAGAACTCTCTGGGCTGGAGAAAGAAAATGTTGAATTAAAAGATCAAGTGACCTCTTTGTCAAAGGAGATTGAGTACCTAAAAAACTTGATGCTTGAAGTGTACAAAAATAAGCTCCAGAAACAGGCTGTGATAGCATTGAAAGTAAATTGATTTCTTTTGTAAATACATGCTACAACTTTTCGTGGAGTAGCACACCATGTTTTTTCTAAGGTCATATTTATCTAGTGTATCGGTTTCTATTTGTATATTAAAAGCTATTACTACCACTCATGTCAGATTGTTGGTTTATCTTTCACATATATAATTAGCGTTTTTCTGCAGAACAGCTTTGGCCAATGTGTGGAGGGATTGCTCTCGTCTTTTCTTATCCTGTGTAGCAAGAGTTCTCGTTCAAAAAAAGTTTTCCACGTTCTGCCTGTGCGAAGATTCCTTTATGAGCTTGTCTCGTGTCCTTATTATTGATTAATGCGAGACTCGGTCCTGGCTGGGCTTTTTCCTTGTGTACTTGGGCCCGTATTCATTCAAGATACAGCACATCATCAACAATAGAACATTCTCCAAATTGGCGGCCGTAAATTAAAATAAGTTAAAATAAAAAGCGTATACCAGCACTAGAAAGAGCACCTTTACTTTAGTAACCCTGCAAAGTGGTGTGATATCGGCTGAGAACCAGTAATTAAAGTTGAAAAATGAAAAATTTACAGCCGTTTGTAGAATTTGGAGTATACACAATATCCCCAGTCATACAAACGTCTGTTACATTGTCAAATTACAACTAACATTTTCTCATATATATGTTGTGCCGCGTAGCACTATAAACACATACAAGTGGTGGAACAGAGAATTAACTCTGCAGTGTAAATTAAAGTGCTGAGAGAAACCCATGAAAAACCCACTGGGCGTTAGCCCTAGTAAAGGGTATCAGGGAACCAGGGTATCAGGGTTTTTCATGGGTTTCTCTCAGCACTTTAATTTACACTGCAGAGTTAATTCTCTGTTCCACCACTTTAACATTTTCTCAGCTGATTTAGCACCTGATATACTGAAACTTTGCAGGGTTGGTAAAGTAAAGGTGCTCTTCCTTTTTAACTCATTCAAATCCATTGCCGCCACGTTGGAGAAGAGGCTATTTGATGGGATAACTGGAAGATAAACGTACCCAAAGAATCGAAAACCTCTCATTCCCCATCAGCCGTTCCCCTCTTGCGGTCTCCACGCAGTCGTTTTTTGGGATGTCACAACTCTCTCCAATTCTTTTGGTGAGCGTCGCGTGACATCCCCAAAAAACGGCTGCGAAGGAGACTACTCCACGTACCTGCCTACCGTGCATATTCCGGCAAGATTTCTGTACAGCCCCATACACTAATTATACATGCATTTTGTGACTCAAAAAATCAGGTCTTCGAACACGGTCAGTATGACAGTGATGCATGTATAATGAATGTACGGGCTGTGTGAAAACCTTTCCCATATTCCAACTGAAAGTATGGATTTGGAATTATGAAGCTCGAATCATAGAGAACTGGCCCCGGTTGTTAAAAGGCTGGATAGCGCTATCCACCGGATAAATATCTATCCAGTGGATAGTGCAATTAGCTTTCCCAATACTTATCCGCTGGATAGTGATTTCTCCGGTGGTTGGCGCAATCCAACGTTTGAACAACCAGAGCCTGGAGGGAAAGCAAGATCTCACTGGCAATTTTATCAATCTCAGGTGATGCCTTAATTAAGTGTATATTTGTGACCCACTTTGTTGGAAGAGAAAGAAAACGTCTGGGACCACCGATCAGGGTTCAGGAACTCCGACTGTTCATTCTTACTGAATACTGGAAGTAGCAACATTATTGAATAATTTATCTGTGAGTTTTTGCTGGGGAAACATTGCAGTTTGGCTTTATATAATACGACTTCTTGTATAATTTCTCCGTTTGTGCTTTTTATCAGCTTTTACATGAAGATTGAATGAAATGAAATGATGAGGATGAAAAGAAAATCAGTGAAAAAAGAAATAAAAAAGACTAGGCACCGAGCGGAGTCGAACCACTGACCTCCTGTTTACTAGACAGGCGCTCTAACCAACTGAGCTACGGCGCCCTCCTCGGACTTTATTGTCAAAATTTAAATACATATTGATAACAAAATTCGAGGCATGCAGGAGTTATTTTTAAGTTTTGTGCATATTGCTCTTGAAAATTGTTTTTTATTTTCTTCGACTCAAATATATCAATAATGTAATTCCATCAAACGCTTACAGACGAAAGCGAGCTTCACTTTGCCATGTTTCAAGTTGCGACAGAGAGATGGATCTCAGGGGAGGCCCCAGAGTCCTAAGCAACCAATCAGAATTGGTGAAGCCAGGCGTGAAGTGACAGCGCGCTGGCTTTAATCGGCAACGGTAAACTCACGGTCTCTGGAAGCCAGCTCTTCAATTCTTCGCTCCTTTTTCTTCGTAGTATAGAGCAATATTTTTCTCTAAATATTAGGTTTCTGTCCTTTTTACCTGTATCTCTATTATTTATTTCGACTGATACTGTGAATTTCGAGAAAAGTCCCGAAAAAATGAGGCTTCGAACGCGGATTCCAACACGAGCACGGACACGGGGCTCTCTGCTCGACTTGCCTGAAGAAGTCGTCCTTCTTATTTTGAAATGTTTCACGGCAAACGAACTCATGCACTTAAGAATGGTAAGTTATCGATCTAGGAATTTATTCGATTGAAGAGAAAACCTATTTAACGCGGGTTTTCCGTTGATGAGGACATTTATGCGACCGTTGGAAGTTCTTATTCTCACACGCTCTCCTTATCAAACCGTTAAACAAGAACATACGCTCATTTCTCATTCTGTGCATTTTCTTCTCTTTTAGGTCTGTTCAAGGCTAAAGAGTCTTATCGACGACTCATCTAGTTTATGGCTGTCGGCATCTTTCCTAGGAGTTTGGCCTTCGCACAAAAATCTTCCTCTATTACAAAGGTTTGCGATAGTTTGATGTAACGGAATTTCAGTTGCTTTGCGCGTCATTCGAATTTCCCTCCATTTCACACCTCGCGTACGGTCTATTTTTAATTTCTGTCTATTGCACCGACTGCTGTGGGTTATTATGTACAAGTATGATGAGTCCGTTAACTTTTTTCTTAATTATGATTTTTTACAGGGCAGCGAATCTAGGAAATCCTGAAGCACTTATCAAACTTGGACTGGCACATCTGTACAATGAAGGAAGTGAGTCGCCTACCGACTTTTGTGTGCAAATAGGTTCTTCTTTCACTCCTAAGAGAGAAAGGTTTTATGTTTACCCCACTTATAGTACAAAAGGTGTAACTTGGAAGGCTGTAAAAAGCATACCCTCGACTAATTTAGCAAAATATTTTGTTGTCAAAACAAGAATTTCATCACATTAGTTTCATCAATGAAATACCCCTGCGAGCAATGGACTGGTTTCTCCTGCGAGCAGTAACAATGAAATGAACAAGTTTAAAAATCACAAAGGTTTAATATTTATATGTAAACATAAATACGCTGCTGTTGACATAATTATTAATGTGGGATTTGAATTTCAAATTGTATTAAAATACAAGATACTCGAACTTGTTGTGCTCAGCTGGTAAAGATTTCCACACAGCTCCATACGTTAATTAAAGATGCATCACTGTCATACTAACCCTGTTCCGAAAACTCGTGAATAGAGTTTGAGTCACAAAATGCAAATATAATAATTATATAATTTATATATATTAATGTTGGGGCTGTGTGGAAATCTTGCCCTCAGCTGTTTTTGTGCAGTAATCTTCATTCAGCTTTTTGTTACCTGACATTTGCAGTTGCAGAGAATGGAGAAAAAGGTGTGGTCAATGCAAAGGAAAATGGTCGTTTGGCTGCAGAATTTTTTTTTAAAGCTGAGTGCACTATTCCAAATGGTGCACCATTTACTTGGTTTTTTGTGCGTCCCCCGTGGGCACCATCTGGTGTGTGCTGTAAATCATGTGTGTTTAACAGTATGGTGGAACTTTGCTCAGATTCTAGGGTAAGTTTGTTTGTGTGTTAGCATAATTACTTTTGTCATTATTCTATGATTAACAGCAGCTGATTTAAAAGTAGTGTTTTCCCTCATTTACATACACTGAATAACAACAGTGTCCATTGGAATATGCATATTTCATCAAAGGCCTCCCACAGGTGGTCAGATATCCTACAATTTATTGCTCCATGTTTTATTCCATTGCAGGTCAATAAGTCTGTGTTATACTGTGTGGGGAAAATCCTTAGCTTACACGAGGTATGTGATTTAGCTATTTACATGAGTTTAACCCTTAAACTCTTAAAGAGTGACCAATGTATAATTTCCCCCTATAGTAACACTGCTCAATCAAACGTAAAGGTAATGTGAGAAAAAAGGAAGTGATTAACAAGTGACAAAAGTCTTGATTGTTTAGCAAATTCTCCTCATCATTACCACAGAAAATGTATTGAGAACAGTGGAGAATATACATGCCAATATTTAGGTTTAAAGAATTTCCACACAAGCCCTTGCATTTCCTGGTGGGAGTTGCTGAGTAAGTGACTGTGAAGAAATACATATTTCAAACTGTTTCTCTGTGTATGGACAAACTCTAACCTTTTTACCCTCTGCTGCCTATTTTAAACAAAGAAATAGTGATTATACATAGCACCAAGTTGATGTTTTGCCCTCTATTACTATACTGATAAAAAAGCACAAGCCTCACAGTGCATGTCACTGTGTCTGTATTTGCAAAGACAGGAAGCCAATGTGATGCACAGTGGATTTGCACATCATAATTTTTGTTTCTTTGTGAACATTTAAGGACGGAAGGAAGAAGGAAGAAAGTCTTCAATGGCTGAAGAATGCAGCTACCCAGGGATCAAGTCATGCTGCCTTTGAACTATGGAAATTGCGCTTCTGTCAGGGGCCTCTCGAACCTTATTCGAGACTAGAAAGGCTCAGAGAACTGCGAGACTGTACTAAAGACAGTCATCCTGATGCCCAACTAACACTTGCTCTTGAATATGCTCAAGGAAACTTTGGAGGGATTACTAAATCACAAGTTGTAGAGTTCATCTCACAGGTATGCTTCAAGTTTATTATTGTTGAGAGTTTCCCAACAAGCCCACCGCTCTCCTTCGCAGTACAAATGTGACAGCAGCAGTGCACTCTGATCTCAATGATTTCTCAAAAAGCAACAAAAACAAAATACAAGCATGATGGACTGCAACAGAAAGGAAACAACAATAAAGTACGAAAAACCTTCCATTCTTCCTGCACAATCATGCAAGTATCCAGAGACAAAAGAGAACCTGCTTTCTGAGGCAAGATTACAGCTTTGAATGTCACTGACTTCATGTCGGGTTTGTGTAACTTTTTCTAACTCTGCCAACCCCTCACCTGTTAGCATCAGGCTATGCAAGCCCTTAAGTGCAATAATAATTAAAACTTCTTTTAACAAACAACATGGAGCTCGAAGTACCTTTTCTCATTACTTAGTCTCCCACTCTACTAAAATTGTTTGTTCAGATGCTTCAACCTCTTAAAATTTTACTCTATCTTAATATGCTGCATTCTCTCTGTGATATCAGTGTTCAATACATGTATTTGTTTACGTTTCTAATTTCTTTTTCAGTTTGTGTCAAGATCAAAGCCACTCAACAGTCATAAGCTTTTTAGTTTTCAAACAGAACTGAACAGCACAATGAGGTAAACATATGACTTGTATTCTCTTCATGGATTTAATGTAAGGAGAATTTGTATTAATGTTAACTCAACTGATCTCTGGTGATCATTTCCTGTATTCCCATGCCATATTCTTGACAAACTAGTGATTATGGTAAGGAGAAGTTAGATGGTGGTCACTACAGGGACGTAAAGGGTTAAAAAAGGCCCAGTCCGCTGCAGATAGTTTAACTACGTCATTTGTTTTTCAACAACTTCTTTTCTGCTTGCTTGTAGCTGTCTCCATTTATCTCGTATTTGTTATCTAAGTTTGTGTTGTCTCATACTGTCATTAATTTTGTTGTTTCATGCATGTTTGTGTTTTTCTGATGTAGGTATATCCTGGTTGACTGGCTAGTAGAAGTTGCTGTAATGAAGGTTTGTTGTCATTTCTTCTGCTTTGCAGAAAAAAAGCTTTGAGCAGTTCTTTTATGTCCATGTAGCTCATGGACAACTACCCTTACAACCAGCATTAACTTTGTCCAAGCTTTAATTGTCTTTAGTTACTCAAGCCTTGTCAAAACATGTAACACTTCTCTGTGATGTCCAATCATGTTTCAGGATTTCCCCAGTCAGATCGTCCACATTGCTGTTAACTGTGTAGATCAGTATCTAATGAAGCGTAAAGTGCAGAGATCAGAACTCCAGCTTCTTGGAATCACCTGCATGTTGATCGCAGCAAGGTTTGTGCTATCTACAGAGTGTATTTCCGTAATTTCAGTGCTCGGTATATTGCTGTGTGGATTCAATTCAGAATATGGTAATTGGTGGAAAAGGTGTGGCTATAACATAGTGATGTGGAGCAGAAATCAGGGCTTTTGTTACTCTTTGGACTGTTGGCTGTTTGTGGGGGCAAGGGAACACCCATTATTATTTGTGATGTATGATCTCAACTACCGGTACATTGCAATTTCAGATTCCAAGGTACAGACATTGTAACAATAAGAGAAGCCGCCTGGCTGACTGATGGCACATACAAATATGAAGAAGTTGTGAGGTACGTTAAAGAATGGTCAGTTGACATACTTGCATTATTATTTGGTGGCTTGGATTTGCAATGCTGCACTGGCAAATCAATTCAGTAATTAGCCAAAGAAACTGACACTCTAGAAACATTTCACCTGCAGTGTTGCATGTTTTCTCACCGCTCTACATTTCAACACCTTGGATTTAACCTAAACATGAACAACTGTCTGGTCCCTGTTGTGGCCAGTCCACAATTATCTTTATTTATTTGTTTTTATTTATTTGGTTTAATTATAGAATGATGGGTGAAGTTATGTCCTGTATCAAAGGTCAAGTTAGAGTAAGTTTTTTTTTTTATTGTGGTGTTATTTGTCTAATTTTTTATCTTGTTATCTAATCAAATGTTACACCACACAGCCATCTAATTCTAGACTTTAATGCTAAATTTATTTAATATTAAGTTATTGATTTTTTTGTTAGGTGCTTACCATACCTGATTTCCTCAAGCTGTTTTGCTCTCTTGCTGCAGTAAGTGTGTTCACTTGTTGTTGTGTTGTTTAGGTGCTAATTGTTTGAACAATTGAAGGCTATAAAGTCATCTATATTTTAGAAGCAGCCCATACAGTCTCCCAAACTATTTGTATCTGATATACCACTCAACTGTTCCCTTTCAGGTCAGTCAGAAGACTGAGTGTATTGCAGAATATATAGCAGATTTGTCTATTTTACACACTGAATGTGGAAGGTAAGTTCTACCCTTGCATAATTATTAAATGCTTAAAATAACTAATTCACATTAAACTCATTGCCAATATGATGAGCTTGGAAGCTGGTGCCATTAGAGGTTGGCAGGATCCTAAGCAATTTAGGCATAGCAGGGAGGTAACCATGGCAATCCTGTGAGCAGGAACCACCCCAGCGAGCAGCTGCAAACAGGCACCGTCACACTGAAAGAAATTCTGTGGAATACTTACCATTTACCATACTTACCAACCTGAACCACCATTAACGGGACCAGAATCCCCAAAAATTTGCTCAAAGAACTAAGCATAGGCTGAATTAAAATGCAAAGATTCGCAACGGCTGAACGAATCGACAAATATTGGCAAATGATGACCTGCAGTGTTCGCTCAAAGCCAAGCAGTTGTAATCTGCCCCTACAAAAATTCTACGGGTGCCCTCCCCGCAGATTACTTGCACAAATGGGCACAACCGCTGGTGGCATTGGCTCGAGTTTAACCTCGACTAAATTGCATTTAGAAACATTTCTACAGTCTTGTGCAGACTAGAGAAAAAAAAGTGGCTTTCAAGCTCAAGAGTGTGTCAGAAGAAATGTAGGCTTTGCAAAGGAATTGAAAATCTTGTAATAAAATTATTTTGAGAAGAAGCAATACTTCCTTGCAAACAAAAACAATTAGTTCATATGTATGGTATTTCATGCTGGTCTTGGATGCTGAGAAAAAGCGAGACTGTCAAATTATTTAACAAGATGTTTAACAAGCTTTTGTCATCTCTACAATGTTCCAGAAACTTAGGTGAAGAGCTGTGTTGGCTGGAAATGGCTGGAGGGGATGTTGATGTTCTTTATTTAGATTGGTGTACAAGGACTTTTCTTATGGCTGGAGTTTTGTTTGATTTTAGGTTTTCTCCAGCTATGATGGCTGCATCCTCTGTTTTGTTAGCAATTTCAATTCAACAAATCGGTAAGATTACAAAGAATGTACTAATTAAAAATGATCTCCAGGAACCTTAGCCTGCAAGAGCAGACATGCCTTTTGCAGCTGTAAAACAGAGTGAGAAACATTTAGCAAAGCCAGAAAAAGGTGTCTGCTCTTACAGGCTAAGGGAGCCTTGGTAATCAACAATAACATTTCAGTGGGTGTATTATTGTCTCAGTTATTAATCAGATTATTGTGCTGAATTACTGTAAATAACCAAAGGTTAATCAGTTTAAAATGTAATACATGTACATTGTTTTTTCTGTTGACAGAGAATCCATGGCCACAACACATGCAGGAAATCACTGACCTGGGAATTGTAGATCTTCTGGATTGCACACTTCATTTACACCAACAGTGGTAAGACTTTCATGCATAAACTGTACTAATTGAAGAGTTTCCCACAAAAGGGATCAGTGATCCTGAAGATCACTCAGATCAGGATGCATCAGGAAACCGAGAAATCTACTCTAGGCAAGTATTCCTTGGTTCCTTTGATGCGCCATGATCTGAGTGATCTTGGAACACACCCTTGGTCTTCATGCAAAACATCTTTTCTGACACCATTTCGAGTCTGTATTCCAAAGTAGAACGAGTTTAGAGGTTTTGGATTTTACAGCAAAAAAAGAGATTAATATACATCCCTTTTGTACTAGGCACATTAATAAAATTAACACAGTCATGAATTTCTGTTTCAGTCTACTTGATGAATACCCTGTCGACCACAGAAATGTGAAATTAAAAGCCATCAAAGAAAGGTTTGTCTTTCTCTTATCCCTTTATCAGCATACATGTATATATTCCCAACACTGTTTTCCATACATTTTTTAATTTATGGTGATGATAAGGAGAATATGTCACAAAAAATCAAGACAATATTTATTTGTTCATCACTTTTCTTTATCTCACAACCTAAATGTTTGGTTGAGCAGTGTTACCATAAGGAGAAATCAAGCAGTGGTCGTGATGTGCCAAAAGATCTCTAGCATTCATAGTTGTAAAATTTGGAGAAAGTTTTGTAGTGATCCTATGAATGCTTGTATGTGTTAAGTGGTGATAATGAGTAATTTCCCGACTCTTTTCTTCAGGTACTCTGATGAGCGTTTCATGAAAGTCAGTGAAATAAAGGTGAGAAATCGAAATTTGCACTCACAAACTGTTGTTCACAAGCACAAAGAAATGAAAATTTATGCATTTAGAAAACATCAGATGTTCGTTTCCCCCAGTAGTAGTTTTTCCACCAACCTCTGGCTCCTGTGGCTGCATTTATTTTTAGAAAATCTGAATGGATCCAAGAATAGAACAAGTGGTTTGCGTATTCAGTGTTGCATGTAAGTATAATTCATGGAAGGCTCAGTAAATAAACATTAATTTGTTTTGTTGTTTTCAGGTTCCTAGCCGCGAAGAATTACGTCAGTATATCCTTCCTATTGCTCTTCAGTCCGAGCTGCAAAATGACAAGCGGCCTGTTGTTAATAGTCTTGGTGATGCAACAGCAAGACATCCGGGACGTGTGCATGATGACAGCATTTTGAATACAAGCATTGGCAGCTTGTCAGAGAGTGGCTATGAAGGAGATATGGAAGATGAAGGAGACGTGAACGTTGATGATGCAATGTTAGATGAAGAACTTTGCAACGAGTTAGCTGATGGTGACAATGGTGTCCTTAACAAACAATCCAAAGACTCATCCTTTTTGAACTGGGACCAGTTTTCAAGGACTAGTTCAACGCCAAGCATTCTTCACCCAGCTGGGTTACACGGCGGGTTTGATTTTGATCTACAGGATATGGAGACAGATTCAGAACCCGTGCTGATTGATAACAGTATTCACAGTGCTAGTGAGTTGTGCGTGCCAGTTGTCATGGAACCAGAAGATGTTATGGAGTTCGGGGAGAGTTGCTCAAAGCCAGTAGCCTCAAACAGACAAAGAAGGCAACCCCTTAGATCTATCGAAAACAATAACATTTCTGACAGAGCTTCCTTCTCCTGGAAGTCACAACAAAGGACTACCGCTTGGAGTAGATCAGTCATGCACTGATATTTATCGAGTGTTCTCCAACAACTCATTTTATGCTTTAGTCAGTTGACACCAAGTCAACTCGTTTCCTGATCAGTAGTAGCCCATACAGTTAAATAAAGTAATGGCTCAAAGTGAACGTTTTTTAAAATGCAGCGAACTCAAGCATTGGTTTTTCCGATGTGCTCTTTTCTAGCTTCTGAGACTGCTAAATATACATTTACTGTAGGTCACTGTGAGTCACTGTGAAATATTTTAAGCCTAAATTAGAGGCACAGATGGTGGCGAGCAGCGGCAGCTGGTCTGGGAACGAAAAGAAACCGGAAATGAAATGCTCGGCTAATTTTTGTTCCTCTCCTTTATCTAAACGAGCTGGAGAAAACTGAAATTATTTGCTGAATTCTGACATTTTTAGAACAGTGAATAGATACAGTGCCCTTCAAAAGTCAACGCGTTCCTCTGTGTCCAGAATATATAAATAACCAACTGCGATGTCAGAGCTTTTTGTGTGTTTATTGTGGCTGGTCCTACCAGCCCTGTATCATATGATTGTTATTTATCCGGAAAAAAACGTGTATAGTTTTTAAAATACCTTGAATATGTTAAGTGTAGGTCTTTTGGGAGATTATATAATTGAATATATGAACAAACAAACTTGTGGCTTCAGAGCTTAATAAAAGCACTTAAATGACTATTGATTGAAGTTGTGTATTTATTGAGTGTATTTAATTGTTTTTGTTGTAACTAGTTCTTTCCAACCTAATTCCCAGGGTTTTTTTCCTCAAGGGACGTCTTGTCTCCCCCAAGTGAGGGAAAACCCTGGGAACGAGGTTGAAGAGACCCCATACTACTTGCAAAATCCCAGGCTCGCAAGCCTTTGCCCTCGTGAAAAACTGAAAATCCTTTGTTTTCCTTTCTCTCTGACTTGATCACATCAGTACGCTTTTCAATTCGTGTTCGGTATCAATAAAGCCTATCAGAAAATTTTGGCGCGGAATCAGAATTCCTTTCCCACTTTTAACTTACACAATGGTTCGAGAGAAAACAGACGGCACTTAAAAAAGCCTGCGTTTAGTATACAGTCTAACCTACTCGTGGCGAACACCTTTCGTAAGTCATGACTTTTCCAAAACACCAAAGTTTTCAAGTCAAATCACTATAGATGGAGCCTCTCGTAAGCGGCCACCTCAAGCGACCGCGACTACTTTTAGAGATAACTGTTTGAAATTCTCTGTTAATCTTATCTCCCGAAGGCAACCACTTGACACACTCTCCGGGGCGGAAATTCGAAAAAATGTGTCGCTGTAACATATTGGCCATATCATTATAGCATTTGTAAATTGAAGTGGTTCCCGTATGAATACAGGAAAAGCATTCAAATCAGCATATGCAAATTGCCCAAACTTATTCCCATGTGGCCTGACCTCTCGTAAGCGACCATGCCCCTTAAGCAACCACCTAGACGTAACAATTATGCATCATTCACTTACTTAACAATTTGAGGGGTCGCTTAAGGCAGGTTCAACTGTATTTGTTCTTCTTGTTTTTCTGGGAGAAGAACGTTTCTCAAAGTGTACCTACTCTTAGGTTGTAAGCTCGGTCGTCTCGATTTCCTGTTCATATTATTCAACTGAGTGCAGTAAATAGTTTTGTTCCCCGACGTAAGAACACGTTCAGATCTTTGCTGTTTACTCCGTTTCAGCCTTTTCATTGTTACGGAGGTGCCAATTCAAAGAAACTAAAACTGACGATTCATAACTGGATGACAAAATTCCGTGTGTGGTATTTGGCAACAAAATGAGAGATTTTCGCACTTTTCATGGACATCCAGCAACATATAAAAATCAGTGTACATTATTCATTTCGCATCAGCAGGACTGTGGTAGAATGCGGTGATCGATCGCGAAGCGTTGTAGCAGAATGAACACGAGAGAGAGCGCCTCGAGAAAATGTCGCTGGCTTCGATTCAAGATTTTATGCTTTCGCGTTCGACTAAATCCAGTCGTGTCTTTGCTATCCGCTCTCATTATCTGGGGTTTTGTAGCGTGGTGTATAATCAAGGCGAAAGCAGCAAACGAGGAGATGGCAAAATGGCGAGGATGGATCACGTTAAAATGCACGTGGCTTTACATCGGTACCCAGGACGTATGGGCCTTGTTCATCATCGTGCTCTACTTATCCAAGTATTCCAAGTTGAAGCTTGGTATGCCAAGTGAAAAACCAGAATTCAACAACGCTACTTATTTCACTATGTTGTTTGCCGCTGGTATTGGGATTGGTTTGTTCTACTTTGGAGTAGGTGAGTGAGCCTTCAAGCATCCTCTTAATTCAAAGTCATTTCTGTCACTCCATAAAAATATAGTTCCTTGAGGAATCTTGGTGAATAAATGTCGAAACTGAAAATTGCGCAACCTTCGATTCCCTCCAAATTTGGACCACAATTATGCAGGGACGGAGTTAGAGTAGTTTTTTAAACTTTCTCGTCCATGTTAGTTGTAGTACTGAAATAGTGGTGTGTATTTACGAAGTACTTGCGACGTACATTTCTACGATTTTTCCCTTAAACTGAGATTCACATTCGTTCAGTGTATACTAGATAAGTGGCGCGAGCAGTCTTCATGCTGGGAGGGAAAAAGTCAGAGGTTGACTAACCAATCAGAATGCGTGAAGACTACTTTTATTTTCATTGGTCAAAACAAAAAGTGCAAAACTTTTTATTACTTTTAAAAAGTTCCTACTCTTTTGTAAACTTAAAAGCGCAAAACGATCTTTTTGTGAGTAGTTTGTCCACCGAATGAAATTCATTTAATTCTTCTCCTCGTTGCTATTAGATTCATATCACTTTTAAGTTAAAACAGCTCTTGCTCTGCCAAGTGAAACGTTTCTGCTTGGTCCTACCTCTCTGATTCTGATCCTATTCCCCCCCACCACAAAAAAAATATATATATTCAACGAGATTTCCGCACAGCCCCAGCATTAATAATGAATACATTTTGTGTCTCCTAACTCTATTTACGCTCACCGATTTTTGGTACATTTTGGTATGACTGTGATGCATGCATCAGTAATATGGTACTGGACATGAAAATATTCGCGAGAAGCGCCGTGTTCCCGCGACGTTGATTTTCATATAATTAGTTCCCAGTATATCAACTATTTATAGCGGAGCTCCAGCGGCCCGAAGGGCCGCAAAGCGGAGCCCCATACCTATAGAAACCCGTCAACCGCTTTTCTCATGGTAATTTTGGCTAGCGGTATTGCTCGTGGGCGCGACCGACGACGACGACGACGACGACGACGACGACGACGACGACCTCGCACAATAATTAATAATACCCTAATAATAATAATAATAATCCAACATGGCGGCCATACTCCAGCTGACCACCTAGTTTACAGTGGACATCTTTGATATTAGACATCCATGTCAACGTCAATTGACACCTGTCAAAACAACGTATCCGCTGACCAGTATCACGTGACCATATTGCGGGCTCAAGTTATGAGCTGTCGAGGTCAGCTGTTTTTTTGAAGTTGACCGCTGACCAGGTACTGGTCTTCAATTCGATCGCAGGCTCAAGCCAGGCCAAAACGAGGCGTAATTTTTCGCCAGGTTCAACAGATCTCCGTCCTGGAAACAATTCGCCGCCTACAGCTGTACCTTGACTACTTCTCAGTTCGTTCTTTGTTTAAACCGATGAGAATCAGCCCTTGGATGTTAACAGCAGCAAATTAGATTGCCTGGCTTTGATATTTTATAGTTTACGGATCTTCGAGAGAAAAGATCGTGTGGTTTGGCAGGGTTTTAATCATGCAGGCGCTGTCTTCGATTGCTGACTTTTGCTGTGTATTAAACTGGACGGTTTTGCCGCTAAAAATCCTTAATTGAAGAAGCTTCCTTCGTAGACATGGGAAGTAACACAAAGTGACGGTGAAAAACTTCAAGGCCCGCTAAGGATTTGTATCTGCTTAGCATATGAATACTTTTGTGTGAAATGACGGCTTCTGCTTTAGCTTTGCGCTCGGAGTGATTGTTGACTGACTTAAACTGTCCGCAGGTTAGTACTCCTGTTGTGTCTTTTATATGACATATGGTGATTTTTCTCTGTCCGCTACGAGTTATGTTTGTTACTTGTCTTAGTTTTCCAACTACTACAAGGAACGCCGAAGAAACATTCGCCGGCATCGTTCTTTGTTTTCTAGCTTACCGTTTGTTGTTTTCATGCTGTTTTCGTACTAAAAAATGCTCGTCTTCTTTCCAAATGCATATTTTCGATCCAATATTTCATTTTGAATCCTAAAATTCTTCGTTTTCCCTGCTGTCGCTCATTTTTTGGGCAAAGTATTGGTTGAAGAAAAGCTAAGCGAAGTCCGGACGGTTTATATCCTCGGCTTCGCTTTGTTTTCGGAAACTCGCAAAGAGTAATCGACAACTCATTGCCAAACGTAAACACGATTTTTAACAGCTGCAGCATTGGAAATGCCAGCAATATGTTGTCCCTCAAAAGCAATTCTCGTTGTTAGTTAAAAAATCGCAGATTTTCAAGGCTATTGCAGTAAAAACTTCGTCCTTTGTTCAATGTTTACGGCTGAAAAATGTTTTTCAGAAATCCTGAGTCAGATGTTATCATTAACAGTGATGTCAAAAATAATACTACCCTGAACTTGTAATAATATATAGTGTTCTAAAAAATAATACCGCCCACGAGTTGTAGTCAAGGTTTGTAGTTTACAATATTTGTAATTGATCGAAGTCAAGAAAAAAAACATTCTCAGCATCACTGGATAATTGCAGTTGATCACCTGAGTTGATTCATGGCTAAAATACTATGCTCGATCAGTCTGTCGCAGTCACTTTTCTCAAGGAAAAGTAAAGTCGATTTCGCTCAACGTTTTTCCATGTTATTGTAAAAAGGACGGCACTTTCTATCGTCTTTACTGTAATAGATCACAAGAATAACAATAAAATGTTCAAAACAAGGCGGGCAAAGTACTTTTGTTCTTTTATGAGCTCACTTTGAGGTTTTATCGCACTTTCGCTGTAAAATATTTTTTGATAGATTAAAATGTCAGCGATACATGTTGGTTGTGAAGTTGGTTTAATAGTGGGACACTAGAACTGTTAACCTAGTTAAGTAATTTTTACCACTTGTATCGAAATGTAATCAGATGTAATTAAACTGTGATGAAGAAAAGTTTGTTAATCGTTTTTGCTCATCATAATCATATAGTTCCTGTGAAACAAAGCCCGATGATATTTCGAAAGTCTACGTTTGCACTTGATTGAATGGTGGCTTTGGTTCTGCAGCAAAACAGTAAAAAATATATATATATGTAATCACAATATAGAGAAGTCCTTACTGGAGTCATGGCTCAAGTCCTGTGGCATTGCCTTATTAGTTTATCTGTAAATGCTAATATTGAGGAAATAATTGTGGAGCTCCGCTTTTAGGCTTGCCTAAATATATATATTATTCACATTAATTCAAACGTTAACAATATGCAGTCTTTGTTTGGCATAAAATGCTCCGTTCGCGATAACAGAATGCTTTCCTCATAATTGGGTTTAGTGTAGTTTGGTAAAAATTCTTCTTCCCTGGTTGAATATGCCTTTCTTTTCTTTTAACAGGCATCCTCTCTTGCAGGCAATAAATACGGGGACAAGCCGCGACCAAAATGTCCGCGTCTAACGGAACACCTTGCATTTTCCCTGGTAGTTGGTGGGATTTCATGTAGACTGTTAACAGTCCCTATGACTTTCCTTTATTTTAATCTCTTTTATCTGTTTCGTTATCAGCTGAACCAATTTGGCATTATGAACCTGGCCATTATGGAAATCGCTACTACGGAAGGTATTTGCCAATGACCACTTTGATCACTTCCGTCTTTATCGTATACCATCCTCTCTTTCGTATACTCGTATATAGACTGAGCAGGCAGTAGGACTTTTCAGTTTCGTCTTGTGTATACATTTTATATCCTTACATAGACTGGTTTAGGGATTTAGACTTACAATTAAGCTCCAATTGGTCTGCTTACCGAGGAATTGAGATGAGCGAGGGAATAGAGCTGGGCCTGCCATGAAGATATGAGTCTATTAAATCGATACTTGCCGTATAACCCACGAATGATAAATGTACGCTGCTTTCCTGACCGAATCTGTAGAACTTCGATCAAACACGCACATAATACTGCAGCAAATGATTAAGCGTGACTGGGTTGGCATAAAATGTCACTAAAAAAATAATTACTCGAGCTAAATAACCGAAACGAAACGTTGTTCTTTTACATCGCTAATTTTTACTTGTCTATGTTTTACGAAACCGTTGCTTATAAAGTCGAGAAAACGTAGTGGAAATGAATAATGCGCTGGTCCCAAATTAAAGGCTTCCTTACTGCTAAAAGAAAACGAAAAGAAAAGAGGAAAGTGCCTAGGGTCAGGGTTGTTAATGTAGCAGTTTGTCAATACATACTGGACTGACTCAAAGCATCAATGCTCTTAACCATAGATACTCCGACAACCAGCGAGCCCAGGATGCCATTAACGTTACGTTTTTCCACTGGGGTATCCACGGCTGGATTGTGTACGTGGTAGTTGGGTTGCTGCTTGCCTTCCTCTGCTATAGGAAAAACCTGCCCATGACAATGCGCACTTGCTTCTATCCGTTGATAGGCGATAAGATCTATGGATGGATAGGCGACTTCATAGATATCTTGTCTGTCGTATGTACCATGTTCGGAGTTTGTACCAGTTTAGGGCTTGGCGCTATCCAGCTAAATGCTGGATTCCGAAGACTCAACAGCGACATCGAGTTTAGCACCATAAACCAGATCATTACCATTTGGGGAGTGACTGCATGTGCTACGGCGTCTGTGGTCAGCGGCTTAAAGCTTGGTATCAGGCGTTTAAGTGAACTGTGCTTCTGTATTGGCATGCTGTTGATGTTAGTGGTCCTTTTCTATGATGACACTTGGTATCTACTCAACCTGTACGTTCAAAGCATCGGTTACTACCTTCAGTATGTGGTGCAACTTGGATTCCACACAGACGCCTTTGCCCAACTCAGCAATGCCCCGGATAAGCTTGAGTCTTCTGAGTGGATGAATGACTGGACTATTTTCTACTGGGGTTGGTGGATTGCCTGGTGTCCTTTTGTTGGTATGTTCATCGCCAAGATCTCACGCGGTCGCACAATCAAGGAATTTATCAACGCTACTTTGACAGCGCCAATCTTTTATACCTTTCTGTGGCTCAGCATATTTGGAGGAGCTGGTTTACACATGGAACGAAACGCGGCATTGGCCAACATCACGTGTTCGTCAACTTTTGGAGGAAAGAGTGCCACTAAGAACTTTGAAGGCCTGTACCGCTTATCATGTCGCTCAAAGAATAACATGTGGTTTGACGTTATGGACCAATATGGCGACCTTGGACCATTCCTCTCCGTATTGTCTCTGATCGGGATAATTCTTTACTTCGTCACCAGTTCAGACAGTGGCTCATTGGTCATAGATTGCTTGTCCGCTAATGGGGATCCTGACCCACCTGTCCCTCAGCGTGTTTTCTGGGCCTTAACTGAAGGAGCGACTGCAACAGCTTTGTTGTATGTTGGAGGTACAGATGCTCTTCAGGCTCTCCAAGCCGTGTCTATCGCCGCTGGTCTGCCGTACACCATTCTCCTGTGTTTCATGTGCGTGGCGCTCTGGAGAGCTGTAAAAATGGAAGCAGGTGATTTGAATCCCAGCGGACCACAATTTCGGGCCTCCTTGTTCGCTCCACTTAGCAGCCCCTCGTGTGAAGGGGCCCCAAAATTCCTACTTGCCATATTTGCTCCCTGGTATGTTATTGCCAAAGCTGCAGACAAGAGGAACCCAAACCGTTGCCCTATAAGATTGGCTGTTCACATGTTACTAATGGGCGTTCCTTTCTATTCGTGGATTGCCATGATGATAGCAGAGCTGGTTCCAGTTACAGGGATCTCCTACTTGGGCTGGGCGGTGCTTTTCTTATTCTTTGGTGTTGCAACAGCCATCAGAACAAGCATCAGAGAAGATGATGGTATCCACGGTAACATGGTAGAAGATTTCTTCGTGGTGATGTTGCTGTACCCATTTGCTGCTTTTCAGATTGATCAACATGTGTTGAATTACAAAAAGGAAAAAAAGAATGGAGACATTGAACATGGACCTAGTTTGAAGCATCCTCAGAAAACTACCAGTGATAATTCCCAGACAACTAAATTCTAAATAAGACTTGCTTTAGAATAGACAATTTTTTTTCTTTTCCAAGCCACTATGGAGACCACCAGCGTTTCGTTTCTCTTCATTCTGCCGCGTTCTCCTAGTCCCCGACAGGTTATACGCTCCTGTCCTCGGATATTGCAGAAGGTGCAAATAGTCAATATGTCCAGAATTGTACAGGAAACCTTCCAGAACAGTTGAACGGTGCGAAGAGTCTTAAAACTGCGAGGTAGTGAAGAGTAGCGTATTGGAGTCCATTATCATATTGTGAACATTTCAATATACGTTACTGTTGAGGTTAATGTTAAATCAGTTGGCTTACGTAGATTTTTCTAGTACAAGAAACCTTTTTGGTTTCATAAAATCTCAAAAGGGCATTGTAGAGTAATACATGTTTGTATCAATTAAAGTAGCAAACTTCAATAAAGATACTAGGTCTCAAAAATGACGGAAATAATCGCCTTTTTTTTCGCAAATAACTTTCATTGCTGAGTTATTTACTTGAAGACAGTGAAAAGAAGACATTCATCAAAAGAATTGTCTGTCTATTAAAATTAACAGTGCCAGTTTATTTGGGGTGTAAAGAATTGGCGCGTCTATGGTGAAAATGAATTTGAGCCGCACCCTCGAAAACGAGATTCTGGTACCTTGGGAGGTATTTTTTTCGAAATTTCAGTCCGAGGAGTACCTCCGTGGTTTTTATAAGGGAGTACCCCCGGGTGTGAGTGATAGGCTTTTGTGGCAGTAGCGAAAAGAAAACCTCTAAAAAAAGAGTCTTGACAACGATCCCTGTGGTATCAGTGCAGTGCATCATAAATAAGAAGTGATGGTTTCGACTCGCTTACAAGTCTGATTTTTTTCTGGCCTTTGTTTTCGCTACTTACAAAGAAGCGGTCACAACCACGGTGATAAATAACCAATATTCTCCATTTGGCGTGAAAATATGCTCGGATATTTGTCCATATTTGTCTGTTCCGAGAAGTGCACAGTTTTCAATGCCGAGGGTGAAGCTCTTGGGAAACTGGCTAAGTAGAAACACCCCAGCATATTAGGTGGTTCGAAATTAGTTTTAATTTTCCTGAGACGTGTTCTCAAATTATTTTCTAAATACTGTTTGGTTCATTGTACCAGTATGAAATTTGACACAGAAATAAAATAAAATAACAGATTCGCTTCATCATATTTATTTCAGAAAACTGTTACCATGGCAACCATATGACGCATTCAGTTGAGCTCCTGGAATCGTAATCATTGACTTATTTAAAAAACAAGTCAGCAAAATGTTCTCAAACTTCTATATTATGTTACCAGGAATGATCTTCCAAATATTTCAGTTTGAATTGTTTTTCGCTATTGCTTTCTTGATTTTTTTTCCTGGTGATGAAACAAATCGGAATCCCGCTACATGGTTGTCTGATTTTGTTAATCCTTGTATGATTACATACCGAATTTGAATCCACTCAGTTTTAGCTGGGGCATATTCAGTCACGTGACATGTTTAGACCAATTAAATATTTGATGGATCATAATCACGGATAACATGTTCACTGGTAACATGTTCACTGGCAGTTCAATAAATGACCTTCATATTAGTGGGGCAAAATTCTGCAAAAAATGGGTGAAACTGTGCACTTTGGGTTAAAATGCCAAATTTCGTGCTTTTAACCCAAAGTACACAATCATTCCAGCACCTTGCCAGCTACCCACCCCTCCCAGCTAAGTGCAGATAAAATGACCCCCCTGATAGATTTGGGAAGGGGTTATAGCTAGAATTATTCAGCTCATGGAGTACTGTTAGAATGCCAAATTTGGTGCTTTAACCTAAAATGCACGATTTGTTTTACCATCTTGCCAAATAGCTACCTACCCCTCCACAATAGGTTCAGAAAGAATGACCCCCTGGATGAATTTGGGATTGGCCCTAGCTAAAATTGATCAGCATATCGAATACTATGTCCATGCCAAATTTGGTGCTTTTTACCCAAAGTGCACAATCATTTCACCATTTTGCCCCACTATATATGAACATGTCATTACAGCAAAGCAAAGCTTTCTTAGAAAGACGGCTGGTTAAGTCTTCCCCAGGTATACTACCTAAGCCTATGATTTCTAAAATTAGCACACAAAAAATAGTGAGAAATTACATTAAAACCATCATGTTTCTAGCTTTCTTGACAGTGCATTCCTTTATTGTTCTGTTTTAAAACTCAGCGGACAGTTAGAAAAGATGCTCACACTTCCCAGTGGATGATAATGAAACTTCTAATTCCTTAAGTTCGACAAAGACTAGGTGACAAAATATAATACCCCTCATGGGAGGTATAAGATTATTTATTTTTTATAATAACAAAATATCAGTTTTGGGTTGTGGATCTAGAGTAAAAGACAGTAACAACATTTTATAATTCATTATAAGTGCCACAACCAGGCTGCTAATATTATAAAATATAAAAATAATAATAATAATAATAATAAAAAACTCTATGTAACCAAATGTATTGCCTAATACATTGTTACTACCAACTCAACTTCCATTAGAAGTAGAGTTTACATCATTAATAGATTCAGATGTGTTATTTAATACTTTTGCACCTGCTGCACTATTTTTGGTGGTACATTCAACTGTTACAGCATTTGCAGATTCACCTTCCTGGTAAGTATACTCAACAGGTTTGTTGTGTTTCCTGTTAGGCTTGCCAACATCAGAGAATGCTTTCCAAATGAAGCTGCCATGTCTGCGTCCCCTTATAGGATGGCTTGGGTTCAATCGAGAATTAAACTGATGTTCATAAGAGATTTTCTCTATGACTCTGGGTGTCCTTGAACCTGATGTTTGACTTCCCTGTGGAATTATCCCAACCTGTGTGGCCAGGTTGCTACTGTACCGTGTGATACGGTCATGAGTGGGAGGTGGAGGGCAATAATCTGTACGTGAGGTTGAATCAAAGCTGTGTTTAGGTATCTTGGATGGTTTATGAGGAACTTCATCAGGCCACCATGCTGGATAGGTGACAGGAGACTCCATATTGGTTTTAACATAACAGACTGGCTCACAGATAAATCTTGGATTCTGGCGCAGAAACGTCACATTTGTTGGATGTGGTTTGTGTCCAGTCAGCATGGACTGTTGCTGAGGTGATAAATTGAAAGTGTGTCCAGTGTAATGTGCATCATAACTTGTTTTACCAGGTAAATTATTGCTCTGAAGATCAGCAAAGACTCTGGAGGTATCATGCCTGAAAATAAATTACAGCTGCACAATCAGGAAATATGAATAGTATAACATGACTAATTACACTTTGGTGCTGAGAAATTGAGTCTTGATTGTCAACTCAAAAAACGGATAAAATTAGAGAAAGCTGCATGTCCCTATCTTTTTCAGATTGCTGCCTACAAGTTTAAGTTTTCTTCATGATAACTTCCCTTAGGATTATTCACAGGAAATACTTCCTTTTCAAAAGGTGCCACTCATCACCCACGATTGCTGATCCCTCCCCTCCCACCTGACAAAGTGTGGCAATAGCTTTCTGATGGCACAACACTTTGAAGCTTTTCAATATGCCCTACCCAAGCTCTGTATGCATTGAGTGTGAGATTCAAGCAAAAGAATGCAATCTTATGCTTTCACGCTGAAACTATTATTTCCCACACAGTCTGATTTAAGTTCAGTGGCTACCTAATGAACCACAATAACCAGCCTTGAACGTTTCCAATAAGAATAAAGGAAAACTCATCTTAGCTAGACTTCAATTTTCAAAGATCCCCCTCCCCTTCTCCCCCAACTCAACTTGAGAGCTCTGCATACCTTTCCATTCCAGGACGTGCAGAATCAGTTGCTTAATGTAGTTCTTTAGAAAATAGAATGTCAGCCCATTTTAACTAAACTGACACTCATGAGCAAATTAACTGGTGTTAAAAAAACGCAGAAGCGGATTCGCGCACGCGAAAGCCGCGCCGCTCAAGGCAATAGGTTTAGTTGTCCTTAAATATGGCTTTCAAAGGCTCGTTTTCTTCCTCAACACAACGACCTAACTAAAACAGTCTCAATTAGCAAAGAATGACCGATTAGCTGACCACAAACAGTTGTGTTTGTCTTACGAATCTACGAAGATTTCGTGTATAAATTAAATATTTAAAAGGAAGGAATAAAAGTCAAAACATACCGAGGGTGACCGTCTACCTTCTTTTTGCGGGCGATCGGAGGCAAATAAATGCTCGCCATTTTGAATTCTCCTTGTGCACGGGTTTAACTCTTTAAAGCAGTTTTACAAAACATAATTTTAAGCAGATGGAAAGTGTTTTTCTCTCTAGAAACAAAACTGTTACTCCGATAGAGCTCCCAGTCCAGCAGCAGTGATGTTGTCATGGTAACGATGGTAACAAGCTGGAAAGGTGCCAAACATACCGCTGGCTCAGAAACAAAGATGGTGGTCCTGCGAGCCAAAGTTATACTAACTGGTAAGAAGTTTATTGCATAGTTCGGCGCTATGGTTGGAAAATACTTTACTTTATTTCACTGAAATTAAAGTTAAAAGTTATAATTGTCAGTGCAGATTAAAATTTCGTGTCATTTCGGCAACACCGGCCATTAAAAAACCAAATACGAATTCAAATAAGAAGGTCCAGAGATGCCTAGTTGTCAGAAATAATGGTCAATTTTGTCTTACAGGGGATCCTTGTGTTGGCAAGAGTGCACTAACACAAGCATTTCACAGTGATGGGACACACTTTCCAAAAAATTACACCATGGTAAGCTTGTGCATTAGTTCTTTTTGTATGGAAAAATAACTATAAGCTTCCTGGCTATGTGCGCATTTGAAATTCTAAGCTGCAATAAAATCCCAGTCACAGAACCTTACTCCCATCATTTCCAGGCTTAGTAAGCATGTTGTGGTTTTTACTTTACCACTATATTTTTTTCTATAATTTCCATGTTTCAGAAACTACAAAACCAAGATACTGAGAAACATTCCAGCCAAGAATTTACTTAAGCCATAACATATGAATAGTGTCAGTTTAAAAAAAGTGAAAACTCCATTTGTTTACACTGATGTTACTTATTTTAGACTGCTGGAGTAGAGGTCTGTGTGAAGTCAGTCAACATCCCTGAGACATCAGATAGTGTAGTAAGTTTTAATCACTGACAATGCTTTTGCAATCTTTTCCAATCCTGTCTTTATTGCAATAATATTGTTAGAACTAGTACTGTCAATGTCGATTCGGAGCAAGAGAGCACACACTTAGAAGAACACACTGGGTTTATTAAGATCAACTGCAAGTGAAAAGCCAGCGCCCTTGTGACAACATGGCTACCTAATTTATACCAATTAAGAACAATACGTGATACATAACAAACATTCCTACATGAGGTTCATGCATATTCTACAGTCAAGGTCTTCAATATGATATTATTTTGGCCAATGACGAAACCAGGATCGGATTGGATTGGATCAGATCAGATTGACAAAACCTGGATTGGATTAGATCAACAACCAGATCAATGAAAATCGGATCATAAAGTGACCTTTAAAACGTTATCTTGTTAAAAATATTTTAAGAAACACAAGCTTTTGACTGCTTAACTGCAGTCTACAATGGGTGAAAATACTGAAAGAGGTGCCAAAAAGTCTTATGACAGTGCAACAAAAAAGATTGCAAACAACTGAGAGTGCTGTATTGTCCTGTGAGTAGACAAGCTAGAGTTGTGCACACTGGGGGTCATCTTGCAGTGCCAAGATTCTAACATCTTTCAAATGCAATAGTTACCTTTGTTGGTGATCATGATGATAAATGTGACCATGTACCATTAATTTGTAAATGTTTCAACAAAAATTAATTTACTGGCTCCAGAGTCATGACCATTATGAGATTTACAACCTGGTGTTAGTGTTTATAAAATTTCTAGTGCAGATTGTTCGTGGAGTTATATCCGTGAAACACATAGATCTTTTGTTGCAAATAACAAAGAATTATGGGAATATAAATCTTAAGGTTCAAGGAGTGGCTAAAAAGTTTTAACCAGATAATGGTTTAAATATTACTATGATCGGACTTTTGCCAGTCCTGTCCGACCCAATCCAATCTGCTCCACTCTGATCTGATCCAATCCAATCCAGGTTTGGCAATGTATTGTTTCAGTTTTAAGGCAGTTTCCTTCACAGAAAGCATCCAGAGAAAAACATATTCATCTAAACTCACCCTGAACAATAGCTACAGTGTACTTTGCAAACTACAGATTGAGGCTGCAAATCTTACAGAAACTGTCATCTATTTTGTTAGGAACTTTACATTTATGATTCAGCGGGAAAAGAAATGTTTGCTGATATAGTCCAGCAACACGTAAGTGTCAAATCTTAAGTGTTGCTTGATCTCTTTTTCTAAAATGGGCTTTAAATGAATTTGAGAGTATATGTGGTTATTGTATATTCTAATCCTGATAGTTTATATATTGATGTTGCTTTTTAAGTGGACTCAGCCAAACATGTTTCTTGTGGCATATGATGTGACTAGTGAACAGTCATTCAATGCCTGCAACAAGTGGTTTGAGAGGTGCCGTGCACAGAGACCCAATCAGACCATACCTGGTAAGTTGAAATGTTAGAGCAATTGGTTTTCCAGTATGATAAAATGGTGGGCTTGCAGAACAAGACGAATTCTATTCCTTGGAGGTCCTGTCCAAGTGTAATATGCTTCTAATGATTGGACTGAGTAATCATACAATTTGTTGTTTTGAAAATATATGTATATCTCTCTCAATCATCACATCTTGGAAATTCCACTTTATCTTAGTTTACACCTCCCTTAAGGCCTCCACACCTTGGCATTTTAATAATTGTCAGACTTTGTTGTGGATAACACAGTTTGGTTTGGTGAAGAAGTAGAATGGTGAAATTTTATAAAAACACACATTTTTCCTACCTTGGTGGGAAGATGACCCCCCTTTTTGTTAGGCTCAACCAGCCAGGAAATGAGCCCCAGAGGAAGAGTGCAAGCTAATTTCCTGATCAGTGGGTGGTATTGATATTTCTTCTCTGAGGGAGGCAAAAATTGAGCCTACCTTGTTTTTATCTTCTTCAATACAGCTATTGAGGGCTAGAGCAAGACCATATGGAATGTCTTTTGCTCCTGCTTGAAACTTATTTGTATAGGTACATTATTGGCAACTGATTGGTGAATATTACATTTTAGGTGCTCTGGTAGCCATTAAAACTGACCTCAAACAAAGGAGAGTAATATCAACTAAACAAGGCCATGAGCATGCCACTTCTAAGGGCCTGAAGTACTTTGAATGTTCTCCTGTAAGTATTATTTTATACAATTTTTATGTAGTTTACATGACTGCGTGAAGTTGTTTCTCAGTGAAAGAGCTGTGAAAAAGTCTGAAGCTTCCTGGTCTGCTCCATTCAACACTAAAATTTTTCTAAGACAAATAGCTGCAAAATTACATCTAGGGTAAATTAAAGAATATTTTGGTAAAAGGGGCCTAAATCAGGATTGCTAGGGTCAGGAAAAAGTCAGGGAAAACAGATTTTTTTCAAGGTCAGGGAAAAGTCAGGGAATTTCTAAATTCTACCTGAAAGTCAGTGAAAAGTGAGGGAATTTTACATTTGGCTAGCCATTTGGTTTTGGAAAGAGATTCTTTGGTAGTAAAGGTGTTTTCGTTTAAAAAAATCCTGCACAGGAATTGATTTCTTTGGCTGCATTGCTGGCTTTATTGCCATAGGATTTTCCTCCAATGGTCAGTGGAAACTGGTCTTTGGTCAGTGAAAAGTCAGGGAATTTTTTCTATCCCAATGAGTGGCAACCTGGTATATAACAGGTGTTAACCACATGTACATGCAACAAAAACATGGCAACTCAGAGGTGGAAATAACAGCTGGTGATCGGTAATTATGGGTCAAATTCACCAGCCAAAATATGAAAGAAATAATAAGATTTCACAAGAATAAAATTAAAACGTCAACTGGGCAAAGCTAGCTCCAAATAACCCATCAATCTATTTCCCTTATTTCCATCTCTGCGACAAGCATAAATCCTCTAACAATAACAGGCATTACATTGCGATACGATACGCTTTAGTAGTGGATTCGTTTTGCCGTTTACATATAAGTGGACGAATCCGAAATAAAAACTCCCCGGTTTAGTCATGTCTCCAGAGATTTTGAATCCGGAATCTAAAGTGGGAACTTTGAATCAACGTTGAAGTAAGCTGTATAGCAAAGGTCTATATCCTCTTATAAGTGTTGGTTGGTAAACAGAGCAAATTTTGCCAATAACAAATTCAAATTTTTGGTATAAGGCAGGCTATTCACATTTATTCATCTAACATGAGGGACTGCTTAGTATCAGGAAATTTCAAAGACTGGCTTTGAAAAATCTCCTGAGAAGGACGTAGTTAAAAAAGAATATTTCTTAAAGCTCACAAATATGCTGCCATTAATGTCTTTTTTTCCAATGCGGGACCTTAAACAAACAAAGACACCCCATGGGAGTTTTACCTTTACCACTCTTGAATGAACTTTGTGTACTCCATCTTTATTTGGCTTCACAAGGAATATTACTCAGCAAAATTAAGAATATGCCTAACAAAGTATTAAAAATCACTACTTACTGTAACAGAATATTAACAGCCACCTCCCTTGTCTGGTGAAACAAATTTTTAGGCTTTTATTCAATGTTCTATTTTCAGAAAGATCATGAGAATGTTGAAGCACCTTTTTACTACTTGGCCAAAGAATTTCACAACCTCTACCAAGAGAAAATTGAGCAGATGAAGACACTGACTTAAGAATATTAATTTTTACTATGCGGTATTTTCTGTTGGCAAACTAATGAGGCCTTTCAGTGGGTAGAAGTGACAAGCGACATGGCTCCGAAAACAGGTGACAGTCTTTTCCCAAAAGACCAACAATTGACATAAATTGGCAGAAAAAGCACGACAGTTTGTGACAGGGACAATTCAATTCCTCTTTGTTTTCTTTACTACAGTGACAGGCGACAGACAGAGTCATAAACAAGCAACAAAATGACAACAGGTCACCCCTTGGAAGGCCTCACTAATGGTTCATTCATAGCCTGGGAAATCAGCATATTGAGCACTGGCTGAAAGATTGAAAGATATTGCCAGTCCTAAGCTGATGGATCTCAAAAATGTTTTTTTTAGGCACTAACTTCCCCTTTTTACAAAATAATACGAAATATTCGCACTCTATTATAAACGGATCTTTGCAAACTAACAATATGACCAGTTTTCACAGTTGATTCAGTGGGTAGAGCACTGTAGCAGTACTGCACAGTTAATGGCTTCCTTTTCTGTTAGTATTCGAGTAGTTTTGTTTTGTTCTTTTCGTAGTTTTGTTTTATTCCATATATAACAGGGATGTTCGCCCATCTTTACTTTTGGTAAATTTATTGACAAATGTATTACAACAACAATTTATTCACACACAAAGTAAGAATTGTCAATGTAAAACAATACAATGCATTTTAGGTGCGCTGATGCTCAAATACTGCACGTCAATAAAGTGCTGAAACTTTCCTCAAAGAAACGGGAATTTCATGTGAACGCTGCAAGTTTTAGTATACAAATATTGTCTGTTTTCCCAGGTTAACAAAGATAATCGTACATTAGTTGAAGTTAGGAATTGGCATGTTATTTATTCAGAATCTGAGCTCAGTTTGGTAGATTTGGCTTCACCTTCACATTCATGTATGGTTGTAAATAGCAAGTACAGTCATCTACTGAGAGTCTGTTCAGTTTCACCGTTCTCCAGGTGTTAAAATGAAAACAGAAATATTATCGTAAAAGAAAGGAATGATTACCAAGACGTTGGTGCATAAATGTGTTTAAAGCTTGGTAGTATTTGCGTCCAGAGTAGCTTAAAACGAAGCGCCCATTCTCGATACTAGCCTTCCCAAAAAACGTCTTTGGGACTATTTCCCGCTGCAGACTCCAGAATTATCTACAGGCCCGTTCGTTTGCGTTTATATTCCCTCAACTCATAGTAAAAACTTTCCTCATCGTCGGCTGTTTGCACCGTAGAAGATACTTTTGTGATCTTACAAGACATTTAATTTCGTTAAAATGTGTAAACCCTACCCCCCCCCACCCCCGTTTTGGTGGGGGACACCCAATTGAAAATACTAGTGATAGGGGTGACTGTGTCATCTTTTAGGGGGTAAAAAGATAATAATAATTAATAATAAATAATTAATAATAATAACTAGTAGTAACTAAAGGTTAGAAAGGCGGGCCTGGATGCACTTGAAGAGCTTTTGTTTAGATGTTGGCAATAGAGAAGATGGTAATGCGTGCCTTGTTTTGAAAGCGTGACAGAAAATTGGCGTTACTTTCGATTCTCACAAGTAGGCACCCATATAGTGGTCTGGGTCATATAGTAGTCCGGGTGGTTACTTACACATCCTTACCCATACTTAGCCCTACTTAACCGTACTTAGACATCCTTAGCCGTACTTACACATCCTTACACATCCTTGGCCGTACTTATAGCCATCCTTAGCTGTACTTAGCCATCCTTAGCCGTACTTAGACATCCTTAGCCGTACTTAGCCATCCTTACCTGTACATAGACATCCTTAGCCGTACTTAGCAATCCTTAGCTGTGCATAGACATCCTTAGCCGTACTTAGCCATCCTTAGCTGTACTTAGCCATCCGTAGCTGTACTTAGGCATCCTTAGCCCTACTTAGCCATCCTTAGCCGTACTTACACATCCTTAGCGGTACTTAGCCATCCTTAGCCGTACTTAGGCATCCGTAGCTGTACTTAGACATCCTTAGCCGTACTTAGCCATCCTTAGCTGTACTTAGCCATCCTTAGCGGTACTTAGCCATCCTTAGCCGTACTTAGACATCCGTAGCTGTACTTAGGCATCCCTAGCCGTACTTAGCCATCCTTAGCTGTACTTAGCCATCCTTAGCCGTACTTAGACATCCTTAGCCGTACTTAGACATCCTTAGCGGTACTTAGACATCCTTAGCCGTACTTAGGCATCCGTAGCTGTACTTAGACATCCTTAGCCGTAGTTAGCGATCCTTAGCTGTACTTAGCCAACCTTAGCGGTACTTAGCCATCCTTAGCCGTACTTAGACATCCGTAGCTGTACTTAGGCATCCCTAGCCGTACTTAGCCATCCTTAGCTGTACTTAGCCATCCTTAGCGGTACTTAGACATCCTTAGCCGTACTTAGACATCCTTAGCGGTACTTAGCCATCCTTAGCCGTACTTAGACATCCGTAGCTGTACTTAGACATCCTTAGCCGTACTTAGCCATCCTTAGCTGTACTTAGACATCCTTAGCGGTACTTAGCCATCCTTAGCCGTACTTAGGCATCCGTAGCTGTACTTAGGCATCCCTAGCCGTACTTAACCATCCTTAGCTGTACGTAGCCATCCTTAGCGGTACTTAGACATCCTTAGCTGTACTTAGCCATCCTTAGCTGTACTTAGCCATTCGTAGCTGTACTTAGCCATCCTTAGCGGTACTTAGCCATCCTTAGCGGTACTTAGACGTCCTTAGCCGTACTTAGACGTCCTTAGCGGTACTTAGCCATCCTTAGCCGTAATTAGACATCCTTAGCTATACTTAGCCATCCTTAGCTGTACTTAGCCATCCCTAGCCATACTAGGACGTCCTTAGCTGTACTTAGACATCCGTAGCCGTACTTAGGCATCCTTAGCCCTACTTAGCCATCCTTAGCGGTACTTAGCCATCCTTAGCCGTACTTATAGCCATCGTTAGCTGTACTTAGCCGTCCTTAGCCGTACATAGACATCCTTTGCCGTACTTAGCCATCCTTACCTGTACATAGACATCCTTAGCCGTACTTAGCCATCCTTAGCTGTGCTTAGACATCCTTAGCCGTACTTAGCCATCCTTAGCTGTACTTAGCCATCCGTAGCTGTACTTAGGCATCGTTAGCTGTACTTAGCCATCCTTAGCCGTACATAGACATCCTTTGCCGTACTTAGCCATCCCTAGCCATACTAGGACGTCCTTAGCTGTACTTAGACATCCGTAGCCGTACTTAGGCATCCTTAGCTGTACTTAGCCATCCGTAGCTGTACTTAGGCATCCTTAGCCGTAATTAGACATCCTTAGCTATACTTAGCCATCCTTAGCCGTACTTAGCCATCCCTAGCCATACTAGGACGTCCTTAGCTGTACTTAGACATCCGTAGCCGTACTTAGGCATCCTTAGCCCTACTTAGCCATCCTTAGCGGTACTTAGACATCCTTAGCTGTACTTAGCCATCCTTAGCGGTACTTAGACATCCTTAGCTGTACTTAGCCATCCTTAGCGGTACTTAGACATCCTTAGCTGTACTTAGCCATCCTTGGCGGTACTTAGCCATCCTTAGCCGTACTTATAGCCATCGTTAGCTGTACTTAGCCATCCTTAGCCGTACATAGACATCCTTTGCCGTACTTAGCCATCCTTACCTGTACTTAGACATCCTTAGCCGTACTTAGCCATCCTTAGCTGTGCATAGACATCCTTAGCCGTACTTAGCCATCCTTAGCTGTACTTAGCCATCCGTAGCTGTACTTAGGCATCCTTAGCCCTACTTAGCCATCCTTAGCTGTACTTAGCCATCCTTAGCCGTACTTACACATCCTTAGCGGTACTTAGCCATCCTTAGCCGTCCTTAGACATCCTCAGAGATAATTCTTAGCTGTATTGTGACATCCGGCTCAGACGTAACTTTACTTAATTTTTCATAACCTAGCCTTAAACATCCTTAACTACTCTTAGTTTGGCGCCTGTGAACATTGAGTATCTCATGATAGCCACGCTTGATAACTGTGGTACAGCAGCTTGCCATTCCCACGTGTTTGGTAGACGTTATGGAAGACATCTTTCATCGTCTGATTTGGCGGAAATTTAAATATTGGAGAGAAAACGGTGACGTGATTCCGCCTACTAGTTGCGAATGAATTCACCTTATTCAGTCTCAAGTTTTGAGGAGAGCGTAGAGGGGATTACAATAGAAACTTCTGTTGTCTCGTTAATATAACGTACGGTAGTTCCAATATAGATAGCAATTTAAAAATTATTGGTAATAAAGGCAATGGCTTCAGGCATCTCCCTTTTCATAAACGTCATAATGAAATCATACTAAGGATGGCTACGTACAGCTAAGGATGGCTAAGTACGGCTAAGGATGTCTAAGTACACGGCTAAGGATGGCTAACTACGGCTAAGGATGTCTAAGTACGGCTAAGGATGTCTAAGTACAGCTACGGATGTCTAAGTACGGCTAAGGATGGCTAAGTACGGCTAAGGATGCCTAAGTACGGCTAAGGATGGCTAACTACGCTAAGGATGTCTAAGTACGGCTAAGGATGTCTAAGTACGGCTAAGGATGGCTAAGTACCGCTAAGGATGTGTAAGGATGTTTAAGTACGGCTAAGGATGGCTAAGTACCGCTAAGGATGTGTAAGGATGTGTAAGTACGGCTAAGGATGTCTAAGTACGGTTAAGTAGGGCTAAGTATGGGTAAGGATGTGTAAGTAACCGCCCGGACCACTATATGGCCCGGACCACGATATGGGTGCCTACACCAAGTAGTTACCCTAATTCAATATTCGATCAAAAGGCGCCGGTCGCGGAGGAATGTTTATTTGCTCATAATTGAGGCAAAATCTTTCAGAGATGCAAGACAGGACATTGTAAGGATACAGAAAGTAATTTGGAACCATTTGCTAGCTTTTAAGAGTGAAATTATCCAGAAGCGAGCTTTATTTTCGCTTCCGTTTCGAACACCGAATAATTTACGCGTTGTTTTAATATTAATATACGCTGTCTGTTCTGTTTTTTCTTTCGTTCTCTTTTCTACCTCGCCGAGGTAATTTTTTCGTCTAAATCACGTAAGGAAGGCTTGGAATTAATGTTCTCATTCAAGGTTTAGCTCTGAGGTAATAATTCTGTGATTTTTTTGATCCCATGTGACAAACTGTTACAATTGACACATTTTTCGCATTCTGATCGTTCTTAGTTGCAGAACAAAATTTCAATTTCCGGTTTCAGCGTCCCTGTTATAAACATGGCGCGCACGCGTAATACGCAATCTGCTGATCACTGTCAAGATTAGGGTTGCGGGCCCCTCTTGGGCCCGCAATTAAAAATTTATAACTCGCCTTTTCCGTGCAAATATGATCAAAAGCGCGTAACAATTGATACTTAAAAATATTATTAAAAACAAGAAAGAGTAAAAAAAATAAAAATAAAATGACCATAAGATTAAGCATTACATATATCAAATGCTAATTTAAAAAGATGCGTCTTAAGCACAGATTTAAAACGTTCAAAATTGTCCACAAGGCGGATATGAAGGGGCAGACTGTTCCATAAGGTAGGGGCCGCCGATGAAAAAACGCGATCCCCTAAAGCCTTTTTCAGTTTTACACTTGGATAGTTTAAGGTGAGACCGCTAGCTGAACGGAGAGTATAGCGCGTCTGTACCTTAATAGCAATTAGGTCAGTCAAGTAACCAGGTGCGTGACCATATATAGCTTTGAAAGTGAGAAGAAGTATTTTAAAATCAATACGAAATTTGACAGGAAGCCAATGTAACGAACACAGTACTGGTGTTATGTGGCTATACCGGGGAACGTTAGATATAAGCCGAGCAGCAGCATTCTGCAAGCGTTGCAGTTTAAGTAGATGAACAGAGGGTAAACCAAAAAGAAGGCTGTTGCAGTAATCAATACGACCCATAATAAGAGCATGGACCAGAGTGCGTGCAGATTCCTGTGAAAGATACTTTCGGATGCGCCGAATGTTGTGTAGATGCCAGTTAGTGATGATGATAATGATATTCATGAGGGAAAGCTCTCTCACCCGCAGGTGATCTACCGAGATACCCTTGTCCAAAAGACATTGAATTGTTAAGAATCGGTATATTAATAACATATTAATAAAAAAGTAAATATTGAATTATCTAACTTAGATACTTAAAGAAGATTTACCGCTAAAGCTTATGAAATCTTAAATCAACAGCCTTGCGAGTTGCTGCGTTGACTTTCAGGGCAGAAAAAGATGAGTATCTCTTCTTCAGTCATTTCTAACTGGGACCACCCCTGGGTAAAATCCAGCTCGTCTTAACTCTCCTCGAAAGCGTGTCTGCCCTTAGGTTACAATACTATGTATTTGAAAGGTTTTTAGCAGCGTTTAGTCTTACATACATACATACATACATGTTTATTGCGCTCCCTGAAAAGGGCTTTTCAGCAGCAATATTTAAATATATATTAAAAATCTTACATGAATTAAAAATAGAAAAATTCTGATAAGATAAAAGCTAAAAAATATAAATGCAACGTTTCACGATAAATTATTTACAAGCAGTTCACATACATTCTTTTTAAAAGTCTTCAGTGAAGAAGTTAACTTTAGATCAAGGGGGAGCGAGTTCCAAACTTTTGCCCCTCGAAAGGCAAATGACCTCTGGCCAGTAGAAAGCCGACAATGTGGCAAGTTGAGTTCACTGTTATCAACAGATCTAAGTTGTCTATTATGAACTTGTGACCTATATACAAATTTGTCTTTCAGATAAATGGGCACCCGATGTTGTAAGCATTTATGCACCATGACGGCTGTGTTTAATCGTAGTTTATCCTCTATACTAAGCCACCCAAGTGATTTAAGGCCTTGAGAGATGTGGTCGAATTTTTTCAAGCCGAGTACGATCTTTCCTGCAAAGTTCTGGACCAGTTGTAGCTTCTTTATATTTGACTTGGATGTGTTTCCCCAAACAGTCGAACAATAAAAGAGTTTACTAAATACGAAGGCATTAATCATTAAAAGTAAAGATTTCCGATCTAATAAGTGCTTTATCCTATTTATTTGAACAAGTTTGTGAACACAGTTCGAGACTAACTTTGATATATGTTCGTTATAGTTGAGAGTCTGGTCGATATAGACACCCAGGTCTCTGGCAACAGAAACGGGTTCAATCTCCTTTCCAAGAATGGTAATGGATAGACGCGGCAAATTACGTAAGAGTTGTGGAGTTGCAATAACCAAGAATTTAGTCTTGTCAGGGTTAATCAACAGTGAATTCTCGCAGCACCAACGGGATATTTCCAAAAGGTCTTGATAATATTTTAACCAATTGCTATGTTTGTAAGATCGGCCGCCATGTTAGTTCGAGCCGATTCGTGAGTCGTGACTGTCCTCAGGGTTCCGCGCTTGGCCCGTTGTTATGGAATGTCTTCCAGAATGACCTATCCTACTGCCTAACAGCGAACTTGTCTATGTATGCAGATGACCATCAAATTTACCACGCAGGAGCAGACCAGGCAGCTGTGACTTCCCAGTTAAAGGATAGCGCCAACTTAGCAACAACGTGGTATGATTCTAAATAAATGGCGGGAAACCTAAAAAAGTACCAAGTTTTGAACTTGGGCTTCACTCAAAATGACAGTCATATTTGCGTGAATGATGTCGTAATTGAAACTAAAGATATCATACTTCTAGGAGTAGTGTTAGATTCTAAGCTAAATTTCTCTGAGCATATAATCTCTATCTGTAAAAAAGCCAGCCAGAGAATTGGTGTTCTAATGAGACTACGTAATCTAATTCCTATGAAATCTAAGTTAATATTATTCAAAAGCGCGATATTACCATTCCTCACGTACTGTGACCTAGTGTGGCATTTTTGCAAAGCGAGTGACACTCGAAAGCTTGAAAGACTACAAGAAAGAGGACTTAGGGCAGTTTTTAAGGATAATAATTCTAGTTATGAACAATTATTAGAGAAGGCAGATCTACCCACACTACTAAATAGTCGCTTACAGGATCTGTGCATCCTTATGTATAAAGTGAAGCATAAACTGTGCCCTGCATATACAAGTAACATCTTTAAAGAACCAAATAGTAATTACAATTTGAGGCAATCAGATTTCTCTATACCCACAATCATGGACAAAAGTTGTTGAGACACATGAAAATTAACAACGTTTTTACCCTAGGTGTAAATTCTCCTCTCGCCCCTCATTCAGGGTAACCTCCCCTCCCCCCTTTTTCAATGTTGGAAACAAATAAACATCCACGAACGAAGCCTTTTGCAACATTGTTTGGGGGGGAGGGGGTGACAACAGATGAAAAAGGTGTTTTCATTCAAAAACAAAATACTATTGTTAGTTCGAAAGCGTTAGTTTTGGGGATTTGTCTCAACACTTTTGTCCATGATTGCATTGATGAGACAGTCACCTACGGCAAGCACTCTATTAGATATCTAGGGCCTAGGCTATGGACAAAATTAAACTACCCAAGAGTATCTATCTATCTATCTATCTATCTATCTATCTATCTATCTATCTATCTATCTATCTATCTATCTATCTATCTATCTATCTATAACGAATTTATTGTTTATCACCACCTTATTTAAAAGTCCCAAATCTTTCTAGCCCAGCACAGATGCTCTACTGATAGGGGGGAAGAAATCGAATCAATTTATCCTAGGAGCTTAAAAAGCTCTTGTTGGATTCGAGTATAAGTAAAGTAATGTAATGCTATATGTAATACTGATATATGGATGTTTGTCTATATGAGAATACCTGCGTAGATGGTTAGCATTTGGTTATCAAGCTCAACTTCAAACAAACCACTTGAAATTAACTTACAGAACTCCGGCTGCTAAGGTCCACAAAAAGGTCCTCTAAATGCCAGTTTTTGTAAATTATCTGAAAACCTAATTCGGTGACCAAAATTCTTTTACCTTTTAGGCAGTATGAAAACAATTTATCTAATAGAATTAAGGATATTTAAAAAAAACGTGTTTTATGGCTTCCAGAAAATTCTACCAGATAAGTTTCCCCGAAACTTTTATCATCGTCAGTGGTGCGTGCATGCAAAAAATCAAGATAGGTCGCCGAGCAAAATTTTGAGCCGGTGTGCTTGATTTTGATTCATTAAGCTGATGCGTGCATCTTAGTTATCAGGGCATTACCAATCGATGAAATCGATGATCGGAAAACCAATCGATCAATCGACGGTAATCGATTACGGTTAATTAATTGGCATCGATTGGCATCGGCTAATCGATGGACAATCGATAATCACAGAAAAGTAGTTGTGAACTACATCGATTGCCGTTCAAAAGAAATTCCGCTGTTTTGTGAGAGTATATACGCAGCGCGAATATTATTTTCAAATGTTTAGTTGCAATGTTTGAGATGAGATAAATTTGTTCACCGTGGCACAAATTAGTAAACAGCAGTTTAATTGCTCGATTTTTATCGATTATTGATTGCTATTGATAATTGATGACAAACGATAATCACAAAGCTTTACACGATCGATTGTTCATCGATTACCAATATCAATCGATTAATTGACATCGATTTTCATCGATCATCGATTTCATCGATTGGTAACGCCTGTAGTTATGGCGTGTGTAGATTGCGCGCGCGAGTGCAGCTAAAAACCCTTTCCAGCCTCCTTGCGTAATTCAAATTTAAGAGGTGTATTTAACAAATCGAATGTGGTTTAGCGTTGTCTGTACTCTTATCGACAACGAGTATGCATCATCACAGTGGTCAAAATTTGTTGTGGACGGCTGCGCCTCGTGACTCAAATTTGACGTGAGCACCGTTGTCTGGACTCTCATCGACAACGGCAAATTAGCCAATCAGATTGCGAGATTACTAGCAATTGTTGTAAAAAGAATAGTTCATGAATAATTTCCTTTGTTGTTAGCAACGCTTCATTTGTGTTTTGATAAATGATTACCTTGGCCTTATCACAAATCACATTTAAAATTCAAGGGAGGAAACAACTGCAACAAAACAAATTCGGCAATTGACGAAGTGAAAATCAAATATTTCCTTTCTTGCGGCCAAGCCATGGGATGTGGAACGTCGAGAGCTGTTGAAACTGTGGTAAACGAAGCACCTAACAAACCAACAATTGAAGACGCAAATGCAAATATTGATTCGCATCCAAATTCACTTGGCGATAACAGTGTAAATTTAGTCAGAGAGACAGAGCTTTCAACGAGCAAGAAACAGGTGTTTTCTGTCGATGACCGCGTACATGTGTCTGGGTACACAGGAACTATCAAGTTTATCGGTCAGTTGAGCGATCTGGGAGATGGCGAATGGATTGGAATCGAGCTTGATCGGAACCATCCACAAGGAAATGACGGCTGCTTTCAAAACGTTCCGCGTTTTATATGCAAGCCAAAACATGGCCTATTCGCTCGGGCCTCTTCAGTTTTCCCTCACGCGGATATTGAGACTATCACGGAGAACACAAGCATTTCTCTTGAAACAGTCACCTTTATTCAAACCAGCGTGCGCAGATATCTCGCCAGAATTCGACTAAAGAGATTTCAGCAGCGTTCAGGGATTGAGAAGAGAATCGACGCTCACGTATTATCGACTCCAGAAGCAGAAACAGAAAGTGTGGAGAGACTCAGCCGGTACTTAACAAACCCCTGGGAAAGAGACAGGAACAAAGCCTATGCTATTTTTCGCTGGCTGAGCTTCAACATCGCTTATGATGTGGATGGGTTCTTTGGTCGGACGGCGAAAACGAGCTGCGACGCTGAGAGTGTTTTACGGCAGAAAGTTTGTGTGTGTAAGGGTTATGCCAATCTTTTTGAAGGTCTTGGCAAAGTGGCCGACTTGCAGATCCACACAATTGACGGATATGCCAAAGGATACGGATTTGAGCCGGGTCAGCAGTTCAATAGCACAAATCATGCGTGGAATGCCGTGCAGGTCAAGGGAGAGTGGTTCATTTGCGAACCTACATGGGGAGCCGGTTACCTGGGGAATGATTTGACGTTCCATCGGAGCCCCAACGTGGCCATGTTTCTTATGGATCCTGAGTATGCTATATGCAGCCATTACCCTGTTGACCCAAAATGGCAACTCCTCGACCAACCTATCACCAAAGAAGAGTTTGAGAAGTTGGTGGTGCCCTCTGAAAGAATCCACGAGATGGGTGTTGAGGTGCTCAGCCATAAGGAAAGCATTTACACTGTCAAAGACGCAGATAATGTAGAAATGACATTTTACACTCCTTCACTGAAGATCTTACGGGGTGGTCTGAAAGACAGTTCTGGAAAAGAAGTGGAGGGGCGAAAATGGGCGCAGGTGATTCCTTACGGAGTGAACAAAGTGAAATTGAGAGCAAATTTTCCCGCTCCTGACAAATACAAACTGTGTTTGTACGTTAGGGACGCGAGCTCAAATAAACAATGGCATGATGGAATTGAGTATCTGATCCACGCCAGTAAAGGAGTCGAGAAATATCACGGAGGATTCCCTCAGTTGGGAAGCGAGTTTTACGAAATGGGATTTCACCTCGATCATCCGCTCGAGAACATTGTATCAGAAGATGGAAAAGCAGCCATTTCCCTGGAGAACTACAACTCGCGGATTTCCAGCGTCAGTGGTCAATTGGAACTAGTCGGGGCAGAGAACAAACTGAAGAAACAATTCATCGGCTTTACGTTTTGTTTCTCGGAGAAGACGAACAGCGGTCACCGGATTCAAGTGCATTGTCCTCTAACCGGTGAATACACTTTGAAAATATTTGCGAAGCATTTTGAGGAGTGTTACTCTGACACCTTTGTTTGCAGCTATTACGTAACTGCACTCTCAGGTGTGAAGCCCATCGCAGGCTTTCCGAGAATGTCCGATGACTTTCTCGGCTGGGAACTGGAACTTATGGAGCCCCGACAGAACATGTATGTCCTCGATGGACGAGCCTCTGTCCAAATCAAGACCCCGGATGATGTTTCTCTTAGTGGACACTTAATGAAAGAAAAGCAACACCTCGACAATAGTTTGTGCTTCACAAAGACGGTGGATGGTGTCTGTACCATTTTCGCACACGTCCCAGAACCCGGCGAGTTTCAACTGAACATCTTTGGCAAGAAGTCAGGCAGCAAAGACAGCAAGTATATGGCAACATACATGATCAAGTCAGACGAAGTAGCCGGCCTAAACCCAGGCTTCCCATATCTGAGGGAAGAATTCAAAGAGTGGGGACTGGAACTTGTAGATCACTTGGAGAACATCGTGTCACATGACAGTCGCACGACCGTCACGCTTTCGCACCCGAACAATATTTCCGTCACGTCCTACCTGTTTGACGCTGACAACAAGCAAATTGGGTTCTCTCTTCCGGCAGAGACTGCTGACAACAAGACCACAATAACGTGCGAGCTTCCAGCACCTGGTAACTTTAAATTGAATATCTTCGGTGTCAACTTGTCGATAGACAGCACTAAGCAAGTTTTCCTGGGCACATACAAAGTGCTATACGCTGACAATTGAGTTTTGTGTAGTTAGAAGGGTGTTTCCTTTACGAGTTTATACTCTTAAGAGCGGTGTTTACTAAAAATTGCACGCTTGTCAAAGCTGTTATATTCTGCGCTATTATCTTCCTATATCACGTGATCCCACGTAAGTCACACTTGTGAGTGCATTTTTACTTCCAATACTCATGAAAGTGTGTATTGAGCAAAGAGATTGTAAAGACTGGTTATTGAAAGCGTATAAGCTATATAGGTATGTGCTCTCCCAAAGGGTATGGTTTTTGAACCGAAGACTACCCCCCCCCCCCTTCTGGGCGTAACTATGTATGATTGAATGTTTGCATGTTTGCACTTGGAACTGAAACGTAGAACATATTCATAGAACTTCGGAAAACATTTTCAACTTAACAAGTTGAAAGTAACGCTTTGGCAACCCCAATAAATTTTTTGGGTTTTTCATTTCCCATGGCCTACCACGCAGTCTGTTTTAGGGGAATGCTTTTCACCTTCTCTAGCATATGACCTACGACAATTTATTCAAATAAGTTCTTAGTACCATTCTATTCTTCAGAGTTTGGTTACAGCTTGCTTAGAAAATACTTGAGAATAATCAACCCAAAAGTCGAAGTTATGCTCTCAGTCCTTCAATTAATCCTCTTGATTTGTCAACCTCTCCCTTCTCGATTATTTGTTCCAACCTATGTTTAACTTCTTTTTCTATCCAAGCGACCGATCAGCGCTCGTTTCAAGAGAGCGAGAGATAGCCTTGTAAGGCCTTGTCACGGCGTGGGGCTTTTGTCGGATTTAGTTCAAGGTCCCCAAACGCAATCAAATTCGCGATAGCGAAACGTCTCTTCCTAGACGTTGTATCCGTCTTCAACGACAAGACGAATCAGTAACATCCGTAACGGGTCTTCAGTTTTAACGTTACTTTAGCGATGCGTCGAATTAAATACGTACATTATTTTTTTTTACAAATTGTTATTTTAAAATGGTAGCTCTAATCAGAATTCGAACGTGTATTAATTCATACGTCTGAAACCACACAGCAATTTATGTCGACGGATCGACACTGATTTAATGTGCATTAAATTCGTCTGAACTAAATTCGACGATAGCGTCACGTATAAACTAGACCTAAGTGTTTTTTTTTTAATCTTCGTTCGCTATAATTAAGCTAACGACTTGTTGTGCACCCTCCGACTCTGACGATGATGCAACAACTAAACAGGAATAAATAGGAATTTGCAGTGGACATCCACGTAGTGGCTCTTTTCGTCCGCTGTATCCATATCGAACTAGAATTTAGAAATGATGATTTCTTTTTGAAGAGAAGGGAAAACCGGAGTACCCTGAAAACCTCTCGGAGTATGGACGAGAATCAACAACAAACTCAACTCACATATGTCGAATGTCTCACCACTGCGCCACCCCTGCTCCACTATATAAAATTAGTACTGACATAAGAATCTTCTGGAAAAAGACCCGAGTGAATGGAGAGAATGCATGAATAGATTGATAGATTCTGAAATCATCTTTATAGGAAATTAAAAGAAAAAATCGATATAACGATTTTCAGCGATCTCTGTTTTATACTGACACGATCACAATTTTCGTTGCGGCTACATTATAGACTTCACATTGTTTTAGGGCATGGAATCCAAAAGAATGCCACCTTATGCAACTAAGGCAATCGTTACGTCATACGAAAACGCTAGTGACTCTGTTCGAGTAGGATGTTTCCCTAAGTTTCTCAGTCGGAACTAGTCGAGGCGACTGTGAACACATTTTTCAACGAACTTGAGTAGTAGCTGCCAACGTTTGTACATAAAAAGTCAATAGTAAACTGAATAGCTACATAAGAACAACTTTTTCTTTGCTTCCGCCGAGTTTTTTCCAAACACATTCAACCTGTATTTTCCTTTCTTGGGTAGCTGACAGTAAATCACGTCTCGCTCCTCCATTCTTTCAATGTTCAGGCACGACTTGTCTTGGTTTTGCTCTTCATCATTAACGAGACGAGGAAAAATCTTGATAGCGTTCGGGTTTATGAATGTGATGGCCACAGAACCGTCGTAAACAGTAATGTTCTGGCGATGGCTTTCGAGACGAAGTCCCCAGGCACGAAACTCGTCAGACACACGAGGAAATCCAGGATTTTCCTCAAATCCACACGTTGCCAGCAAGCTGAATGAACACAGAAACTGACCTTTTGCACCAGGGCCTTCTCGCCCAAACACATTTAATTTATATAAACCGGGGGAAGGCAGATGCACGCTTATTTTGCTTGTAGCTTGTTCTCTTTCAGTGAAACAGAGATCGTGCGGCAGGTTGTTGTCATCCTGATGCAGAGTCCCTTGCACCAGAATGCTTCCTGGTGTTTTCAGCATTAAAGACGCTCTCCCGTTTTCTGACAAGATGTTCTCGCGTTGATCCACAAACTCCAAGCCCCATTTCTTGAAGAGTTCTGATATTTGTGGAAATCCAGGATTGTCACTGACGCCCTTGTGGGCTTTTATAGTGTAGGAACAAAGAAACTCCGATCGATCATCTGCAGCCTTGCGACCGAATATATTCAACCTGAAGACTCCAGCTTGTGGTGAATGGACAAGAATTGTTGCTTCCTTTTCCAGTTTTTCCACTGAGCACATCCCGACGATGTCTTGGTCATTTAACATCAAGTGCGCGGACAGAATGATATCTTTAGGATTTTGAAGATTGATGGAACAGCGACCGTCTTCGGTAAAAATGTTCTCTTGGTGACTTGAAAGAGCGAGGCCCCAAGCTCTGAACCGATCTAAAGTCACAGGAAAACCAGCCACGGGACCACATCCCCTGTAGGCAGTCACGAAGTAAGAGCAGAGGTACTCGTCTGGTTTCCTGTGGTCAAGGTATCTCGCATAAACATTCAGCTTATATTCGCCTTTATGAGGCAAGTGTACCTTGAGCCGGAAACCATTCTCGGCTTTCTCGCTGCAGCACAATCTGCGATCGTCCTCCTCGGTGATTCTCAAATTAGAAACTTTCGATAGTTTTCCCGTCAACGAGCAGAAACGCTTTTTAACACAAATCATGGAAATGAAGCATTTGCCATCCCTTGTCTCGATGTTGTTCAGTGGTTTATGCAGCTGAAATCCAAGCGAATAAAAATTCAAACTTACGGATGGAAACCCACCCCTTCCTTCGCCCACACCAGCCGTGGAATAAATGCAGTATCTGACCCCGTGTTCCCACCTCGAGTCAACAAGAACCATGACGTCCAGAAAAAATTCTCCTGCAGAGGGAAACTGGGCGGTGAGCCTGACTTTGTCATCTGCACGAGTAGGTTCGACGCTAACCATGTTTCTCCTGGTAGCTTCTTCTTTCCCACCTACACAGCTTCTCAGGATCCCTTTCAAGATAGTGTGATCCGCAGCAAAAAATGTCATTTCAATCTGCTCGCTCTCCGAGGCAGTGTACATACTTTCCTTGTGACTGCAGAGCGCGATATTCATCAAACACAAGTTTCCTGAAGGAACAGCCAATCGCTCAAACGCTTCCTTGGTGACAGGTTCATCTAAAAACTGCCATTTCTTATCAACAGGAAAGTGACTAGTGATTGCGATCGAGGGTGGGATCATAAACTGATGAATGTTGGGATCTCTGTGAAACATCATTTCGTCGCCTATTTGTCCAGCTCCCCAAGTTGGGTCACAGATGTACCACTTCCCTCCATTCACCCGGATCACATTCCAGGTATGATTCGGTGCTGTGATTTTCTGTCTCATGTGGTAGCCGTACCCTTTGGCAAATCCCCTGACCTTCCTCGCTGGGACGTTCGACACCCTGCAGAGCTCCTCGAAAAGGGTTGCGTACCCTTCGCTTGACGTAACACGTTCCCGAAGAACGGTTTCAGCGTCCGTGCCCTTCAGCGCTGACTGCTCAAAATATCCTTCGACATCGAAAAAAATGTTGGTGGTTACCCACCGATACAAAGCGAAAGCTCTGCTCCTCAAACCCTCAAACGGTTCGGTCAGGTATTGGCTGAGTTTAGCGACGTTCTCAGTCTCGCTCTTGGGAGTGCTCCTCACATGGGCGTCTATAACCTTGTCGGCATCCGTACGAAGCCGTAGCTTTCGTCGGCGAACTCCAGACAGCATCCGCCGCAAACGAGTCTGAATACACACCACGGTAGCAGGTGAAATGGTGTGGATGATATTCTTTTTGTCTTGCGTTGACGCGTACGGAAACACCATTTTAGGTCGAGCAAAAACGCCGCGTTTTTTACCGCAGAGGAAATACTGGATGCCTTCGTAATACCCGTCGTTTCCCTGATCAAGTTCTTGATTCATTTCTATTCCAATCCACTGGCCTTCGCCAAGCTCAGTGCTGCCAACAAACTTCACAACTCCAACGTAGCCACGGACATGAACGGTGTCGCCAATGGCGAAGGACTTATGACGCTGGTTTGAGAATTCAGTCGATTTGCTGTTTTCGATTTTCGTTAGATGCACACCAACATCGTCATCCTGTGTTGTGCTTGACACTTCGCTCCATGATTTTAACCCTCGGCCTCCGTCTTCTTCAGTGTGAATTTGTTTTACGTTCACAGCTTCTTTCACATCTGTATTAACGTCCAATGTCTTTGAAGTACCGCATCCCATAGCAAGCCAAATTGCTGTCTTTCTAGATTGTTATTCGATTTTTAACTTGGAAGTTTAAGTAGATTGTCTCGACTCACGGCTTTCTGGTCCGTCTTAAGATGACACAGCCAATGCCACTTCATGTTTATTCAAAACATAGCAACTTCTGGTAGTTTTAGGAACGTTTTCCGACAGATCAATTATTTATCACGTGTTAAATAAGATATGACTTTTTTTCTCGGTTTCTGAAATCATTAACATGTTTACACCAAAACTGACTCCGTGTTTTAATTTTCTTATTACAAGTTTTACGTCTAACCCGTGTGCAATGATGTACAATTTTGAAACGACAATAATTCCGTTCGGATTAGAGCAATTTGGTGTAATAATTGGAAACACCTGACGACCTTAAAATGCTAATTTCGTGAAAAGTTGACTTCAAAGAAGAATAGCAATTGTTGTATTGAAGGTAGCAGTTGTCCTAAACAAATCGCTAATGACAGTAAATGTCTTACAGCTTTTTCTCAAAATTGAATTGTTTTCAGTGTAACCCCTAAAGAGAACAGACACCTCGTCATTTCACTGGTAATTTATTACTAAACCTTTCCGTTACTACTGACAGCTCAGTCAACATATGCTCCATAAATAAGTTCTCAAACACGTCTTGCATCCGTATTGCCTTACTGCCTCCAGGACTGGGAAATGGACAAAATTGTTCAATAAAGTTACAGAGGTAATATTCGTGACGTGGTATTGCAAAAAAACGTTACCTTAAAAAATGGAACGGGGAATCTACCCTTTGACCAACCCATACCTGCATACATACATACTTTATTGGCTCATTTATCCTACAAACCCATGGGGTTTTAGAACGAAAAAAGAAATGGTATTCGGCAGGTCGCTCAGTCCGGAGTATCGGCGTTTCATTTCCCGAAACAGCGTCTGGCCTGAAGCCTACACTAGATACGAATGAACAGTTGAAGAAGCCTACGTGAAGCGGTACCCACCCCCAAGGAATACCCTCCAGAGTCTCATGACACCCGTTTTCGTAGTCCGTTCCGTTTATAAAAAATGAAAAATTACCTTGCCATTACGCTTGTGGCTTTGTTATGCAAATGGCCATCGTTATTTCCAAAACAGTTTACGCCGCAGACAAAGCTAGCGGATAAAAAAACACTGGGAAGACGATTTATCTGTCTACAAATCGTTTTAACTCCCACACAAGTTGGTGATATGTTCATGGGTTTGAACAAACACCTGCTGTCGCCGATAATTCAGCGTGTAAAAACTTATGAGAAAAAGTCAAGGGAAACTTGTTCACAAAAAAAGGTCTTTGGGTTCACCAAGAAAAACCTTTCCAGTTCGATCCCAAACCTAATGGCTATTTAAAAGTATTCCCTGAATTTAAACTGAATTTCAGGTACAATTTAGAATTTCCCTAACATGACACAAAGTTTCCTGACTTTTTCCTGACCTTGCAAAAAAAAAAAAAAATGTTTTTCCCAGACCGAAGCCTCCCTCACAGCCGTTTTCTGGGGTGTCGTATTTCACCTGTTGGGAGGCTACCCTGACCATGGCAACCCAGGAAACAAGTTGCCGAAAAAATGGCAAACAAAACAAAAATTGGTCAAGAAAAACTTGCATATTATATACCTCTTACTAACCGAGTTCGAGATCCGTGCTGTAAGTTACGTAACAGGTCTTTTCCCGTAGATTTATGAGCCGTGGGCTTCGCGATTGGAAAAAACGAGGATCCCTAACTAACAGTATGGACCGAGAAAACGAGGTTAATAAGATATTTACTATATCTCTGAGGTTAACCGGGCGCGCGGGAACGGAAATTTAAAATTTAGCGGGCCGTACAGTAGACTACGGCCCGCAAAATTGACAATCACAGCGCGTGCACTGACGGACAGATCGTTATCATTGTCGCTGTTATTGTTAATTAACTTATCGTGAAGAACTTCACTTTCTGGAAATTTGGACGTCATGCGCTCGTGTCGGGCTGAATCGAAATTTGGCCGATGATGCGAGCTTTTTGATTAAGATACAAGTACGACCCACAAACTCATGACGAAAGGAGTTGGTCATATGTGACAAAGCTGTTAACTTCAATATCGAGTCAGTGACCAGTGATTTGTGTCTTACAGTGGCTCAGCAAACGAACTAAATACTGACTGACTGCCTCAACACTACACGCATGCGCACAACAAAATTACTAACAGAGTAGCGGCGGTGGACAAACCTCAGGATCTCGTTAGGTCTCATCAACATCGTACAGGCTAAGGAGAATAATGCCTTTTGATCAGTCTTTGTCTACTCTAATTGTAGAAAGAAACCGCAATGAATCTCGCTGACGGATATCTCCTTTACGCCCTAGCTGACCTTCCTAATTCGGCGTGTTACGCTTGGGTCACGAAAAATAGAAGTTCAGCGCTCTGTTTGGGTCACAGTCTGCAGCAAGAGTGACTCGTACCAGCTCTCTCCTGGGTAAAGCATCCCCCAGAATACCTCGGAGGATTTCAATGCAGCGTTCAACTTGGCTGTTACCTCGTGGCATAACGTCGTCATCGTCATCATATTCGCTATCATCTGTGTCGCGTTCCGTGAAATCCTCAAAGTCTTCTAAAGTAGTCACCTGTGGAATATTGGCATGTCATTAGAAAATTAGAGGACAAGCACAGCAAGGAGAAAACTTCTCAACAATCTTAAACAAGCTTGGAAACTTACAGCAAAAGCCTGCCTCACTTCCTCTGTAATCGGGTGAACTTTAGGCCTAAAAAGAAAGAATTATGTAATAATAATAATAATAATAATAATAATAATCGTTTTAATATTAATAATAATAATGGCGGCGAGTAGGAAGGACGTGTGAGTTTCAAGCTCTCGCATAATTGATCTTAGTGTGTTCCCAACCGAAAGTTGACCAAGCTAAGGCGCCGGAATACACCCTAAAGTACTCGGAGAACTGTTGAATTGTTTGGTTACGGAACAAGAAGGTGTCCTGAAGCGGATTTACAAGTTTTACAGTTGTAGTGAATTGGCTCGATTGCATGCCTAGTATCATATAATTTTATGGAGAAGGAGAAATCCAAGCTGAGAAAATCCAAGCTGAGAAAATTAAAGCGAAGTTACAAAGGCAAGGTAAAACATGAAGAGGCAAGAAAACTGAATAAACAGTTTCATTTGGATGCTGGTGGAGTTTACTCGAACTTTAAGAAGCTCATTGAGAAACAGAAGGGGTGTGAGAATCCTACATATGATGCGGGCATAAGGAATGATGGTAATGGTGAGTCGTCGTTTGGGAGTGTGGAAGAGGCGACGGAGTTTTGGAAGTCTTTATGGGAGTGTGAAGGGACTGGAGACACTTCAGCCAAGTGGCTTGAGGAAATTCGAAGCGCAATAAATGAAAGGGTTCCTGAACCATCTGATGAGGCTTTTGAGTTGAGTACAGAACAGGCAAACAGTGTAGTGACGAAGAAACGGAATTGGAGTGCGCCAGGCCCAGACCGAATTGTCAATTTTTGGTGGAAAAAAGTTAACTGTGTTCATGAGGGTGTTTCAGGCTATAGCGCGTAGTGACCAGGAGGTGCCTTTTTGGTTTACAGAGGGGAAGACTTCGCTGATTCCAAAAGCGGGCGAATTTTCAAGTGAAAACCAAAGGCCAATCACTTGCCTTAACACCATATACAAGTGGATCACATCCTGTCTCTTGAAACCAGTGGATAAACATTTAAACGAGAACGGATTGATGCAAGGAGAGTAGCGCGGCGCCAAGGAGCATTGTAGTGGGACAATTCATAGTCTACTCATAGACCGTATGGTCTGTCAGGACAGCCAAAGAGGACGTCGCAATCTGAGTATGGCGTGGATAGATGTGAAGAAAGCGTATCACTCCGTGGATCACCGTTGGTTGGAACAGATGTTTTCTCTGCATCGTTTTCCCAGGTGGATTGGTGATGTGATCATGAGGTTAAGCGCCAGAACAAAGATTGCGGTGAGAACTGTGAACGGGATGGAGACGTCTGAGCGAATAAGGTTCAGTAAGGGTCTTCCACAGGGCGATGCCCTGTGTCCGAGGCTGTTCATGATGAGTATAAATCCCCTGGCGTGGAAGTTGCGAGCTTCAGAAAGCTATCGTCTCTCGAGACCTATTAGCCAAAAGGTCACGGATCTCTTGTATATCGACGATCTAAAGATATACGCAGCTTCACATGGCAAGCTTCAAGTTGTCATGAGTGAGGCGAGAATGGCGATGGAAGATATCGGACTATCGTGGAACAAGCGAAAGGGCGCAGTGGCTCACGTGAAGCGGGGCAAGCTCGAGTCGCGGGACGAGTTGGTTATCAGGGAAGAAGATGTGATCGAAAGTCTAATGAAAGGAAGGATCACAATATAAATTGCTAGGAGTACTGGAGAATGTTAATCACGAAGACAACCTGGTTCTTCAGAATGCAGAGAAGGTGTACATGGATAGGCTATCAGTGATATGGTCGAGTCCGTTATCAGACTACAACAAAGTGTTGGTGACCAATCAGTTCGCACTTCCGGCTTTAACATACTTCATGTGGACCCAGGTATGGACTATTGCTGATATGCGGAGGTTAGACAGAGAGACTCGTAAGGTCATGGTTGTTAATGGAGCTAAACATCCTTTGAGCTCCACAGATCTGCTATACCTACCTAAGAAGTTAGGAGGGCGGGGCCTTAAGTCCATCGAGAGAGAGAGTACAAGACCATCAAGATAAAGGCAGCTATGAACTTGTATTCCAACGACGATCCAACTATGCACCTGGTCAGACAGTTCGAGGAGAAGGCGGCTATCTAACTGTATAACACCACAAGCACACCATGCTGACACCAAGTTTACCTTAGCCAATCACAACAACACAATGAGCCAATCACACTTGAAAGCAATTATATGAAGTCAGCGCCAAGAAAGGGAAAAAAGTTGCGAATGGTATTGATTCTCCTTCTCATTGGCTGAAAAAGTGGCGCGAGTTTTACTGGCCAATCACAAAGTGAAGCAATGCAAAACCAAAGGAAACGCAATTTACAATCGACAATCAGTTGAGAACCGCTCTCTAGTGACCACGCTTCCTTGAAGCGCATTGATTTAACGTTCGAAAATATGTCGGTTTCAGTGGCCACAGACAGTGGCCACAGACAGTGGTCTCTGTCTCGACATAAAAGAATAACGATCGAGGACTGGAAACTTTCCATCATATGTCATGTTATTTGGCTACGTCTGACGTAAACTCAACTAACTGAACCAAGCAGTAACCTACATGTTCTGGCGAACTTTATCCATGATTTCCTGTTTCAAATCGGACGGAAGCTCTTGGAACACGTCTGAATCCATCACCTCAGGGTGTGCTGTGATGTAATGTAAACAATCTTCCTGAAAAAGGAACGGCAAAGAAAAAATTGCAAAGCGAGCACATGTCTTGAAAAATATGTGGGTAGAGCAGTGAGATCGCTGCTTGTCATAACCTGCTGCAAAATTTGAGCTGTTTCTTAAGAGCTTCAAAACGAACTGTTTTACCATGTCTTCCTTTTACAAGCCGAATCCATGATACAAAACCAGCTACGAGTTTGATTAAGTCCGTGTTTCTCGTTATTGACCGTGCTCATCAGTTTGTGTGCTCTCCAACGGTAACATGCGTGACGATATACGAAGTGCAGATGATATTACAATGGTTTTGTGTAACGGCGAGCGAAGATGGCGCAGTGGCGAAAGTACTCGCCTCCCCCCCAATGTGGCCAGAAAAGTTGGAACGTTTCTCAAGATTTTACCCTGACTCAGTTCTGGACGTAACCAGTCGCAGTCAGTTCATCCACCATCCCATCTTTGACGTAAGAAGTTCACTTAGTTCAGTTGCGCTCACCTTTAACCGCCGCACGGAAAACTGCTCCGCCACTCCCAGGTAAAAAAGCACAGTTTCTTGGTCAAGATCTTTTAGCAACATTTCTTCGCAAATATCCTTCAAAGAATCCACCTGAAACAACAAACATCACCATGAGATCAAAACGTCTTGACCCTCGAAAAAAAATGAACACTGGACAGCTTGAGTAAAATTTCCTGTGCACCAGCACCAGTGCGCAAACTTTTCTTGTCTCTTGTTTTATTTCCGCTTGTATAACTTAAATTTACTGCTCATACCTCATACTTATCACTCAGTGCTAACATTTCAGGAACTTCATCCATACTGAGGCTGCGCATATCTACCATACCGCTGTACACATAACCGAGAAACTTGTGAAATAAACAGGGACTTGTGTCGGGAATTAAGATCTGCCTGGGATTTAAAAGAAAAAAAAGAAAAGAAATAGGTTCTTTGGGGAGTAGATGGGTGTCTGAAAGTAGTTTAAGCGTTTTATTATCTCAATAGAACCACCGTGTTTGCTCTCGTTGTTGCGTGACATGGCGACTGTCTCCCACAATTGTTGTGTTGACTGACTTGGCTTGATTGTGTTTCTTCCTTGGCATCAACTGCATGTTTTCCTATTTTCATCCCCTTTACCACGAAGTTAATCGTTTCCAAGCGCCCAGAGCAAACTGTATGCTTTTGCATTTCAACTTTGGATTGGCTCATCTTGTTAAAGTAGTTTTCAATTCAGTGTCGTAAAACCAAAACTAAAACAATTACTCCGACCAATCACAAGAGACGAAGACAGCTCATTGACTCAATCAGAATTTGAAGTAATTTCATGCAACCGCCACCAAACGCGGGAAAATACGCGCGTGCAACCAGCGATTGGTTTTGGTTTTGCTTCTTATTGGATGACGAAGTGGCACGAGGTTTGTCAACCAATCACAGAGCGAAGTGAAGCAAAACCAAAGCAAACGCGAATTAATTTCGAGACTCAATTGAAAACCGCTTTATAGAATTTACTGTTGTTACAACTGACCACGGAGGAACTGCGCTTACGGTAACTGATGTCCTTAACAATAACCAGGAACTAATAACCAACGGTATATAAGCCGGCAAACCTTTCAATGGATTCCTTCATGCCACTGAGCAACGCTCTTCTAAACCACTCACAACGAGTTGCTACAATCACTCTGTGCGCAGGAATCTCCGGTACCTTTCCTTCATACTCGGCACAAGTGGGACAATGAGTCAAGTCTGTTTTGTCTAAAACGAATCTCATGTCAGCATGTTCCCCAGATATTAACAGTTGCATGACTGATTGAGCGAGAGGACTTTTATCTCCCGTTGGACAAGTGACCACGGACTCCACACGAGCGGTGTTCTTCTAGAAAAACAAAACAGAATCCGGATTACATTGTTGAGTTATATATGCACCCGGGAATTTTTAAGAACATGAGAGAAGTGTCTAGAGAAGCACGAGCCCAAGTGCTTCCCGCACTTCTCGAGTATTCTTAAAAATTACCAAGTGCTTATATAACTCAATAGTTTTTTATTTCTTTTATAAAAGATTTGAGCGAGCTTTCATACAAGAAATCTGTCGATGAAATTTGTTGACAAAACAACTGAAAGCAAAAGCGAATTACTTTTGACACTAACACACAAAGTAAAGCAAAATTGGAGGCGCACCTAGTTAATTTTTTTTTCCAAATAACATCGATTTACCTTTGGCGGTGTTGGGTTTTGTACTTTGTCCTCCTCGCCATTTTCTTTTAGAAAACCAAGTTCTTCAACAAGACGCGTGAATTCTTCCTCGTGCACTAGGCTGTTGGTTTGTTCTATCACTGGCTCAAGGATGTCTCTGTTCGTGAGCAGTTTTCTCAACGCCAGACTCTGCAAGAGTGCAAAGTAAGAGTAATTAATTTATGAGGGGGAGGAGATGGAACAAGTGAAACAAGAAGGCGCTCTCCAAACGTCAGCCTTGAAATCCAGGCTTGTATATTAAGTGAGCAGAGAACAACATAAATTCAGTTATTGGTTCTCTTTCGTATTAGCGTAAGAAACGTACTATGTTATGAAATATAACTGCTTCTGAAAAAATTTAGTCTGCGAAAACTGAAGAAGAGGGCACTGAGAAATTTGCATAATCTATTACGTCATGGAATCCCGCAAAATTCAACCTAAATACTTGATTTCTTTGGTATGAACTAAACGTAGTTCAAAGTCATAACATTTGCAAAACTTTCGCGACACATTTTGATATGGTACATAAGTTTAGTTCCAATTTAAAACAAAAAAAGGCCAACCGCGTGCGTGGTTCCGAGAGTTGGAGGACTTTTTTAACATGGGAATGAGGACACATTTCCAAACCATGCAAGTTTATTCCAAACATAAAATTAACATCTTACCATAAACGATGTCCACAATTTAAATGAATGCTTCCATTCCTTCCAGGGCAACTTTTTTTCGAATATTCTCGGAAATTTGTGAAGAGTGCGAACCTGGTCTGGAATCTGCATGACATCAAAACCACAAACATTATTTCCGATTAATAAAGTTGCTTCGAGGGTGGGTTTTGGATAGGTCTGCACCTCTTTGAAACCTCTAATTTCACGAGGATTTTCTAACTTCGCGTATATCCATGAATACGCATCCGCACCTGGGCAAATGCGCACCTACCCCTCCCCTAACCCAATAAGTTAGTGTTAACAGCTACCCAGATGCTGACATCGACCCACATTTTTCAAGCCAGATTGTAGTCTCTTTCTCTGACTCACCCATCGATCAGAGTTCTAATTGTCTGATCTTCCATCTAAGCAATAGTTTAATGCCTTATAGTAGTTTATGGACAATTTGAAATTCTGGCCTGATTTCCTGCCACTGTGGCAACAAATTCAATTTTTCAAAGACACTTTGATTAAAAATATCACTTACTTCTAAAATTATTTTGTCCATGCTCTTCACCACTGTCCTGAGCTTCTGCTCCTCCGATAAAGAACTAAAATCCCCTCTAAAATAAAGACAAGTCATTTCTGCATCTGACTGACAGTTTGCACTCAGCTAAGGTCGCCGGGGACAAATGGTTATGAATACATATATAAGGCAAAAATATTGGCAGGGATGTTACTTTGAAAAATATTATATCACGAACGTTTGAAAGCCGATTCCGCTTAAAGATGGCAGAGATGTTGGAGAATAATGGAAGTGAATACGGATTTTTTTTCAATGAATAAGCCACTAAAGTTTTAATAACATAGTTTTGAGTCCAAGTTCTCTCCTCGCTCCAGAGAACAAAGAAAGTTGATTTTACCACTCAGTGATCAGTTAAAACCTCTTATGTGTCATATCTGACTCCGATACATATTGATGAGTATCTTACCCCGGTCCACCACCTTAAGTTTCAAAACAATCGCACCGGAATCGCGAGGTCACGGGTTCAAGCCCCATTGAAGGCCTGACAAGCAGAGCTCTGTCAGTCTTTACAATACAATTAAGGCGTTTGTGAGTCTGGTATTTTTGTTTTTGTCCCCAGACACAAACAATGGAAAACAGCGCAAAAACCAAACCTCGGTGAGATTAGAGACAAAATAAGTTAGTAATACAAAAGAAATGCCTCTGCTAGGAGGGTCATAATAATAATTGCTTGAGACAAACAGGTTGGCTCACAATTTCATGTGCTCACCTTTTCTGTAACATAAACATAAGTGAAGATGAAACTTTCTGGTGAAATCTCTTCAATGTTAAAACTTCCCTTAGGTGAACAGCCTAAAACATTAGCAAAGGTTCATGAAGAGTTCTAAATTAGCAAACGATATAACTTTGCATCACCCTCTGGTCCATGGTGCAGACCACCAGCATGAAATATAAGCAACATGGATGTTTCGTTAATTGGCCTTGAGAATAGTAGATTTTCAAACAATGCTGCATTGAGAGGATTGATAATCATTGTCAATCCTGGATCTATGCAGAAGTACTAAGTCATCAATCTTCCATGTTCTGTACTGCCATGACATGGCACCTTCCACCAACATTAATCCAAAACATTTCAGCTCCCCAGCAGCACCCCAAGATCGGGTTATACAATCATCTGCACTCCTTGCTTCTGTAACAGTGAGGGATTTTTATAGGGCAGGGGTTTTTTCCCTGTCCAGGAAATGTCCAGATTACCCTCTAAAGAGGGTGAAAGGAAATTTCCAAGAGGGAGCTAAATTGGAATTTCTGGAGAGGTGGGGTGCAAACCAAAAACGCGTGGAGGAAAGGGGGGGGGGGTAAGATTATTTTCTGGAACCACAAATTATCAACTTCAGGTTGTCTCACTAAGACCTACCCAGCATGCCTTATCACACCATAATGACCTCACTGTTTTGGAAGCACAAAGTCAAGCTTTTCCACCATATGACAAGCTAATTATGCATGGTAGCAGATTTAGGAAAGCAGATATGAAAAATGACTATGGGAAATTTTAATTCCAAATCAGTGGACATCAAGAAAATAACTGCAAGTACAAGTGCCTATAAGATGCCAGTCAACGCACATTTCTCAGCGTCCTGCTTAAGGATGTAGCCATCTTAGGAAGGTGAGTTTTCTTCTTGTGATCCTTGTCTGCTCTCCGAGTGATCTTTTTGAGTGCTTCATCAGCACCACTTCCAAGTTCTGTGGATTTTGACCACACCTTTTCAATCTAGAAAAAATGACAAGAACCCAATAATTTATCAATCCAGCCAGATATTTAACAGAGTCACGCTAACAGCAACATTCCACTCTTCATATGTTTCCTTCTGATAAAATTTAATACAATAATTCTAACAACTAATATGTATAGTGTGAAATTATTGTCACACAGTACATAAGGTAAAGGTTTATTGGTGGGTAAACAGGTCGTGCCCTATCATAGATACCATTCAACTTGAATCATGAAAGATACCATGACCAACTTTTAACACATGTGCTGTTTGCCCTGTTTTAGTGATCTTGCATCAGTGAGTTTGGATTAAGGAACTGTATGGTCCATAGTACTGTCATTAAGGGCCACAGACTGGGGATTTCATCAAGATATTTCACTGGAGTACGTAATATCCTCAGCTACTTTCATTGATGATAAAGTAGTGTATTGACTATACCAATGAAAATAAATGGTTCCCTAGCTACTTTTTGCACTTTCAAAAATTATTAACAGCCCTGATCAACACACCTCGGGAATAAGATACGAAGCCACTGACTCCTTTTCGGAATTACTGAATCCAGACAATGCAGCTTGAAGAATGGTCAAGAACTTCTCTAACACCTCCACAAAACAAGGTAACCTGCAAACAGCATGCAGGTTATATAGCTGACTCTCTGAGTATCTGACTGCCATTATTAAGATCAGAATACATGACTGTGTACAGGAGATGGTTACAAACTTTACTCACCTTTTTCTACAGTTTTGAATAATTTCTTGTCGTTCATCTCTAGACAAGTCAGACTTGTGCTTGGTAAAAATGTCACAAATCAAAACAAACTTTAAAATTCCTGCAACATCAAGAACATAACATACATAAGATTAACATACAAACTAGTGAGCCAAATGAAATAACTCTTTCACTCAAACATTCAGATCACTGCCACCCCTCACCTATAGCAAGATGTCTCAGTGCAATCTTTGTCACCTCAACAATTTTTGAAGGATCACTGTTTTGACAGAGGCCTGTAGCAAGAGATTCTGTCATTTGCAATATGTTCTCTAGAATGCTGTATAGTTCAATCGTCAGGCTTTTAATTCCTACAAGAAAAATCAAGCATATTAATTTCATGCAAAGCTTGATGCTACTGAAGCTTAAACTAGGGTTATATTTATTTTTGAAATACCTTACACTGAAAAACAGAGGCAAAAAAAAGCTCTGCAATGAGTGGATAGGATCCCTGTGGCATTCTTTTATTTCTTGATGTTGACATTGCAATTGTATTGGTTATATGTTATGAAGCACACCCATGAAATTCATGCAACAGTACGGGCGTATTATCGTATTGCACCAGATTCTGGTGCAAATGCTTTTTCTGTAAAGTGTTTTAGATTATATTAAGGACCAGGGTGGCATGGGGGGGGGGGGGGAGGGGTTACTCCCTTATATGGGTTATATAGGTATCTGTGATGCCAAAGGGTATGGTTTTTTAGCTGTTTTGGTCTGACATTGGGTATCAATTTTTTACCATTTTGGTCTGAAGTAGGGTATGGTCTAGTATTAAATTGGTGCCGCATTATGTAACTAATGTGGGGAATAAGTGGTTGAGAACACATCATTGTTTCAGAGAGAAAGTTAAGCCTTTATCTCAGGTCCAACAGCTTACTGGCAATTATAATCAATAAGTACTTACTGTTTTTCACAGCTGTTGCTTCAAGAAACTCAGTACAAAGTTGTCCTAATTTCCCAATATTGTTGCCATTCAGTTGTGATATTCTGAGAAGCTCCTTTGCTGTGTCTTCCGAGATGTCACTTGCCAAAGAGCATGTGTAAAAGTAATGCAAGAGACCACAAAGCACATCTGATGGCAGGTCACTGAGGAAATATGGAGTTTTGTCCCAGGTAAAGATGTCATCAAAGAAACAACTCAGGACTGTCTTGTGAGCTAAGAACTGAGAAAGTGGTAAAAAGAGTATAATATGAACTAAAATTGAAGGGCTCAGTGCAAGAACGTGCTCCCAGTTTTTGGTCGACCTTCAATGTACTCAAAAGTAACTGAAATTTGGCATGTGGACTTGGTGAAACTTGGCAAAATTCGGTAGAGCATAATATCACAATCTAATCAGGTTGTAAGTTGAGCTTATTCTGGTTTGTCTACACTGTAGTGTTTACCTGGCCTAAATGCTGCACCAGAAAGAAGCTACATTGGTTGCTGTCAACAGCATCAGTCCACTTAACAGGTGAATAAGGTGATAATTTTAAAACTGAATTTCTACTGGTAATCACCTTTTCACCATTGTTGGCAATGAATGTTATGTCCGTGAAAAATCCCTTGTCTAATGCAGGAAGCAGAGTATAAGGATCGGAAGACAGATTTTCACATTTAACTTGATCCACCTAACATGTTTTAAACTAGAAGTCAGTACATATATATATATATGCAACATGTAAGTACTTAGGTGTCTCAAGAGCTCCCCATTGACATGCATGTACCCAGCATCTGTTCTTGCAGACTGTCGAAAATGACCTTGGTCATGTCTCTCCTAACAATGATAATGACTTGACTGTATACTTCCCTTCTCATAACTAAATCACTACAGAAGGACGTTTTGACAACATGCAAGTCTAAAACCAGGTAGAGATTCAGGCAACAATGTTTTACTGATAACTTGAAAATAAATTGCTTAAAGAGAGAAATTCCATTAAAAGTCTATTAAAATTCTTCAGACTTCTGACCCGGTCTTGTTACTAGTTACAAATACAGCCTCTTTATATATGACACTGCAGGCATACAAGGAATTGATAGCCTTATTCCAGTCACTCTTTACCATGTCATGAGAGTTACAGGACAAAATATTGAATAAATCATTGTCCCTAATAGGTGCTTACCTTTTGACAACATAACTTCAAATGTTTATCATAGCACAACACAAGCTGGTCTGATTCAAGCACACACTAAAAAGTGTCAAACACACCACATATATCAACTTAACCAAGAAATTAGCTTGCTTATTGTGTTTTTCCATTTTTCTTATCAATGAATGGTTCCAGAAAATATCCATTGACCTACCGTGGGGGAGGTATCGTCTGGAACTGCACATTTTCTTTTAACTATTCTTACATCTAATGGTTAAAATTTTTCATTTTTGGCCATTTTACAGTTAATAATGAACCCATTGAGACCCTCAATACATGGTCAGCCCAGGTGTAAATGGCAAAATAAGTTTTAAAAATCATAAATATGAAGCAACCTCTTCTAATGTTATATAAAATTAAATAAAATCTGAAACTCAAGCTGTTTTACTAGAACTTTTATTTATAACAACCACAACTTGCATTTTAATACCTTCAGTCCAATTCTGTCTACATCACTACCATAACAAATCAGTTCTCCTTCGTAGCTATCAAACTGAAAATATACAAGATATTGCAAGATGTTGTTTATTTGAGCACAATTCTGTAAGCAATATGAAGGTCATCATAATAACAGTTTACTGAAATTACAGGCTTGTAATTTTATAAAGTAAGGTGAAAGGGTTGATTGCTGAATGTAAACAAATTGAAAATGGCACCCACAATGTCATTTTCAATCAAGATATAACAACTTAACAAATACATGTAACTTTATTGAAGTCTCAAATTTCTCTAGCCGAGCACAGTCAGGTGCTCTACTAATAATATTGGGGAGACCGTAAATCATATTATTTTAACTCTAATCCACTCAAATCATATAAACCCTAAATCAACTGATAACATCAAATCAAATGTTGCTTTTTGAGGAGAGGGGAAAACTGGAGTACTCAGAGAAAAATCTCTCAGAGTAGATAGAGTAGAGAACCAACAAACTCAGCCCACTTATAACAATGAACGAGTCTGGGAATTATTGGCGCACATTGGTGGAAGGTGAGTGCTCTCACCACTGTGCCAAACCTTCCCCCCTCCCCCAAAATGATAAATTGGTATGGATTGGTACATGAATAACAAAAAAATCTCTGCACTTGGTAACACAGGGTACGAAAGATTAGGAAGTGTTCTCCTAATGTCAAATACAAATTAAAATGGATGTTGACTGTTTGTTAGAATGAAGCTTTTTATTGTAGAAAGAGTTGTTTCAGTTGACAAAAATACAAACCACAAATGTTTCACAAGAGAAGAAAGGAAGATCAGTCTCTTGTTCTGAAGCTGGTGGCATCATCCACACCAGATCTCCACCGTCTTCCAGCTGGAATTTTACACTAATTATTATGGAACGAAACACCATTGTTAAGAGGTAATATACATACATACATCCTTCATTGCCACCTTCCCAGTGGGGCTT